>CAJQUW010006088.1:0-393936 GCA_907163375.1 Prostheceraeus crozeri | reverse complement strand
ATGGTTAACAAAGCTAATAAATAGACATTTTAATTGCAAACCGTCTTTCATCCTTTTTAATGCGCATGTCCGTGTGATTTTCTACTTTTTTAGTTTACACTTGTGGACTTAGTACATAATAATCATAATTTTCTTTTTTTGTTTTGATAACAATCTTCTTTCTCCATCGCGATTCTCATTAATGATATTTTCATCATCCTAGGTTACTATTTTATTATCATTTACCCTAGGTTCCATTTTGAAGTATCCGACATCGTTTTATGGACCACATCATCTTCTGACACAGAAGTTAAATAAAGATCAGTGTTAACAATGACTTATTTCTTCTTTCGTTGCCACAAAATTGATGACCTTTAAAACACTTCTTCAGGCTCAATTTCTCCCAATGCAACATGTAGTTCTTCGCATCTATTCACTAAAATTTGTTTGCTCATTCCCGATGAAATGTTCATGACATCAATGTAAGTTGTCTAGTTGCTAAAGTTAATAGAAATGCATTGTCTAAAACTATTGTCTGGCTACGTCAACGTCACGTCATCAGAGCTCTTTCTTGACCTTCGGCTCTGACAATTAAACACTCTATATAACATCGCGTATTCGATTGTCGATAGTGTTGTCTACCCCTCGAGAAAGTCATCAATCGTGAGCTGTAGCCGACAATAGCTCGAATTTAATTGGCTGGCGCAACTTGGTTGCAAGAATGAAATGAAATCACTGCCAGAGAATTCCACCTTTAGCTGACAATCAAATTGCTCATCACGCGACGATTGCAGTCAATTTAGACAACCTAATCAGCTGTGTTTCATTATCAGTTACTAGTAGATAGAGTACAAGCGATGTATATTACAACTAGGGGTCGCAATACCGGTATTATCGTTTTCTATTTGTCGGGAATACCGAAAAACGATTCTACGATATCCAGATAGCGGTTTATTTTCTGTTGTGTAATTTTGCTGAACAAATAATGCTGAGGAAATCAAAAGAGCTATCGAACCGAGAATACTTCGAAATCATTACACAGATCAATCGGTTATGGTACAATATCTGCACAACCCGCAATCCATGCTCGACAAGAGAACTGTTGTGAAGATATGCTGTTTCGAAAACTGAATGAGAGACTGAATTGTACCAAAGAAGAGGATAATCCACTAATTTTCAAGATCGATCGTCAATCTTCTGAAGAAGAAGAGAAAGTGAAGATATCATCACAAGCGATGAAGACAATGAATATCTGTAAAAGAAAGCAATTCCAGAATCGTTGCACGAAAATTCATCGGAAGATGACGGTGCTGATTTCAGTCCAGTCATATCAAGTGAAATTTCATCTGCAGAACACAGTGTTGTAAGTTCGGATTTCATCTTCAACTTTTACGATTGTCTCCTCAACATTCCATCGACTTCAGTGGAAGAGGAGAGTGTTTTCCACTTTTGGATTGGCTTCCAACCGATTGTCAGACAAAAGACTAGATGCCTTGTGGTTCATTCGCTGAAACATTTATCAGAAAGAAAATCTTCGTAATTGACGAGTAACTACTTTTGACATAACATACTCATATACCTAGTACATTAGCTACCATCAACTGATAGTTGATCATTCTTGATGGGACATGTAAGATGAAAACAAAATATGTCTCATCAAAAATGGTCAACAATGAAACGCTCCCCCTGTTGAAACAATTTGATACACACCTGCAGATATTCCACTGGGGTTTCATTCAGGTTCAGTTGGTCTGCCGAATGCTGATCATACTTGCCTATCCGCAAACGATGGTTTTTCCTACTTTCTCCAATGTCAGAGGTAATAGCACCAACCAGAAGCTTGATAAGCGTGGATTTACCAACACCATTAGGACCGACGATTGAGACACGACTCGTCATGTCGATACCGAAGTTTAGATTCCTGAATAGCACATTTTGTCCGGGATAGCCAAAAGTAACATCGTAAAGACCGAGAATGGGCGGATTCAGCGGTGGTGGATTGGGGAAGGTAAACTTTACAACATACTCTCGCGGCCTCTCCAACAACTCAGTTGGTCCACGATCATCAGCTTCGTTATTCATCTGCAGTTTGGTGCGATTCTTAGCCTGCTTCCGAGTCAACAGGTCTTTCTGCACTTTCTCCTGCAATTTGATAAAAAAATGATGCTGATATCTAATCGGAATGTTTCATATGTTGCATTTTCATAGACAATATCAGGGTAAATTCACTCTACAGATGGAATCAACGGAAAATGGTTGAATCCGAATGAAAAAAAATCATTTCCACACTCTCTACTATCGTATTGAAGTTGTTGAATCCAAGGTAATTTGGATCCCAAAGATAATGTTATCCATTAATTTTTTAACAATTTTTGTCAGTATGAGAGTCCCAACTGTGATTCATATGAGTCACTCACACTTTGTTCCCATAGCATACATTATACTATGCGCAGAAATATTAGATATAGGAATATAGAGGAATAAACATGCACATGGCTGACCTTTACTATCCCTGGAAACCGCAATTATTTTTGAAGTTTCATTTTAGAAAACCTACCTGTCGACTGTAGAAAGTTAAACGGAATGATTATTCTGCCGGTTTTGCCGTCATAACCACCATCCATCGTTCAAAATTTCCGCTGAATATTACACCTTTTCCAGTTCATGTGTAAAACTTCGATTTTCAATCATTCAACAACTCAAATCAACAATCAAAATGTAGTTTGAATAGAGACATGAGAAAACCTTGAAGATTTACCTCAATTCAGCAGTAGAAATGTCAAATCACGAGCAAATACACTAAAAACAAATATAAATGCTACATAGATGTTTTTAAAAGGAAATTCATTGCTTCTCAGGTCCTTCAACAAATAATGCATCAATTCATTGATACATAATGCGTATAGGCTATACCTATAATATGATTGTTTCATCTTTTATTCTAGATCCCACCAAACAGCAAAAATTATCCAGATGTAATAAATGAAATCGAAATACATCACGGTTGATGTCATCACTTGATAGTAACAAGATGGAGGAAGAGACAAGTTGATAAAGTCGACTAGGTTATTATCTCGTTTATATATACACTCACTCACTCACTCATCCCGTTTTACGGCCGTTTTCCCCGCTTGCGCAGATCTCGTTTATATATACATATATAAATATATAGTGTAACACACAAATATTCACTATCATCTGCTATTTTCTCTCTTGATGATGAGTCTTCTGCTTTTTGCACCAGATCAATGTCTTGTGCACTAATCGGGAATTGCTAGCATATTCAGCCGTGAATATTTTTTAGAGTTGAATTAAGTTGCCAGGTATATTAAAGCCTTTTCTAGACTGTCACATGTCAATACAGTGCATCCTCGACTATCGGAAAATCATGAACTCAATTTTTTTCAGCTTTCGATAGTCGAAGAACTTTAATTTTTGGGTAGCTTCGTAGGTATTGTACATCACATGTGGTTACCCGTAGGTACATACACTTAAAACAAAGAAAAAAGGAATGAAATGCGAGTTAATTTAATTGCACAAGTGTAATTCTATTTAATCGAAATACATGTAATACCAAGAATTAAAATTGATATACCTTGCATATGTGAATCGTGAAATGTTGATTTGAAAATATTTCAATCCAATCGAACTTGACAGTTTTATTAAGTACATCATGTAATAACAAAACACAAAAGAGTTGACATAAAAAGTCAACCCATGAAGCAAAGCACTGAACTTCGCTCTTTAGAATACGATAAAATAATTGAATGCTTCAGGGTCGAAGCGAGATTATCAGATCAGCTGCATAATCTAGACGGCTTGAGGAGAATGCCATGGTGGTGTCGACCCACCCCTTCTGCTATTGGGACGGGGTTCAGGGAGCCGTCAGGTGTTGCCATCCCTTAGGAGAATGCCATCCCTTCAGGAGTCGAATTCAATTGCTCCCGATGCCAAGAAACCCCAACGGAAGTGCTTAAAGCACTAGCGCTCAAACAGTAGGCCCAGATGCTTGCATAGGTAAGTGTGTGTCGCCACGAATTTCTGATAATCGAGGATGCACCGCATAGCATACAAACCCTTGCGTAGAGAGTATAGAAAGCGAATCAGAGGCGACAGCAAATACAGTACGACGGCCGTCTTGCATATCAAAAAATTGTCACCCAAAGTTAAATAGGAGATAAACTTATGAATAAATCGGGAATTAATTACAGCAACAGTTCTTTAACATGTTCATCTAACACTCGATAGCCTCCAATCACTCCATTAGATAAAGGACTATTTCATACAATGTTTCTATGTTAGGAGCTCTTGTACTGAATACTTACCGCTTGCTTCGTCGATCTACCCGATGCCTTCATTTCCTTCAGTCGCTTTTCTTGTTTTTCGTATTCTTTCAATTGTTCCTTGCGCTTTTGAACAAGCATCTTCTTGAATGTTGCTGTGAGAGGAAAAGTGGGTAATTTAACACATATTTTTGATGAATTGATGAGTAATAGAATCTCTTGAAATGTTTTTACTGACTTTAATGCAATTTCGCAGTATTGCTGACTGCACCTGCTAGCAAATGAGGCATTGACAGCAAGCAAGTACGGTCAGATTATAGCTCCTTTCATGTTGAAAATTACAGTGCTCAGTTTTGCTTTAGAGACTTTAATAAAATCACGATCGATAAATTGATCTTGAATTTCATACCGATGCACCTTACATTAAGTCTTCAGTGATTTCGAAAGCTGTCGCGAATGTGTTAACTTAAATTTTAATTTGCTTTTAATTTCACTAACAAAGTAGTAAAATGCAAAAAATATTCGGGATTGGTTAAGGACAGATCTGACAGATATGTTGATCTTGAAGATGTGTTTCGGATTATCATTTTACCTACTTGGTGCACCGATAGAAGTAATATCAATAAGGAATATAATAAATACTGGGTGAATCGAAAAAGTCGAGAATCCTCGGGAACTTATGTCGAGATAAAATCACTCGGGAGCCATCATTTAAATCATTCATCCATGTGCAACATCGAAAACTTATATAGATGTGCACATATATGACAGCGCTAACGACGAATTTCAGCACATTCTATATTTAGTAAAGATATTACGCAATTCTGGTTATTTCTGGTTTCATCGCTACAAATTGTGAGTCTGTCTTTTGCTTTCCTTAATATGAAGTATTTTCATGATTACATCAACTACAGTGATTATTCTTTTGCTTTTGTCATTTCGTCACATTCATCTTCAAAACTTACTGAAATTGCCACGATAGTAGAAAAGCTTCTTCTGATCAACATGCACTACATCTGTGCAAACATTATCGAGGAAACTCTGGTCGTGGGAGACGATGAGGAGCGTTTTCTTCCAGCCTTGTAGGTAATTGTCTAACCAGATGACAGCATTGAGGTCCAGATGATTGGTCGGTTCGTCAAGCAGGAGAAGCGTTGGCTCCAGAAAGAGTGCTCGAGCTAGTGAGACTCTCATCCTCCATCCTCCAGACAGGCCATTGGTTGGTCGTTCCATCATCGGTACAGTAAAGCCGAGACCCTTGAGAATACGACGGGCACGGGCCTCCGCTGAATCAGCTTTCATGGCATTCAATTCTTCGTAGACTTCTTTCAGACGTTCCATGGCTTCATCAGAACGCGATGAATTTTCTATCAGTCCACGAAGTTTTTCCTCCTCTTCCAGTAACGCCATCCGCTTCTTATCTGATTTGACAACAGCATCGATTGCTTTGGTATCGTCTGCTCTGACTTCTTGTTCACACAACAAGATATCAATGTTTTCTGGGATATTCATCTTCCGCGCAGCTATGTGCTTCAATAGTGTTGTCTTCCCGTGTCTGAAAAGTTAGTTTGAGTTCCATGCAGGGCCATGTGTTTTTTTGTTGCTCGCTATGAATCAATGAATACAAACATAGAGCGTTTGAAATACAGTCACACTGTCAGTTCTTATGCATGGACTTCAAAACTCTCTTAGCTCCGTTACTACTGTATACTAGCATCCTGGGCAGTGCAGTGTCAAGACTCCAATTCACAAGTGTCCACCCTATCTGATGACACCATCACTCATTATTCATGATCTTCCAGTTAAGGTCGACAACTTCAAGCAATATGGATAAATATGTAGGATCAAGCTATATAGGATAAAACCTTCAAGCTCAGTAGAAATCATAAATTACCACATGACACACACAAATGTTGCGAAAACCTGCAATAGAGCGCCACTTCCTATACTTCGGCACTATAAGTAGTGAGTATCAAGATATTTGTTTGTAAAGCCCCAATCCGATATGTGATGTTTTATTGTCACTTCTTCATGTGTCTTTCACTTCTTCATTATCGACAATAATTGCTATAAATTGATCATTAAGTGCCTGTGATGGTAATCACGAGCTGGTTATCTTGCTCCCTTTATAGGCAGTCATCTTGAGTGCATCAATGCCATCTAGCTCAGTCTTTATTACTAACATGCGAATGAGTTAGGCCTAAATTGTTGTTGTCAATAATACCTGTAAATCAGCTCATAGAATATTGAACAATTCTATCAAATATTCTTTGATATACATTCAAATATGCACATGCATTTATTATCATATTAAGTTTCAATCATGAAATAATAAGCCGAAATGTAACTGATTTCATAATGCATTGAGTTTTCAGTAAAGTATTTCGCTATTTATGAGTTTTACAGCTGGAACTTACAAGGAAATGAAGACTTTATTGAAGCGACATTTGTTAATACTTGAAGACCCGGCGATGTTGAAACATAGATTGCACCCTCTAATAGAGCCAACCAAGAGAGGGTTGAAAAATACCTTATAGATACATTATGTTACAGGTTTCACGGTCTTCAATATTTCGGTGCTAATTTACCGAATTTTTACCCGGTTTGACCCCTTATCTCTGGGTCAAAGATGCAAAAAAGTTTGCAAAAAAGTTATCTGCAGAAATTGTGCCCAAAAGTATGCAGTGGGTCAAGGTCAAGGTTAAGGAAAGTTCAAATACTGGCTAGATTTAAATCCCTTGAAAATATGATGCTGCTTATACTTCAGAAGTACCGCTTGCTTTTCTAAGAGCAGCAGAAATCCATCAATCTGTAAAAAATCGCTGGAGAAAAGAATTTCGAGGGATCGAGATTCTCCAGCTGAGAAGGTACCATCGCTCCCACTGAAGGTCACTAACTCTTAAGTTGGTGACACTGCGAGTGTGTTAAGACAGCCAAACCCTGAGGTCATAGCTTGCTAGCTTAGGACCACGCCCTACTCCTGGTTTCGGCAGGGATGAGTAAAAAAATGCTTGCATCTCGAAAACGAATTTTCCTAGCGCCAACTTATTTTGTTCTGTGCTAATTAGGTCGATCGATGGTTATCGCGACGATCTGTTTCTGATGCTCTTAAGGGTGAATTTGCACGTGCAATTATTACAGCGCGTCCGATCAGTTTAATCGAGTAGAAGGTCACAAACCGCTACACCAGGCAATTCACTAATGGTCATGCTGAAAAATTCACTTTCTCTCCCTTATATTTATTGACCGATGGTAAGTTGAAATAAGTATAAGCAATAAAATGTCAACGCTTCGTGCCACTGACACTTCGATGGGCCGACTTCTGTACAACAGTATTTGATGACCCACATAAAATATGGAAGCAAAGAAACAGAGTTCAAGTACTGCGTAGTTAGAAATTTGGGAGCTCGTATTTGCGGTTAATGGCTGGTGTAAGAGATTTAATCAATCGAGCTTCGGTCAGTCTGCAGTCCACTGCGCTATGACTTTTGTCCATAATATCAATGTCGAAGTGAGAAGAGATTTGATCAATAAGAACAAAAGAAATGCCCTTTACGAACTCGGCATAAAAGTGCACCAGTTCAGTGACATTTCCATCTCTCACTGACATTCTGATATTCTGACACTCGAGGAAAAATTGCTACTGACACTTTATCGATCTATGATGAGTCAGAAAATTGCTGGACATTGCACGAGCGTTTACACTTGACACTTTTAGTCGACACTTATTCTTCACGATGTCATCGAGAAAGCGAACAGCTGCAGCAGTTACTGCATACATCTTGACGAAGAAAACAAAGCGTGAACGGCGAATATGGTTGAATATGATTTTACTGGCTTCTTGTGTACTGCACAACTATCTTATGACGAAGAAAGAATCGGCGAAGAGGCATGCTCCAAAAGATTCATTTGACACAGAGAACTTTGAAAATGGTTCAATTAAAGACGGTTCTTGGCGCATGATGGGAATGCCTGAAGCAAAAATGCTACCAATTGAATGAAGCTGCAGCAACAACATTGCGGATTCTGCAAAAACAACACGAGAGGAATTTCGAGATTTCTTCATGACACCCGATGGTGAAGTTTCGTGGCAGTATATATTTATCTGACATGAATTTTAACTTTGACAAGAAAGCTATTCATTTCATGCTTCATTACTCGCACAAAGAAAACAGCTGTGCTATCTAATTTGTTTTCTATTGATTTTCTTTAACAATTGTCTCTCAGCATCATCTATATACAGTATTTTGAAAATATGGAGAACCCAATTATGATTCTTTGAAAACTAATATTATTCATTTATGTTTCTTTAGTTGCTATAGTCCCTATGTGCAACGATAAAATGACATAGAAACAGAACTGAAATAAGAAAATAGCCTGTATTAAGTTGATGTAACAGTCTAATTGTAGATTTTCTACTGGAGCATTATTGCTGAATAATTTTGGCAATTGTGTGCTTCAAAACAATAGATTGTTTTTGGAAGAAAAGAAAGGTAGGATTGACAATAAGCCTTTACTGTTAGATGGATACAATGACGGCTATAAAATCTATATTATATAAAGCAACATTATCATCAATTCTCCAACTGACTGTCCATAATAATGTGCAATATAACATCGTAAAACGGCCATTTCGTGACGAATTTGTCGCCGGCACCACTCCCAGACTGTAGTTTTTTTTGCTTTTTGAGTTCTTTGTGGAACTGAGTCCTGAGGTTGTGCATTTTTCGCTGAACCTCTTTGACTTCCATTTTAAATTTTCCGGCAATCTTCTTCCATGCTTCGACCTTCCTCATTCTGTCGCGATATTCATGATTGTGGACGTTCCACAAACACGGATGCAGTTCGTATTCACCCATCAGTTCATCGGTTAATGCTCTTGTCCACTCACACTTTGTTTGTGTCATTTCATTCTCATTCATCGTTGAACCAGCGATCATCGTTTCACAAGATGTTTTGCTGAATGTTGTATAAATCTGCCGATGTCGATGTCAACATAACAACCAATCAATCAATGATTCATTTTACTCGAGAAAGATGAGTCCCACCTGCTGATGCTTTTATCTATTGACCGGTTGTCAAGCGGTCCAGCACCGAAACACGACTGCAAAGTCGACTATTGAATTCCCACGCACGTCTGGTGAAGAATTTCAGGTCAGACAATGCTTAATACTCCCACAAGCAGGTGGAGTTTCTTGTATAATGACAGTCAGGAAAATCAAATCTGTCCTAGCAAAATGAAGCTGAAATTGATGTTAACTGTATGCACAATAGTGCGCAGTAGCAAAAGCAGAGAATATGTATGTATGAACCATGCATATTAGCACATCATTAGTAATTTAATGACAGGCGATAATGAAAAAAGCAAGAACAAATCCAGCCTCGAAGAAGTCAGGTTTCTGTGTTCCGATCACGGTTGTGTCACGTTGCCCCTTCTAAGTCCAACCTGTGACCTCAAAGTGGTGAAGGGGTGCACACGGAGGCGCATCGAGGCTATGTCGTCTGGGACTTCGGTCCCTGGCAGGTCTTACCTTGGCGAACAGGCTCGTTGCCAGCGGTGAAGGGCCGCACTCCGGCTAACCAACAGGCTCTGGTGAAAACGTAGGGTTGATCAGGCTCGTGAGCTTTCCGTAGAAGGTATCTGGTCTAGGCCCACCACCGATAATTGTGGTCGACGTCAGGAAGGGCATCCGGTCGGTAAAACATATGCTTCATCCTAATCATGAGACTACAACAAAACGAAGCGGCCCTTAGTACCTCTTAGTACCTGGCAGCTCTTAGATGGGCAAAGGGTGCGAAGAATCCCCAGGCGAATTTCTAATGTACTTGTAAAGTCACAAAATGTCAAAGTTTGTACAATCAATGTAGGTACACTCCGTGGAAGAAGTAGGGAAGTTGTGGAGATGCTTGCAAGGAGAAAGGTGGACATTTGTTGTATTCAGGAAGTCAGATACCGCAATGTAGGCTGTATGTCAATCGGCAGCAATGAGGAGAAGTACAAGTTATGGTATGTAGGAAATGATGAGTCCACAAATGGGGTTGGAGTGTTGATGAAGAGTGAATTGGCCGAAAATGTCATAGAAGTCAAAAGGTACAATGACAGATTCATGTGTGTAAAGCTCATCCTCGGAGAAACCGTATGGCACGTGTTTTCCCTGTATGCACCGCAAGTGGGTAGATCCAGTGAGGAGAAGCAGTGTTTCTGGGAGAAGGTAGAAGACGAGATAGGCAAGGTACCACCAGCAGATGGACTCCTAATTGGAGGTGATGTAAATGCGCATGTGGGCACGAACATCAGCGGCTATGAGGAGGTGCTCGGTCGGTATGGTTTCGGGGAGAGAAATGCAGAAGGTGCAGTAGTGCTCGACCTCTGCAAGAACCATGGTCTACGAATCCTAAATTCGTTTTTCAAGAAGGAAAAAGAAAAGCTCATTACCTTCAAATCGGGCGAAGCTGAGACACAAATCGATCTCTTGTTGATGCGAAAGAGAGCAGGCGTGACTGTCCTAGACTGTACAGTGATTCCTGGAGAGGCATGTATGACCCAACACAGGTTGGTCAGAGCTGCTTTACGGATCAAAGGACATGTTGCAAGGAAAAGAATTCACAAGAAGAAAATCAAGGTCTGGGGCTAAAGGATGAGGAAAGGAGAAGAGAATACGAAGAGGAATTTGCCAGAAGAGTCAAACAGGGAGATGGAAGTTGGAATTCACTGGTCGAGTGTGCAACGGAAGTTGGCATCACGGTGTGTGGAGAAACGAAGGGACAGCGAGGCAGAGAACGCGAAACCTGGTGGTGGAATGAAGCGGTTCAGCGTGCAATCAAAGAGAAGAAGGAAGCATACAAAGTCTGGCAGAGATCTGGGAATGAGACTGACCGTCATGCATATTGCAGTAAGAAAAGAGAGGCCAGAAGGTGTGTCGCAATTTCGAAGAAGAACGCATGGTTCAGGTGGAGTGAAGGATTAACAACAAGAGAAGGGCGTAACAGGATGTTCCGAGTTGAGGCACAGATAAAGAAAGATCGTGCAGACATACAGGGAACACGGTATGTCAAGGACGAAAGTGGTGCTATAAAGGTGAAAGAGACGGAGGTAAGAGAGACATGGAGAAGGTACTTTGATGGCATATCGAACGAAGGCAATGACATCACTCTGCATGACATCCCCCAGCTGAAGGCCCAATCGCTGACTTCACGCTGGAGGAGGTGAAGGAAGCAGTGATCAGCATGAAGAATGACAAAGCACCGGGTCCTTCTAACGTAAACGCCGAGATGTTTAAGTTGGCTGGTGAACCTGCAGTTGAGGCATTGCATGCCATTTTCCAGCACATTGCGCTCACCGGAGAATGTCCGAAGAAGTGGAGCAACAGCTTTACGGTCGCACTGTTTAAAGGGAAAGGAGATCCTCTGAGCTGTCACTCGTATCGGGGACTGCGACTACTGGAGCATGGAATGAAGATCTTTGAGAAAGTCCTAGAAAAGAGATTGAGAAGTTTGGTCAGCATTGGAGAACAGCAGTTTGCATACAGCCGAGGAAAATCGTGTACGGACGCAATCTTCATCATCAGAAGACTTCAGGAGAGATACATGGAAAAGAAAAAGAAATTGTTTCATATCTTCGTCGACCTCCAAAAAGCTTTTGATCGCGTCCCACGAGTTGCCATCAGATGGGCACTCCGACGACAGAAAGTGCCAGAACACCTGATAAACCTCGTCATGTCCTTGTACGTAGACACAACATCGAAAGTGTGTGTTGCAGGCGGAATGTCAGAAGATTTCGGCATAGGTGTTGGTGTTCATCAAGGATCTGCCCTCAGCCCCCTTTTCTTCATTTTCGTAATGGAAGAAGCTACGAAAGATCGCAGAAAGGGAGGATTGATGGAGATGTTGTACGCAGATGACCTGGTCCTTACTGGCGGGAGCAAGGAAGAAATGGAAGAAATGTTCAAGAAATGGAAGGAGGACATGGAAAGCAAAGGTTTGAAAGTGAATATCCAAAAGACGAAGATGTTGATCAGTGGCAGCGAAGAATCTTCTCCTCTTCAATCAAGAAGGTTTCCTTGTGATGTATGCGGTCGCGGCGTAGGTGTCAACTCTATTCTCTGCCAAAACTGTGATAAGTGGTGTCACAAACGCTGCAGTGGACTGAATTCTCTCACAGGCGTCACAAACTTCCAGTGTTCGATGTGTGTAAACAACGCAAGCAGTACCGACGAAGATGAAAGATGTGTGATAGACGGTGTGGAGATCGACGTAGTGAAAAAGTTTTGTTATCTCGGGGATGTGTTGAGCTGCAAAGGAGGATCAGAGCGAGCGGTGCGAGCGAGAATTGCGTCTGCATGGCGCAAATGGAAAGATCTGGCAAGTCTCCTCAGGAACCGACACGTACCACTCAAGTGCCGCGGACACGTGTATGGCGCATGCATCAGACCCGTGCTGCTCTATGGTGCCGAATCATGGGCCCTCACACAACACCTGGCCCAACAACTGCGTTCGTTCGACAGACGGATGCTGCGGTACATGACCGGTGTCTCACTCTCCGATCGAGTTGATAGCGCTGAAGTAGCAGGCAGGTGCGGCCTCAAACAGCTGGAGGTCGTACTCAGAGAACGCAGGTTGAGGTGGTTCGGGCACGTGAAACGGAGGACAGAGGAGGAGCCGATTCATCGCGTGCTCAACGTGGTTGTCGAAGGTCCCAGGCCATGTGGCCGACCAAGAAGATCATGGCTGCAGTCCATCCAGGAAGACATGAAGGAGCTGAGGCTGACAGTGGAAGACACACAGGACCGCGCCCGTTGGAGGAGTCTCATCACGTCCAACCCTCACCAAGGAGGAAAAGCAGACGTTAAAAGGAGAAAGTAAGTTGTGTCACGTGTGATTGTCGGTAAAAGTGTCAGGAGCCGTTTACACGTGCAATATTTTCACTGACACTCGGTTGCAGCAACTTTTAAAAGTGTCAGCAATCTAGTGTCAGAAGCGTTTACACGTGCAATTTAGGTGGCATCAATAAAGTTTCATATGTAAACGCACCTTTAGGTTACGTATACACGTGCAACTTTATTGCTGACGTTTTTCGATCTATGATGAGTCAGAAAAGAATGGACAAACAATGGAAGCAAAGGTACGAGTACGCTTTCAATGATCGTGCTTCGTGTGTCACCAGACAATAGCAATTCAGTGAATGGTGATAAATATAAGCCATAATAATATATTAACTGTAATAGAATAAGCCATCAGCCGTAAGTCATAAGCCATGAGCATTAAGTCATTTTGACTATATTTTATTAATGGCAGGTGATACACGCAGGCAGAAAAAGAAAATATATGATATTTATCTATTTTCTGTAAGAGCATAAAGCATGAAGAAAGACGCTGTACATCACAACTTCGGTTCTAAATCTCATGAGGATAATCGTCCAAGGATTCTAAACCGGGTGACGGCTTGTTGCTTGTGACTTAGAATTATTATAAGAGATTAAAGTCTGGTAAAGAAATGTCGCCGGTCTTGATAAATAAAATCTCCAAATATAACTTCACTGAAGACTCTTATTACTCTGAAAGTTGAAGAAATTGTGGTCAAACAAAAATTGTCAATACCTTATTTGACACTCTGCATGGATACTCTGACATTCCGCATTTTCTTATCTGATGGAAATCTAGAAACACAAGCTCTAAATGTATATTGATATCACTTATTATTGTTCTTGGAAACACAACACTGCATCATGATGGTTGTCGAACATGGACCGACTATGAGCATGTGACTTTTACTTCCAACGTGTGGCTGCGCCGCGTCCGGTGTGAACAGCCCCATAGGTTCATTAGGGTTCTGAACGCGTGAGGACGTTCCGCGCCGCGTTCGGTGTAAATGGACCTCTTTTAAGGCACATTTCAACACCTCGCTGTAGCTTCTGCTCTCCATGTACCCAGTAGCAAATGATTCTATCTTCCGTCTGCCTGTTCGCGGTAACGCCATCATCAAATCTGTTTTCGGCTGTTGTGCGCAAACGACGCTATTTGACATTGTGATAGGTGTCCCGTTCAACTCAGGAGAATATGGAGTTAAGATCGAAACGAAGTCAAAAATTCTGTTAAGTCGACCAAACTGCACTTTCCGATGCTAACGCATCTTAATCCAAAATAGCATTATGATAGAAAAACGATTATGTTTCATAGATCATAACATTGCTCACCCGTTTGGACCGACTAAACCATATCGACGACCATGAGTGATCTGCAGCGAAGCATTAATGAACAAATCTTTTCCCCGAGTTCCGATGCTAAATCTTTCAACTTTAATGTCGAGCTGATTTTCTGTTACTGCAAGTCTTCCGCCTCGGTCAGCTTGAGAAATAGAGAATTGCTCCATACCTGCCGTCACAGGGTCTCCCAAATCATGGTCACCTTCCTCAACTTTCCTTTCTACATTACCAACCATAATGTCAAATTGCTGCCGTTTCTTCATTTTCTTCAATTCTTTCTTTGACAGTTTTATCGACACTGAAATGAAAGGAAAATAAAACTTTACTAGTAAATGCATTTTTTAAGTTAGTCAATTGATATTGCTTAGTTATCAAGCTCTTAACTGCTTACAATCAGTACCCATCCCATAGTGCGAGATAAAATGAGGTCGAACCGTACCTAAAGACCAAATACCGTATGAACAAAATCTGAGATGGTGGGTCAAAAAGTTCATTTTTTCTTGACCATTTCGTATCGAATGAGAAGGTTGTACATGCATAATTCATGCAAGCACAACCTTTAGATTGGTTAAGAGTCATTCCTTGCGAAATCGCCAAGAAAAAATTAATTTTTTGTTTATTCCTTCAAAAGTTTGAATAAAACCTGCATCGTGAATATGATTTAAGTTGTGGAGCCAAGGTAAATCAGATTTTCGGCTATGAAAAAGCACAAATCATAGAAAAGCACGATGCATTTCGATTGCGTTCTGAAATCACAAAATCATTTCACAATCTAAATAAATTGAACGAAATTTTAATGCAGACATGAAAATTACAGAAACGACATTTACTACTATCTACGAGTACAAGTCAAAAGTAAAATGAAGAGAGGTTAAAACAAAACGAGAGACAAGAAAAAAGAGGCACACCTTAAAGGACTTCTGTCCAAGCAGTTCCAGTATGCATTCACATTTGTTTACACTTGTGAACTTCGACCATAAAGATTCTTTAATTAGGCGTTTATGGTAAACCGGATCCCGATCTAGTGTCGCGCAATGTTCTCAGTCAATTCGGTGGCCGGTGTCGATGACATGCGAAGCTACTTCCGAAGATGTAGAGGCATTCCTCACATTACGTCTGTGCTCCTTCATACGCTCCTCCACCGTTCTTGAGCTCTCTCCAACGTATGCCCATGAGCAGGAGTCATCGGTACAGTTGAGGCGATACTTGCACCGGTCTCTTTCTTACCAACATATTCCTCAAGGTAGATATTGGCTTATGAAATGTCTTTACACCGATCTTTCTCAACATAGCTGAGATAGGCTCCGCCAGCCGAGGGACATATGGAATGATACATATATCATTCTCATTGCCACTATTGTCTACACCATCGGAGACGGGAAGATCGGATGCCCTCTTGCTCTCACTGGAACTGAAACCGCTCATCTAAAAAATTCTTTCCAATTTGCGGAGCTCACTGTCAAGAGATTCCTGAGAACCGGTTTACCATAAAAGCCTCATTAAAGAATCCTTATGGTCGACAAAGTTCACAAGTGTAATCAAGTGTGAATGCATACTGGAACTACTTGAACTAAAGTCCTTTGAGGTGTGCCTCTCTTGTCTCTCGTTTTGTTTTGAGCTTTCTTCATTTGACTTTTAGACAGTAGTAAATGTGGCTTCTGTCATTTTCATAGAGATTTCGAATGCGTATTAACTATTGTTAATTTATTGATCATGCTTGGATTAAAATTTCGTTCATCTATTTAGACTGTGAGATGATTTTGTGATTTCAGAACGTGACCATGCTTACCGTTGATAAGCGAAATGGATCGTGCCTTGCCATGCCTTGCGCTTTTTCATAACCGAAAATCTGGTTTACCCTGGCTCCACAACTTAGATCTTGTTCCTTCAAAAGCCTTGTAAATGACCATTTCTCTGTCGCGTGTGAAGACGTCGATTAATGCAGCTTATGACAGTGGAAATGAAGGAGTGCTCTACGATCCTCATGGATTTTGCACGAATATTTAATTCTACTAGCAGTCGAAACTTCGATTTCTTACTTGGTTTAACGGTGTTTGATCATAGAAGTTAAGATTAATCTTTGCATACATAGAGAAGGATTGTATCAAATATTTGCCCACTTTTGAAAATTCTTCTTCCCTTTTTGCTTCCACAGCTTTTACTTATGATAAATTACACCGCGAAAAGAAGGTCAACTTTATTCCTTAGTCTTCTTGTACTGTGGCACAAATGACGGCAATTTTTAGATCCGTGCAAATACTGTGTAACCTCAATCGAGAGTAGCCCAAACTATAAAGCATTTCCCTATTACTTGATGTAGATGCTCGCAACTTGATATTTTTATTTAAATGATAATACGATGCGCTTTACTAACAAGAAAAGACATTGCAAGGAAACAAAGTTAAAACTTACCTTTAGGACCTGCAGCTTCTGCTTCCTCTCTTTGCTTTTGCTCAATAGCTGCGAGTCCATCACGATTCTCATCATCGATCTCATCTGTGACCTCTTCTGGTTCAACAGTCTTCACTTGCTGTTCCTCAATTTGCTTCGCTTCTTCTTCTAATGTTGGTCCAGTCGGCTCATCATCCTTCTCCATCTGCTCCATCAAAGCAGCGAATCCCTTGGATTTTTTCTTCTTTGATTTTGCTCCAGTCGTCACATCTCCATTTACCTTGACTTGCTTTTCTTCAGAGGCTTCATCACGGGGCACATTCGTATCATCTCCATTCTGAGGAACTTCCTGTTCAGCATCCTCCACGTCTAATTCGGCGAATTTTGACTTTCCCTTACCTTTTTGTTTATTCTTCCCCTTCTGCTGTGTCTTCTTTTTCACTGCCTCAGACATTTCTGTGTCTTCATCCACAGCACCCTCCTCTACCTCCAGCTCAGCAAAACTCGTTTTCTCCTTACTTTCACCATTTTTCGTGCACTTACTTGTCACTGGCACATCTGAAACTTCCTCTTCATCCATAGAACCATCTTCAACCTCTAAATCTGCAAAACTTATATGTCCTTTTCCTTTGACTTTTTTATCTTTCTTCTTCGGTAAAATCTCGTCTTCATCATTGGATTCATCCATCGACGCATCATCTACTTCTAATGCTGCAAAAGCCTTTGAACCCTTCTTCGATTTTCCTTTGTCCTCATTTTTCCAAGTGTCATCATCGGATTCTTCATCTTCCGACTCAGCTTTTGACTTAACTTGGGACTGTTTCTGTTTCTTCTGCTGCTGTTTAGCTTTCCGCTTTTCAGCTCGACTCATCTGCTCTGAGTCATCATTCACCGATAAATTTTTCATAGCATCCGTTATTCCCGCATTTTCAAGCTCATCGTCCTCCCTTCTGTTCCTTCCCTTACCCTTAGCCTTTTTCACTTCCGCAGGAGTGTCTTTCTTGACATTATTCAACTTGCTACCAACTTCTTCTTCTTTTTTATCAAAAAAATCGTCTTCATTTTTTCGACCTTTTCCTTTTGCTTTTGCCTTTGGCATTCTGAAAGCTGCAAAAGAAAGAGTTGCTTACCATTATCATTTTAATAATGAAAATGAGAAAAAATGACACCTACATAACTAATTAGCAAACTCGAAATGTTATTTGAAAACCTCCGATAGCACAAGACAATTGTGCACCAATCTTTTACAAAACATCGGAGATTGTGGTAGCAAAACTTTTTACTCTGAAAACATGGAAATGCATGTTTAAAAACATTTGGTCATAATGTCAGCTTTTCAGCATCAATTCAATTTCTTTACTCCAACTTATCACAACTACATAGCTATGACTTGTGCATGTATGCATGAATTATCTGCATGTACTCATGACCTCTACATGCATGACTATCATGTGAAGGACTTCCCCGTTTGTTGCAGTCTGTTGCTGTTTTAATTGCTGAATAATATGCGTGTTGCCAAGCAAAAAGCAGTGCTTATTTATGACAGCAACAATACCGACAATGACCACCATCGACGTGTTGCTTGGTCTCATCGACTTCCATGAGAAGACCGCCCACCCATTCGCACATGGTTCTACAACTTCTGGCCCACTGCTGACCTTTGCATCCGAAAAAGCTAAGCGACCAACTACAAAAGTGCCGGGATCAACGAGGAATGGACTTGCTTCCTATGGCACTCGATTTTTTAATGAAATTTCAACTTCCTTTACTTTCAGAATAACAATAGGATTGTCAGCGACATCAGAAAACAAAAACGACGACTAGGTTGACAGCTTTATCATGAGGTAGCCAGTCGCCGTAATTTTCATCTTTATATTTAACACCATTTTAGGAAGGACACTTTTAACTTGGTTACAGGATGCAATTCTCGATTAAAGCTCGATTGACCCATTGTGTACATGTATTTCTTTCGCGATGAGTCGATTCTTCTGCTCTAGTTCAATTGTTGCATCTCAACTTAATTTACAAAAAGCTAATTTTATACGTTTTGACGAGGCAACTTTTTGACGGCTTACATAAGCGATCATGTTTTTTATATTTCAGCATTATCCATCTTTCATTTACACTGAACAGTCCTTTCGATGTGTCTGCAACCTCGAAAGCAGTTTTAAGATGTGAAATAAACACTGTAACGTCGATAACGTGTTATTTATAGGCATTTATGCTGTATATATATATATATATATATATATATATATATATATATATATTATATATATATATATATATATATATATATATATATATATATATATATATATATTGTTCACAGGGTAGACGATGAAGTTGATGCATATTTTAATAATGCCTTTTCGGATGATGAGGCTCAACGTCAAATATCAAAATGGCAAGAGTCTGTAAAAAAGGAAGAAAATTTAAGTAAAACGATTTGTGATACCAAGAGTAAGTTCTTCGAATCCGATAAACATTTGCTGCCTCTGGACAGTATTTCTAAGAATAATAGGACAAACAATTACCAAAGACTTGCTAACAGGAACCAATTTTCTTCTCACAATTCAATTTCTAATTCTAGGAGGCATAATACTGATTATTATAGGCCGAACTTTAGGAGAAATAATCGTGTTATTAATAGAAATTATAGAAATCTAAATAATCCATACCTGTCTAACTTCAACAGGAATTTTGGCAGAAATAATTACAGAAATTATAATAGGAATAATTTTATTGATGACAATTGGAGAGAGGATGATGTTTCTAATGATGCAAATGCTAGCAATCCTTTTTTAGGAGAGGGAGGGGCAGGAAAGGTATCACTGTTTTGAATTTGGCTTCTTTTGATTTAGATACCAATGCTAGAAATCTGCTATCTAAAGGTTCCAAGTTTACTCCTACTCCTCGTGTAAACATTGAAGAATTGGAAAAAGACACTCTCGAATTTTGTAGAAAAATTCGTCTTCATGATTACTTCTTTCAAGATAGCAATATTTCTGATCAGGACAATCTTTCTAAGCCTCAATTTAAAATGGAATAGATCGGATTTTACCCTTTCCAAAGGTTTAAATTCAGACGTTGACGGTGTAATTAACTTGATTGATAATCAGGCAGCTAACTGTTCAGTTCAACATGCCGGTAATAGTGGGCATTGGGTAAATAATATTTCATTAAATGAGCGACGTGCTCTCGTTATGTTACAAGAAAACGATAATTTACAGTGGACTCAGGCAGATAAAGGTGGCGTGAAAGTCATTTTGGACTACGAATTCTATAGTCATAGACTTAAAAGTGAGCATCTAAATGATGAACAAACTTATTAGAATACAGATAAATATAATTGCAGTACAACAATGAATAAAATAAAATGTCTGTGCAATAAGCATAAATCGATGTCAACTGCTAAAGAATTTGATTATCTTACTAAATTTGAATATAGCATACCTTACTTTTATGGACTTCCTAAACTACACAATCACGAGACATACTTCAATGAAATAGTAACCGATAATTATGGCTATTGCAAAATGAATCCACCGCACGACTTAAGATTTCGACCAATAATCAGTTGTCGTTTTGCACCTACCAGCCACCTCAGTGCCTTTCTGGATGAAGTTCTCGAACCACTGGTTGCAAATTTATCTAGTTACTGTAAAGATACATTACACTTCCTTGAAAAACTGCCAAAAGTATATTCAGAGTATTGCTGCTTCGTAACTTATGATGTAGTATCGCTCTGCACCTCAATATCTCATGACTTAGGTCTACAATCCATTAAATTTTGTTTAGATAAATGAGCGGATCATATACCACATAGATTTGATCACCGATTAAGGTATTGATTTCATTTTACGCAACAACTACTTCACCTTTGAAAATATTTATTACTTGCAGCTCCAAGGAACAGCCATGGGTACTCAGGTCGCACTCACACATGCAAATTTAGTGATGGGGTTTATAGAAATTAAAATATATAAAAGAATCAAAGAAGTTCATTCTAACAACGCATCAGATGAAATCATCACATCCTGGACCCGGTATCTGGATGACTGCTGGCTGATGTGGAACAGGGAATACGGTGACTTAAATCAATTTAATCAATTAACAAATAGTCTGCACCCTTCAATAAACTTCACTGTACAACAGAATGACCAGGTGTTGAACTTTTTAGAAGTTTTGGTTTATAAGATTACCCGTAAGCAAACTATAGAAACCGATATATATAATAAGCCCACTGACATTTTCAGTTACATTCTGTTTACGTCGAATCACCCAAGGCACATTATGAGAAACATGCCATTTGTTTTAGCCTACAGAATTGAAAGAATCGTGTCTGAAAATCAAAAAAAGTTACTCGCTTTCTCGAGCTAAAAGAAAAATTGATTGACTTAAAATACCCGTCACAGCTTGTAGTTAATACGATTACTAGAGCGAAGCAGAGAGTAAAATACACTACTAGAATAGAGAATAACGAACAAAAAATTATCCCATTTGTACCCACTCTCAATCCTAATAAACCTAAAGTCTATCATAAAATTATTTATCCTTCAGCGAACACTTTAAAATCATCGAAAAGTTTAAAGATTGTAAATTTCAAAGTTGTAAATTGTGAATTCACGTTGACGATGTGTGCAGATGACGTATGTGAAATCTGTCCAATTGTCAGATCGAATGTCAATCAGTCACTAGAAATAGTTTTCGAATAGTTTTATTCGATCAAAGAATGGACCCAAGCAAATTTTCTGAAATTAAATGAGGGTAAAACAAGAGGTGTTTGTATTTTCAAGAAGAATTTTTCTGTTTACCACCCTTTTCAGTTCAATATTGTGGAAGAATTCAAAATCCTTGGTGTTACATGGAATAAAGAGTTGTCATATTTCAATGACGCGCTTTTGATCTGTAACAGAAGATTGTATCTAATGAAAAAGTTTTGAAAGGTTTTCTAAATCAAGAAAACAATGTTGATTGTTTTCAATGCAACTGCTCAAAGTATCGCATTGTATTGCACGACATTCTTTGGCATTTACAGTTCTGAAGCAAAACATCAAGTAGAGAGAATTTTCAAAAGATCTCGTGGAATAATTTCTGGCACTTGTTGTGAATGTGAAAGCACTGCATCGAACTTCTATCGTCTTTGCATAAATGAGCATGTCAACCTTTTCCGTAAGTCATCCTGAGTTTCCCATAGTTCCTCATTTTTCTGGTGACCTACTGTTAGTGCCCTTTTGCCCCTTTGTAAGATCCAGAACTGTTTTACAATTCTCTCAACGTTGGTTTTTAATGGACTATCAGACTTGAAGTGTATCCCTTCGTAACGTATTGACTTCATCATATTTGATTTCCATTTTGCAAATATTTTCTATTATATTATATTATATTGCCTCTTTTATTGTATTTCATAAAGATACCATTAATCCATCTCATTGTTGTGAAAAAATCAGGAATATGATTTAATCGAAATGTCAATGCACTTAGACTTTTTTCATGTTCTTAGACAATTTGTTAATCACCGAAGTACCAAAATTCGCCTCATTGTATTTGCTAAGCAGTAATCACCTGGCGAGCTAAGGCGCCATAAAACCTTTCACCCCTGCTGCGCCGTAGGAGACAACAACGGTTGGATGTCAGGCTGCTACAGGATTGGCGCCTCGCACGAAAAAGGCTAGTCCGCGCCTTGGGGCAAATCAAAGGCGAAGGGAGAAACCCCTAACAGAAAACCTCCAACAGGTCAGCCAGGGCAGCGCTGTATAGGAGTATTCTGACCCATTCGTTCATGGATTCATGCAAGTAAAGGATAAATCGGTGGAGGCTACCGCGTCCGGGGCAACCGACGCGCCGAAAAACCGGGCATCGGCGAAAAATATGCGAAGACCCGAAGAAAGAAAACTGATTAGGATGGCGACTTTGAATGTGGGACCGTTGTCGGGAAGGAGTGCTGAAGTAGTGGATTTTATGAAGAGGAGAAGGTGTAAGATTTTGTGTGTACAGGAAACGAAGTGGAAGTCGGATAGAGCAAGGATGATTGAAGATGGGTTCAAACTGATTCATGCAGGAGGGGATGGAAAGTCTGATGGGGTGGGTGTGATTCTGGAGAAGGACCTTGTTGAGAAAGTGTGGCGTACGGAGAGGTGGAAAGGTAGGATCTTGATGGTTTGGCTAACGATCGGTTCGAAGAAAATGTGTGTGATGTCCGTCTATGCCCCACAAGTAGGACGGAACCATAGAGAGAAAAACGAATTCAGAGAAAAGGTTGAGGAAATGATACATTTAGTGGGTGAGGATGAAATATTTTGTTTAGCAGGTGATTTCAATGCGCATATCGGGCAACGGATGCAAGGGGAAGAGAGGAGTGTTGGTCAATTCGGATGGGGAGAGAGAAATGTTGAGGGCAGAGAGTGGGTGCAGCTGGTCGAAAGAAATGGGTTGGCCATAGTTCAGACGTTCTTCCAGAAAAGAGAATCTCACAAGATCACATACAGAAGTGGGGAGCACAGGACCGAAATCGATTGGATTGTAATGAAACAGAACCAGAAGTGGAGGATCAAAGACTGCAAAGTGCTAGCCGGTGAACACGTGACAACTCAGCACAAGCCACAGGTTTGGACGCTACGGTATACGGAGAGGCAAGAAAAGAAACGAATGGGATGGAAAATCATCAGGTGGTGGAGATGTAAGGGAGAAAAGTTAGAAGAATACGAAAGTGAGATCAATGATGCCTTCTGTAAACTGAGCGAAACCCCTGGTGGAATCGAAGAGGAGTGGGATCTGTTCAGAAAAGCATTCATCGGAGCAGCAGAGAAAGTGGTCGGCAGGACAAATGGAAAGAATGGGGGCCGTCGAAAACAGCAATGGAGGTGGAATGAAGAAGTCAGAAAGGTGATGAAAGAGAAAAGAACAGCCTGGAAGGAGGTAGAAAGCGTGAGTGATGACAAAGCGAAGAAGGAGGTTTTAACACGAAAGTATAAGGAAATCAAGAATCAAACAAAGAAGGTAGTGGCACAGGCAAAAGAAGAGGCAGAGCGAGGGCTGTATGAAGCAATAGAGAATGATAGAGGAAGAAAACAAATTTACCGACTCGCAAAAGCAAGGGAGCAGGAAGAGAAGGATGTGGTGGCCGTCCAGGATGTAAGAAACAAAGACGGAGTGATTGTTTCGTGTCCGCAGCAGATCACGAAGGTGTGGAAAGAGTATTTTCAAGAGTTGCTGAACAACGAAGGGCGCAGCGAAGTTGAACTTCCTTGTAGTGTGAGATCGAAGACGGTAGAGAAGAAAATCAAGACAGAAGAAATCGAGACCTCATTGAGAAAGATGAAGACAGGAAAAGCAACTGGCAAGGATGAAATAACGACCAAAATGTTGAGGGCAGCGGGGAAAACAGGTATTGAATGGCTAGCTAGACTTTTTTGGCTGTGCTATGAAAAAGGGGAAATCACAGAGGACTGGAGGCTGTGTTTGATTGTCCCCATTTGGAAAGGAAAAGGATGTCGACAGGACCCTGTGAAATACAGAGGAATCACTATTCTAAGTCAAGTGATGAAATTGTTGGAGCGCATAATCGACGGAAGGCTGAGATCACAAGTGGAACACGAAATTGGAGAGGAGCAGCAAGGTTTCAGAAAAGGTAGAAGTACATCGGATGGTATGTTTGTGGTGAGACAGAAGATGGAGAAGACGATTGAAAGAGAAGAAAACATAGCGATAGGATTCGTAGATTTAGAGAAAGCTTATGACAGCGTCCCTAGACCCCTAGTGGTGGCAACCCTGAGATGGTTAAATGCTGGAGAGAAAGCGGTGATATTTATCGAAAAGATGTGCGAAAGAACCAGAGCGGCAGTGATAGTTGGAGATAACATCAGCGAAGATTTCCAAATAAAAACAGGGCTCAGACAAGGAAGTGCTTTAAGTCCATTTTTGTTCATTCTGATTATGGAATTGTTGTCAAGGAAAAGCGAAGAACATGATGCAATGAACAAGATAATGTATGCTGACGATCTAGCTGTGATAACGAAAGACGAGGTGGAGCTACAAGATCAACTGGAAAAGTGGGCGCAGAATTTCCAAAGGCATGGTCTGCGCATCAATTTGGATAAGACGGAAGTAATGTGGGTCGGAAAGGAGCCAAAGGACATAAGTGTTGAGGTGCAAGGAATTCAGCTAAAGCAGACAAAGGGCTTCAAGTACTTGGGAGGTGTGGCAGCGGAAGATGGGCGGAGCGAAATGGAAGTGAATAGGAGAATTAGAGCAGGGGTCGGAGCCTATCAGAAAGTGGCAGGAGTGTTGGGAGACAGAAGGATCAGCAAAGATATCAGACGGAAAGTGTTAGAGGTGTGTGTAATTCCAGCAGTCACATATGGTCTGGAAACAATGGCGTTCACCAAAGATCAGCAAGATAGACTGCAAGTGTGCGAGAAAAATTGGCTGAGGAGGTTGTGTGGAGTGAAGTTGGTTGACAGAAGAAAACTTGTAGAAATGAGACTCGAAGTCGGACTGAAACGAACGATGACTCAGAAGATTGTGGGAAAGAGACTATCTTGGGCCGGACATGTGGCAAGAATGAATGAGCAGAGGCTACCCAGGCGAATGGAGCAAGAAATGAGTGTGCGAAGAAGAGGAAGACCGAGAATTCGTTGGAGTGACTGTGTCAAAAGAGATTTCCAGAAGGCGGAGGAAGATTGGAGAAGTTGGAGAAGCGACGCAGAAGACAGAGTCGTATGGCGGAGAACTGTGCACAAGGTGGTTGAAGTATGGAGCGGCTGACATTTTACATGACTGTGTTTCCTGATATCGTTTCATGTGGTGTTACCCTGATGGTTTGTGGACTGTAGCTAGTTTGTGTTTCCATGAATTTTATGATGTATATGAACTGTCTCCTTTTTATCTTGTTTGTATGAATCCCCCCTACCCCATTTATATGGGAGAAAGGGGTTGTTAAAATAAAAAAATAGTGCTCAGTCAAGTGACAAGCTCCAACATCTTGCGTCTACTTATAAAACAATTGAAATTACTCATGAAGTTATCACTCTAAATGGAAAGCACACGTTAAGTATTCTACCTCTAGGAACGACATTTCAAGGATACACATCGGATTTTGGCTCCAAACGACACAGATGCAACTAACGCGATCTGTGCTTCAGAATAAAGGCATTGCATTCAGATAATTTGCTCTAAATTGGTTCAATTATCTACTTGTTTTCGAGAATGAAGGAAACCTAAACCTGTCGGCGTGTATCTTCAGATCTCTCACGTCTCTTAGTGATCTAACTCAGTAGTTGTCTATTCTTTATTTCCAAAAACACTTCAGCTCATTTTCCAGTCCCTTCTTTTCTTCTCTTTCCTTACTGTCTTTTGCCTCCTTCTTTATGGAGGAACTAAATCACTGATATTTGTATAGCCTGGTTTCACAAAAAGCCTTAACTGACTCTTTGATTTGTTGACTGGTCTGAGCCAGCCTGAAGACAAGTCTGAGGCAACTCCTCTCAGAAATTTCGTGAGTGATTCTACTACTGCTGACCTGTCACTCAGTTTCGCGATGACGTGCAAATTTTCGCCGTTCTTCATAGAACTTTTTTAATGGATCCACTTTTTCTCTTGTCAGTCTGATGACCAGCTAACCCAACATCCACCTGATGCGCTGAAAGCAAATTTTCTGACAGAGATCCTTTGCAAGCGCACCTAGGAGATTCCTCAAGTCCTTCAAGATACGTCGAAGATATCATTTGATAGCTTCTTCCAATATGTCACTGTGAATATACGCAATGACTGGTTGCTCCGTCTAAAAGTGCGTCAAGAACTCAAAAAACTTTGAGAACCCAGTTCGGTCTCTAATATTGGATTCTGTTGTTGGTCGTCTGTTGTACTTCTGCACAAGATTTTCCCTCTGCGGCTGTCAATTTGGATATAACATCTATTTCAACCCCACCACCGAAATCAAGAGCTTTGAAGCACCTCCATAAATCATCGAAAATTGTTAATACTCTCTACAAAGCGCATCGATAGTCAACACGAAATTTACGTCTTAAGAACTGTCAACATGACGGTAAGTACACATTCGACTTTATACAAATGATGAAATTACTACATCAAAATTTCATTGTAATTTATATTTAACAAACAATTAAGAACACACTCTTCATGCATGAAAACAGAAGCTCGTCAACTCAATTCAAAAAGCGCAGGAAGTACGTACATCGTATCCAAAGTAAGTGCATTAAGCATATTAATAGGTACCGACCTCAGTAGGATGCACAAAGTAAGAACAATAAGTACAGGAAGCATGCGACTAGGCACCCTGTCAACGTATTCGTCCATCCTCCCTTGTTTTTGGGAGATTTTAAATTATTTGCATTTGAGCTTGGGTAAAGTGGCAGGTGTAAAAAGTAGGGTTGCGATTTTTAAAACATGACATTTTAAACATATGTTTAAACTGTGTTTTTGATAAGCTTTTTTAATTTCTTTTATATATACATGTATTGTTTTTTCCTGCAACATGCGTCCTTTCTTTTTTTCGATACACGACCCACAATTTCTAAGACGATATAATCCCTTCTGTATATGCATAGCTGCGCATGAAATGTCAGCAAAGCAATCTTTTAACAAGCGCACTTTCGCAATACTGTTAGAGCCAGTAAAGTTTACTCTATAACTGCAGGCATCGATAATCGAGTCTACGGTGGCAGAATTTATGTGGAATTGCGGAGCTATTATTGATTGTTACCAGCATCACCATGGCAAGGTTACCAAACTAATGAAGACTGCATGTAGAAGATGACTTCAGAATGGTTTTGTAAATGATCGTTTCCTACTTAATTCTGATAATGAAAGAGACGCTGAGTGCTTTCAGTGATGTTGAGTGAGGTGAGTGACGTGTGTTGAGTGAATATCCCTAATCATCAAGAACTGGTTTTACTGTAATTTCTATCCATACAATTTGGTTGTTCTGTCAACCTTTGTTTTCTTTTACGACAAACCAGTTCTATAGTATTCAATTGTTTCCTATCATCATCTTAAATGATAATTTATTATACATTTCTTTCACCTTTTGCTTTATTTAGCTTGATCTGGCTAAATCATTTATTACTTCAGTGATGAGCCTGTGCACTAAAATGAATTGAAAAAGAAATGAAAGGCATTCCGAAATGAATAATAAAAAAATTAAAATGCTATTATAAAGCATTCTACCTAGAGGCTTTACCAAATTAAAGAAGTCTCTTTGCCTTATTAGTAAAAAATTGTGCCTTCTTTTATTTCATTAAGTCTTTTAGTGAAAATGTTGATTTGAAACACTTTCAGCACTGCTAATATAAAAATAAAAAAACACGTAAAAAGATTATTTAAAATAGGATAGACAAAAAAACATTTTTTCCATTCCCTAGCCAAAAGCAGCATCGACTTTTTCATGATCGTGGATGCTTCTCAGTACACCTTTTCAAGATTAAATTCAGTCAAGGTAAAATATATTTCAGATGTCTCAACTTCACTTTCAGTCATGTCAAGATTAATTTCCAATGCACAATTCTAATTTCCGCTTATGTAGCTTTAATTTAGGCAGCAATGATTGTCAACTTTAATTGAAAATGGAATTTTATAACTGAAAAAAAAAAGAATTCTGCTGATATTGAAAACAGAGAAATATAAATAACGATGCAACAAAATATAGCCTGCTGTCATCATAATATCAAGCACTTTTTTGATGCACAATTTACTCATCATGGGGCTTGTAAATTAGGCCTATTTGGCTTATCAACCGATTTGATTTAAATTCCATCAAGAATAATTTTTGACTAGTTAATGATTTTGAGTTGACATCAATTTCATAATGAATAACATCTTAACAACCACCGATTTTGTCATAATATTCATTGTCAATGAATATATTATATATTTTTTTCTCACACAGACTTGGCACATCTTCAGCAGATTTTAGTGCTAGTTGGCTATCTTCTTCGAAACAGGAGACCAGCTGATATACTTGCAACTCCGAAAGTGATTTCGCTTTCTAACTTCCTCGTTTCATCTGTGCGACCCGGCATTGCCTCATCCAATGTAGCGCAGTTTTTTCTTACATTTAACGTGGCAGCTGTTACTCTCCAGTCCCTTCCGTCAGCTGATGACAAAACTCTCTCCCGATCGGTCATGCTCCATCAACAGTACCCTCCACGACTTCCCTTTCCAGACTCCTCACTTTCTTCAGAAATTGTTGCTGATGCAGTTGCCATTTTTTGACGGCTTTGATTTTGATAGCACACGGATTATATGCAGATGTCAATATACTGACGAAATAATGTTAGGTGAACTACGAGGGTCAGTCAGAAATTATCCGCACTCTTTCTGTTCTTTGTATTTCTTCAATAACATTGTTCACATGTGCTTAGGTCATTTGCAATCATAACAATGAATGACATCAAGCCTGTGACAACTCCATTCAGAAGCTATGAAGTGATTTATTGCGATCTCATCAATTGAATATAACTTATGATTGATTCACCTAACTACCTAACTGT
Source organism: Prostheceraeus crozeri (assembly GCA_907163375.1). NCBI lineage: Eukaryota > Metazoa > Platyhelminthes > Polycladida > Euryleptidae > Prostheceraeus > Prostheceraeus crozeri. The sequence goes on along the minus strand of CAJQUW010006088.1, from coordinate 364,569 downwards.
TCTGTGTTTTGCTAATCTTTCAGTACTGTGAACGAACGTGTTTACAGAATGTCTGCACCTCTGAGTGTCTGCACAGTTGAAGAACAACGGGCAGTCGTCCGATTTCTTTGGTCTGAAGGAGTTCCTGGTACTGCCATGCATCGCAGACTGCTAGCTCAATATGGCGACAATACCATGTCAAAGAGAAGTGTCTACGAATGGATGGAGAAGTTCAAGAATGGTCGCGCGAGTGTTAATCACCAAGGAGCAGGGCGGCCAAGGACATCGACGGGAAATGAAAACGTTGATCGCGTCAACGCCATGATCATGGAAAACCGACGCCTAACAGTAGAAGATGTTGCCAAAGACTTGAACATCAGTCATGGATCTGCGTTTGAGATCATCCACGATGAACTTGGCAATGCGATTTTCGCAAGGTCTGCGCGTGGTGGGTTCCTAGACAACTGACTGATGTCCATAAGGCAACCCGACTACGAGTCGGTCAACTGCACCTTGAACGATACGCAGCTGAGGGTGAAAACTTTCTGCAGCAGATACTGACTGGGGATGAAACTTGGATTCATCAGTATGAGCCAAAAAAGCAAGCGATAAAGCATGACATGGAAACGTCCCGATTCGCCAGTGACCAAAAAGTTCAAGACCAAGCCATCAGCAGGCATGATCATGCTAACGGTATTCTGGGATTCAAGAGGGCCGTTGCTTGAACATTATACGGAGCATGGGTCTACCATCAATTGTCAAGCCTACAGTGAGATGCTTTGCAATGAACTCAGACCAGCAATCAGACTTCGACGGAGAGAACTTCTTTCGAGAAGCGTCATCTTGTTGCACGACAACGCCCGTTGTTTGTGGAGCTGTGGAACTTTGAAGTTATGGAGCATCTTCCATACAGACCAGACCTTGCACCGTCTGGTTTTTATTTTTTCGGGCCATTGAAGGAAGAAATGCGCGGACGTCACTTTTCAAGCGACGAAGAGGTGAAAGATGCGGTATATCAATGGCTGTCCTCTCAAGCACCATCGTTCTTCAAAGACGGTATAAATCGACTAATTCATCGGTGGACTAAGTGTGTGTGGGCAATCACGATGACTACATTGAGAAGTGAACTTGTTTTAACTTCGTTATCTTGCCTGTTTTTTGTTGTGAATATAGATACTGATAAAAGTGCGGATAATTTTGACTCACCCTCGTAGTTTGAATTTGTGATATCGGAAATTATTCTCACCACACTGCAGCAAAATTTAATGTCATAGCATCTGAAGTATAACTTACCATGGATGAAATAAACACCATAGCATCTGAAATATTCACAACGTTGACTGAAATTAATGTTGAGATCACAGAATTAAATATTTTGTTGATCTGCTTCCGTTTGCTAGAAGTGTGATTAATACGAAATGGACGGCACATTGAGGAACTTATTAGGTGGGCAATAAGGAATTCCCAATGCCTTAACAGAGATAGGAAAAAAGTCGTGCGTCGCTTGCGGATTAATGTGAGTTCCAGCAAAGTGCTTCGATTGCCAAAAATCCTTCAGATTCGAAGAATTCAGATTATTGCGCACAAGTTTTCTCCATAATGTTGACCCTTCCGATCATTATTAAAGAAAGTAGCAGGCGTACGAAAATTAGTTCACTTGATGATTTCACATCCTCTCCTCGGCATTGCTCATTGTATAGTGCATACATTGAATCGAAGCCACACATCGATGTGTGTTTTGGTGTGTGCGAAGTGATAGCACAGCACGCACACATCTCTCACTGGCTATGGTGTCCTTTGCTGACAGCTTATTGTTTGCCTTTTCCAATAGCAAGCGATACACGAATTATCCATTCGAGAAGGAGCAAGTTGTGTGATGTGATGCGCCATTTCGATATTAAGGTTACATACAATTCTTCCTTTCTAGGAAACCGAGGCGCGCGCAGATGAATCTAATTCTGTGGTTGAGATATTTGAAATCAATCTTGCCATGGCTGATTTCACTGTACTCACTATCGTGGAATATGTATTGAACAATATTAAATTTATGACTGTCAAAAAGATAGGAGCTCCGATAAAAATATTACAACTATAGAAGCAAAATCAAGAGCATGTGACATGAATTTATTAAGCTACACTTAATCACGGCACAATAATATATAGGCGACCATCTCTATTACTTGGTTCGATTTCCATATGGCCATGCCACCAAGTGATTATGATTCATTGCTGTGAAGGAGAATTTCCTGGATGAACGACTGTTATGCAATAAGTTATAAGCCTACTTAATTAGCAAATAAACAGATTAGGAAGTTAAGTAGGTAAATATTTTCATTTACTGAAATGGAAATCACAAAATACAGAATGTAGATACGCACAAAGACGATGCACGCACGAATTGATAAGGAAATGACTGTAATTGATAATATACGGGTGGAGACAGCACGGAACAAACACATCTCGTATTTGTACTAAAAGTAGAGTCTTCTAACGGTAAACCGTAAAACGTAAACAAGTCATAAATACGTCGAATCAATGAAAATTGTAAACAAGTCAAAACTTCTCAAATTCACAGCCAATCAAGAAGAAATTTTGCATCATCATAGGAAATGGACTCAGCAAGTCCCTGCGGAATCCAAAATTAATAGAAAAAAAATTTTGAAATAATGATCGAAAGATAATGAGAAAAAGATGAGACATCTCAACCTAAACAAGTCAGAGCCATCTCATCATCCACTCAATCGACCTAGACAACTCATACTATGCCAAAAATTATCTGCTCTTCACGATGGAGAAATTATATTCCCCTAATAACCTATCCAGACTCACCAGGTACTCGTACCATCAAGTCCTGAAAAATCAAGATAAAGTTCACATACGCAGACCACCCAGCCAATTCGAATTTAAGAAAAGCGAAAAAAGCGAATCCATTACTTAGAAAAGCGAACCGATACTTTTTACATCAAGCAATGTAGAATAGCATTATAACGGCATCAAGACATACACTACCACGAATACTACGAACCTGTATAGATTGCGAATATTACTTTCTCGTACAAAAATGATACTTTGTCGGAGTACCTCTAAGGAACCCATTATTCCATTATTGATCAGACATATAACCAGCAATCAATTCAGATTGCTTCAATTTTAGACAAATAATGTAGATTCCAAGATTGTTTCATAGGATTGTTGAAACATAGTGTTGAAACATAGTGTTGAAAAAAATCAACAAAAATACTGCTAAAAAATTCAGCGGAATGAAGATGAATTTATAATTAATAATGCACGTGGTTAAGAAAATTTCTTTAGCTGCCATGCCTCCAACTGCTAAATTAGCCTAAAACTTTCAACCTCTCTTTCATCTGAATATTCCAAAGCATATTGATATTTTCAAGTATCTATTGGATACTTGTCTGTCAACTAAATTTATGCGAAATGGACATACAGTAATTTATACAGTAATAGAATGTAGAATAAAGGTTTAATCTGAAAATCATTGTAGTTTTTTTCAGAATTCGAAAGCTCGATTTATGCTAATAATATTGCACAGTAGGATGCATTTTTGTAGGTAGATAATGCTCATAATTAAGCTAAATTATTGAAGCAAAATCGATTTTTTATAAGATGGGCATTGTCGCAAACGTTAATTTTGATGTAAAAGTGTCAACTTGTATATTTACTATCAATGAAATTGATATTGCTCAATTATGCAGTCCTATAGTGATTAGATGATAAATATTTCAAAAATGGAATTTTTCCGACAATAGACGGCTGCCAAAGAGAGAAAATTATGTAGTCAAAGATTCTAGTGGGTTTTTTACAGACCCCTTGTGTCAAGCTTTTGACTGTAAGTGATTCCAGAGAATAAAACTGCTTGTTATGCGTCATGTATTACTACTTTTTCAATCAAAGCTTTACACTGTAAATATATATCAATATCATAAATCTAAATTGATGAAAACCCACAAAAATTATAATATTGGCTGAATCTTTGAAAATATTCCATAAAAAACTATCACTGCAGCCTATTTCAAAGGCCAGTTATCAATATTAAGCTCCATGCACTTCTATTAAAATATGCAACCAAGTAAAAGCTTTAAATTGAATTGGAAAATATATTGAAAAATATTTGATATATATATATATATATATATAGATAGATAGATAGATAGATAGATAGATAGATAGATATAAATATATTGATATATATATTGAAAAATATTGACTTTATTTTCGTCTTCATTATTTTGTAATAAATAACTAAAACGAAAATAAAATCGATGATTCAATATTGGCTCTTTCCAATTCGATTCAAAACATGACAAATAGCCAAGATGATTTATCTAAAACCAAGTCCAAGCTTTACGATGCAAGGTTCTCATTGTCTTGGATCGTTGACACCACTTTCTCTGGTTGAATTTTATGTGGGCATTCCTATTTACTGACGCATTTGCCAGAAGTCACGAGTTGTTGAAGCACATGAAATAAGTCGATGCCGCATAGCTCAGCACACAGAAGATATGAAAATACATGCATATAGCGGATGAAGTATGACGTAATCAGTATGACTGCAGTAATGTAAACGGTGGTCGAACTATTTACAAAATAGTGCATTAGGCCTACTGGTACATCTGCTCTTCAATCTATGATAGACTATAACTCATAAAGGTTCAGGTGGCTATAAGAGAACAGGCTACACATATTCGATCATATCAATATCATATAATGTCTTCATCAGTAGATGCAAATGATAATTATGAACATCAACTTTTTGCCTAGTTACACGTACTTCACGAAAATCACTGTGAAAGTGACCGTACAATAAAAAGTTCTACAGAAATATTCCATTGTATATATTATCATCTCAATTTCTTAGGCCTATTTATCAACATTATGCAATGCACCTCAATCATTTGCATCGACTGAACCGCTTGTTTCACTAATCCAACATCAATCTTCCAAGAAAACTCGATAGCATGCCTCCCGAGTGTCTCTGGTAAGCCAGCATGGATTAATGTCTCGAATTCCTTGACTGACAAATTCGATGACATTCATTTGTAGCATGTAACCCGCATGTACTTTCAACATGCATCAATTCAGAATCGTGTAAAAACTATAGCACCATGGCCTCAAAGTTATTGTAAAAATGGTGCATTTACCGGAACGCACTACGACAAGGCTTTGCCTTCAATAATTGCTACATGACTTTTTTCCTAATAAGGGCACATTTTCCAATTCCTATATGATACAGTTATTGAGTAAGATTACGCAATCGTCAAGATATGCATTCAATTGTGAACACATGGATGATGGCCTGACTAAAGTAAAGAGCAGCATGACAAAAAGTCACGTTGCGTTGTCAACATGCAAAAAGGGCTTGTATAACGAACCACTTTTTTCCTGCTCTACCAAAAAAGCGAAAAAAACAAGTGCCACTCGATAAAAGCAAAAATTCAAGCATATTTTCGAAAAAGAGAATAAAAACGAAAAAAGCGAATGTCTGGGTGGTCTGTATACGCGTCCTAAACAAGAGCTATTTTTTATCCCTGCTCTGAACGATGAAACTACTCAGATACAACAGGGATCGTGAAGTCCGGCAGAAGAGATGACAATAAATCAAAAGAATCAAAAAGATATGTGCAGAATATTGACTTTATTTCATGGCTAGAAATCGATGAGTCAAGTTGTTGCATTTTTTGGATCGGCAGTCTGTTGACATATAAAATAGCAAAAAATCATGTATAAAAGTCATTTAGAAATCATTTGTAAGGTACCTACATGAAATGTCCAGTTTTTGTCTGTCTCAGCAAGTGACAAGATTTGAAAAGTATATCATGAAGATACCCAAACAATCAACAATGTAAAGTTGCACGAAAGGGGTTTAACACGTCACATACAGATCATTCTTAAGTTATATGAAATGTCTAGATTCAGACTGTCTTAGCAAATGACATCAATTACAATGTCAGTGTGACAATACAACGTTGTATGAAAAACGCAAGGTCCCAGGTACTTCTCGTATTTTACCCAGAAGTGATGCTGTACAAGCTAACAGAAAGTTGTCTCCAACAGGGGAAGTTTCAGAAAATCATGTATAAAAGTCATGTAGAAATCATTTATAAGTTAACAATATGAAACGTCCAGTTTTGACTGTCTCAGCAAGTGACAAGATTTGCAAAGTATATCATGAAGATACCGAAACAGACAACATCACAAAATTGCACAATTAGGGTTATACACGTCACATACAAATCATTGTCAAGTTAGAAGAAATGTCTAAATTCAGACTAGGCCCCATCTTAGCAATTCAGTTGAATCTTATCAATTACGTCAGTATCATAATACAACGCTGTCTAGAACAGGCAAAGCACCAAGTACTTATCGTATTTTTCCCCAGAAGCGATGCTGTACAAGCTATTAGGACGCGCATGTGAACTTTATCTTGATTTTTCGGGACTTAGTGCTTTTCATCAGTCTATTAATTTTGGATGCTGCATGGACTTACTGAGTGCATTACGTATGATGATCCAACATTTCTTGTTGATTGAATCTGTATTATAAAAGTTTTGACTTGCTTACTTGTTTGTGACTTGTTTACGTTTTACAGTTTACCCTTATAACGGAATGATGTATTAGCCTATTCAAGGTCGATGTCCATGGAAAGAAATATTGCTGACGTCGAAGTGTGGTACATGTTGATCTTCTCAGCAGTTACTTGCTATTCGCAGCAGATCTGAAAGCAGTTTCTGCTGATTTAAAGGCGCAGCAATTACGAGAATTCTCTCTAATTACCAGCAGTGAATCATCAATCTACGAAGACGAAGTACACCTTCACTCAAGTTCAGCCGAACGGAGAGCAACACGAATTACAGAAGTTGAAAAATCAAAAAAAATTCTGAAATCCCTCCAATCTTTCAACAATCTGATCTGTTCAACGCAGACTACTTTCATGAATTTCATTTCATTGCTATGAAGCACAATATGCATAATTTGATAATGAAGATACAATCCGACTCGTTTACGACTTCTTGACAATGCTCCTGTTTCGAGGAATTCTTCCTTATACTTCACAGTCTGTCAATAGCTAGGCTGAATCTATTCAACGAACAGTCTAGAATGCAACTTCATCAGTTGCGTGGTCGTGAATGAGCAGTTCATTTCATGAATGTCAGGAAGGCATCCAGACATTTGAGTCTGCTGTGTCTATATCAAGTATCTCCACATTGCTATCAATTAACTATCTTAAAATGTTGGTCTGAGTCCTCAATCACTCAACCAACTGATACTTCAACTTCAAGTATTGCACCATACTTACATATGAAATCAATGCGTCCTACAGCTGACACTACATGAAGAGAAAGAAATGTTCTAATCATTAAACATTTAAACACATGCCACTTCTTTTGCCATAGACATCCGACACTGCAGTGATAAATTGACAGACCTGAGTGCAAATACATCATGTATTGATCACGCGCATAGCACACGTTCTTTTTGCAAGCAATGCACAACATGCAGTTTATGGTGGTCAACGTTGTCATTGATTCCTGCTAAGTGAAATACTGAAGGTTAGGTGCTGTTGTCTGATCAGCTGCACTTCATGTTAAAAGTAGGGTTTTGATCGATGACCATTCATTACATCATCTTGCCGAAAGACATCAAATATCAGGACCTAATTGTTGATATTCTGTATCTATGATCTTTCCCAGTCATGAATTCACTATAACCACACTAGTTCCACTGGGTCTATGTCAGCCGAGCTTCAGAAACACGGACAAATATCTTTGCACTTGGAGACACATGCTTGGATCTTTGATTTGGACGTTCAGTAGATTTAAGGTTTGGTGCTAGGCCCCATAAAGTAACTGGGCCATCCATAGAGTAAGGGGGCCTCTATGCATAGTAGGGATATATAGGTAGAGTGTCGACTCAAAAAAGTCGGTATACAGTGCATAGAGTAGGGATATATAGGTAGAGTGTCGACTCAAAAAAGTATCTGTATACAGTGAAAATTTTTATATCAAAAGATTCAGTTTTTTGCGGAGATTACGTTCCCGTGGTCCATTTGAGCACTTTTGAAAAAAGTCAAAATTTTGACAATAAATACTACCGGGATGACTCCCTGTTGTAAGTAGTTAACAAAAGTAAGTAGTTGTAATTAGAAACAAGTTAGATATCAAAAGGAATTATTTTGTTAATAATCATCCCAACTGAGCGGAAATCAAGCTGATTATCAAAGGAATTTCATGCTCCGTATTGTAATGGAAGTCTTCATGAAAAAGTCGCGATAGTATCCGTGCTTTCTTGGCTAAAATTTCAAGTTTTTAATTCAATTTTCACCGCCTTGATTTTATGATTCTCTAGAGTCATGTTTCAGTTCCTAAATCTGAATAGTGATGTGGACCCATTTACATCTTTCAAAGTTAATTGAAATCATTGTCATTGATTCTGTGATTTTGCCATGCCAGTGGCAGCTGTTGCCTGCAATGGTTGCCTGATGTCGCTTAAGAAGATTCTCTTGAGTTTCAGGAGGAAATCAATATAGCGCAGGTCATCGAGTTGCCAATTAAGCAAACATAACCTCACCATGCAGGGCTGTCAGTAGTGATGAAAATTTTCCGGAAAATTTTGAATCAAAATTTTCCGTGGAAAATTATGGAAAAAATTGGAAAATTTTGGAAAATATTGGAAAATTATGGAAAATTTTGAAAGTTTTGATTTTTTTGATAAGCCCTATAAATGAATGAGCGCTTCCACTGCCGAGGCAGCTACGTACCAATAAATTGGGTCTGAAACTCTTATTTCATCATTATTTCGATTAAAGCGATCGTAGCAATGCCAGTTCCGTCCGCGGATTTTTTAACATTCCTTTGCCACAGTGGCTATTTGTGCCATTTTGTTAGCATTTTTAATTATCACACAGACACCGTTTTGGATAACGTGAATCTTGCTTTACAATAGGGGTACAATTTCATGCACTGTGAAAGATCTGGAGCAAAAATAATGTACTTCATTTTGGAGTTTACTTATTAGCTTGACAGTTAAGCTTTATTATGCAGCGTGGATCAGTGAAAGAAATTCTTCATGTGTTGATGACCAAGTGAAGTATAAGCAAGTCCACGCAGCATTCATGAGCGACCATTTTGGAAGACATGAAGACTGTAAACTCGTTAGATGTTTAGTAACTAAACATATCTGTGATGAGTAAAAGAATATCTATGATAGCCTTTAACTTCTTGCCTATTGTCCGACATCTTTGCTGAGGATACACATCTTCCATTTCTAGTTCAGATGGTTCAGACAGTTCAAATTCGATTTCAGATCTGCCCAAATGAATTTCAGATATGATCCGCATGAATCTCCAACTGAATTTAAAATCTTTTCATCTGTGCTTCTAACAGATATCTGAAATTCAGCTAGAGAAATCTGAAATCCATCTAATGTCTGAAATTCATTTGGAAAGATCTGAAACTTAAAGGTGCAGTTGGTTACAAAAGTTGACATACAGGGATGATAGAGAAGTTTTCGGTCTTTGAATATTACATAGTCTTTTCAAACGACTAAAATAAGTCTCCAAAACAAAGGAAAAAACGTCAATCACCGAAAAATAAATTTCAAAATTTTCCAGTGGAAAATTTTGAAAAAAATGGAAAATTTTCCATTTGCATCACTAGCTGTCAGACACGGACTATCTGTAAATAATATCATTTCCTTCTGCTTTATGCTATCATGATCGGTCAAATCCGTTGTAATTTCTTCAAAGCTGAATAAATGCGCATATCTCACATTTGGAAACAATTCCGAGCTGCATCTCCTTTGAGTTCATTTAATAAAATCGAAAGTATACACATTGAAAGTACACACATTCATTCGATCAGCTTGTCTGCTGACGGCTGGTCGGATTGCTTGCGATCGCGTGAATTCCACTCTTGATCGTTTGCTACTTCAATCTCGTCTTGGATGTGCAATGGCTGGATCTTTAATACGTTATTCAATCAACGATCTTTTATACCTTCGTCGAAAAAGATGTGCTTGTTTACCCCGAATAATCAGAAGGCGACTTGTCTATCACAAAATATATGTGAGACATATCCCCACTCGCATTACTCGACGTAGTGATATCGTCGATAGAGAGGAATCGACTTGCTGGAATAGTCGATGTCTAATTCCCATTCCGAGGAATTCTTGTGTTTTGCGTCGGGCCCGCCGCTGTGCTCTGAATCCTTCTATTCTTATGACAAACATTCGGTCATTGAATAACAAATTCGACGAACTGTGTTTATTGATATCCCAACATCAACCAGACACGTGTGCCATTACGGAATCGTGGCTAGAGAGTAATATCCCAGATTCATCCGTGAATATTGATGGTTACTCTATTTTCCGAAGAGATCGAAGTGATGGAAGGAGAGGTGGAGGACTTCTATGTTACGTTCGCAGTATTTATTCATGCAGTATTGTGGATTGTGATGATATCCTCTCAGCTTCTCTTTCTCAAACTGAATTTCTTGTGCTGCATATTGAAGTATTTTATTTGGTTCTCATCATCGTGTATCATCCACATTGGAATGACCCAAGCGCACATGATGATGCCATTTCAACAATCAATGACCTTATTGATTTCACTCACGTCAAGTTTGGTCGAAGAATTAGACATTGTCTTTTGGGTGATTTCAATGACCTTCGACATTATTATGATGTGATAAGTTCTATGACCACTCTTACACAGATCGTGAAATTTGCAACGAGGGAAGAGCACACTCTTGACCAAATCTTTGTCAACTTTGCTTCCGATCACTCACCGTCACGTTTGGCTCCAATTGGTAACTCTGATCATTGTGTGGTTAAGTGGCGTCCATCCATTCCTAAAGTGGTAGTGAGGAAACGAAAAATTCGAAAGTTCACCAAGGCGAATGTCGCGCGTTTTGCTGACAAGATGTGCTCCACCGATTGGATGGCTTTGATTTCATGTCTATCATTTGATGAGGCAACTGAAACCTTTCTCAATCAAATATTGTACCTATTTGAAACCTGCTTTCCTCTTCGTGTGGTACGAGTAAGATCATCTGACCCTGAATGGATGAATGATTCGGTAAGACTTCTGATTGACGACCGTGACCGTGCATTTGCCCAAAAGAAGTTAATTAAGTATAATCGTCTTCGCCAGGAAGTCAAGTCACAGATTGCTTATCTTAAGAACTTGTTCATTCAGAAAGCCGCTCATAATGGTGAGAGTAAGAAGTTGTGGAAATCGCTTCGTTCCATAGCCAGATGCTCCAAAGCGTCGGTATCGGACAAGTTCTCGGTGGATGAGCTCAATGCGTATTTCGCATCAAATTATCAGGAATCTGAGCCTATACAATATGTAGAAAGTGATGATACTTGTCATATCATTATTGAGTGTTTTGAGGTCAGAGAGATCCTGCTGAGCCTGAAAGATTCCAATGGTGGACCTGACAATGTTCCGGCCTGGATTTTCAGGCGCTATGCTGCGTGATTGTGTTGTTCCTAACTGCCTAAAGAAAGCAAACTTCTCTCCTATTCCGAAAACTGCTTCGGCGACCTCCATTTCTGATTTTCGCCCTATTTCTTTGCTGCCTACATTGTCTAAAGTGTTCGAACGTATTGTGTCACGCCGATTTGTGTTACCGCAGATTAAAGATTTGTGTCATCCGTCCCAATTCGCATTTATTCCTAGGTGTGGATCTGGGACGACACCTGCGCTTGTTTTGGCTCAGCATAGAATTTTGCAATTCCTGGATTGTGATTCAGGCGCCGTCAGACTTTTATCTGTCGATCTCTGTAAGGCGTTTGACAAGCTTAGGCATCAAGTCATAGTGGACTCATGCATCAAATTTCATTTTCCATCTTGTACAATAAGGTGGATTATTAATTTTCTTTCCGACCGGCAGCATCGTGTGATGAGGAAAGATTTGTCGTCGAACTGGGTTGCTATTCCCAGTGGCATCCCCCAGGGAAGTGTCCTCGGGCCCTTATTATTTTCCATGTCCACGTTGATTCAATTCATCCTGTTTGCTCTAATACAAGTGTGATCAAATATGCCGATGACTTGTTATTTTTGCATTTCTGTCGTGATTCTCATGATGATAACTTGCAGTCTGAATGGAATAACATTGTGAGCTGGTCAAATTCCATACAGCTTCCACTTAATGTTGACAAGTGCCATGTTTTTGATATTATCACTAGAAGAAATCTGTCAACCCAACCTATTGTAGCTGATAATGCTTCTTACCTCAAAAGTGTCGAATCAATGAAGTTTCTTGGTGTTTGGTTTTCTACTGATTTAAAGTGGAATAAGCACATTGACTTTATTATAAAAAAGGTGTGTAAACGTATTTATATTATTCGCAACCTAAGAAGGGCTCATTGCCCCAAAGTGCAGCTATTTCAATGTTATGTCGCTTTTGTTAGATCTGTTCTTCTCTACGCATATCCGTCTTTTTGTAATTTACCCAAGTATTTGATGAACAGATTGTTAAGTGTTGAACGTCGACTTTATCGTATCATGGACATTCCTTTCGACAAATCCAAGTCACTTGATGTTATTGGTAATCGCACTTGTGAAAAGTTATTGTGTGAGATTGTTCAAAATGTGAACCATCCTCTCCGAGATATGTTTTTGATGAAACCAAGCTGTCGCACCACTCGGAATTGTCTACCTTTTCGTCGTCCTTTTTCAAGAACCAAGCGCTTCAATACTTCTTTTATAAGATTTTGTAAATAGTCTTTTTTACTTTTCTACTTTTTTACTCTATCAAGTACTGCTTTTTAATTCCTTTGATCCAATGCCATTGTGTTATTTTCCTTATATCTTTCGCTTATTGTACTCGAACTGTGTAATGTGCTCACCGAATTTGTAATTGTGAGACAGCAATAAAGAGATTTATTCATTGGGGATTTAATAAATGCGGAGCTAACACTACCTAACAGATTTACTCTATGCCTCTATGGGACCATCAATTTAATGTTAACAGCTAGTATGGGCGGGCCCTGGTGTCAGAAGCATCGATCATTAAATTAATGCAGCATATCCTACTCTATGTATTAAGATTCAGGAAATGACGCCTTTGTGAATCATAAAATTATGTCGCTTAAAATTGAACTATCAGCAAAGATACCCTCAACTTCTCCTCGAAGACTTGCGTCACAATTAGTAATGAAAATTTTCCGTGGAAAATTTTGAAAGTTTTGATAGGCCCTATTTTTGAGCGCTTCCATTGCCGAGGCAGCTACGTTCCAATAAATTGGGTCTGAAACTCTTGATTTCATCATTATTTCGATTAATGCGATCGTAGCAATACGAGTTCCGTCCGCGGAATTTTGAACATTCCTTTGCCACCAAAGGCTTGCGCTAATTTGTTAGCATTTTTATATATTATCACATAGACACCGTTTGAGATAACGTGAATCCTGCTTTACAATAGGGGTATAATTTCATGCAATGTGAAAGATCTGGAGCAAAAATAATATACTTCATCTTGGAGTTTGCTGATTGTTAGCTTGAAAGTTAGCTTTATTATGCAGCGTACAGATTCTCGGTGTTGATGAACATATGTGAAGTAGCCTATAAGCACAAGTCCACGCAGCATTCATGAGCGACCATATTGGAAGATATGGTCGTAAACTCGTGAGATATTCGGAAACTAAAGATGTCTGTGATGAGTAAAAGAATATCTATGATAGCTTCTATCCTCTGGCGTAGTATCCGATATCTTCATTGAGGATATACACATCCTCCACAATTCTATTTCAGATCTGCCCAAATGAATTTCAGATATAATCCAGATGAATTGGAGTTCTCCAGTTGAATTTAATATCTTTTCAAAATTGTGCTTCTGACAGATATCTGAAATTCAGCTAGAGAAATCTGAAATCAATCTAATGTCTGAAATTCATTTGAAAATATCTGAAATAGACATGGAAAAGGTGCAGTTGCAGGTTCCAAAAGTTAACATACGAGGGATGATAGAGAAGCTTTCGGTCTTTGAATATTGCATGGTATTTTCAAACGACTATAATAAGTCTCCAAAACAAAGGAAAAACGCCAATCACCGAAAAATAAATTTCAAAATTTTCCATTTGCATCACTAGTTACAATACAGTTCCTGAAATTTCTTAGATCATCGGCTTCATTTCCGATTAATTGAGATACGTGTTAGCAAATATTCATTCCTTTTTTATATCTAGCTTGTTTCTTGCTGCTTATGAAGGGACTTCATGTCGGTAGTACTGTATATAAATTTGCAAATATTTAGCTTTTTAAGAACTGCTCAAATCAAATGGACGTGCCGATTCGTAGTAGGCATGAGGTGTGCAACATTCTGTGAAAGTCTCACTTTCGGCCTCGTTCCCTGCAGAAGCTCGTTCTGACTGCCGGACTATAAATATAGCACCTTGAAAGAAAATATTGAAATTAGTAGTCCCACACCTTTTTATTGACGAAATGATCACAATAGATTCAAATCATAATGAAGACTAAAACAAAACAAGTCTCTTGCTTCATATATTCTGTACATACAATAACGATAAATAGCACGTCACAAGTATTAAAAAGCTTTTCCTTCAAATGTCAGAGGTATTCACTGCTGGACAAGTAAAAATGACAAAAAGTACTCAAATCTAAACCGAAATTAGTAAAAATCCTTCTCGACGTTAAAAAAGAGACCATGATTCACGGCTTCTCACCTCATCTGCAACAGAAAAAGACTACCATTATATCTTAAAAACACGTTATTGCATGCATATGTCAGTAAACTGAGAATAGAAGAGAATGTTCGATTTTGTAAGAAGGTCGTCAGAAATTGTGCTTCTTGTAGCAACATCATCATGTGACTTTGCACTTCTTGTCTCATCAACAGCTGATTTTTTCACATGATTGCATAGACCTAATCATCATAAACTTACTATTTGTATTTCCATTTATGTAGCACCTGCGGTGATGCGGAGTCGGAAAATGTTCGACTCGACTACTATGCATCTATACATTGTACAGTTGCGAAGTTTGATGAAACGGTTTGTCTGCTGAGTTGCATTAATACATAGTAATTGAGCTCAAACAATCAAAACGCAGCCCAAATCAACGTCACGTTATCGCAGTTATTCGTTTTCTATCGGCTCTGACAATAAGAACGTGAGGAACTTTCAAAACTTTTGCAGGAACCTTTGTGAAAAACCAATCAAGCACATGAAATACTTCACCTTCAGTGTTTTCCTTTAAAAACAAGACTCTTTGTCTACCTTTCTAGCATACGGCTTAGTTTCTGCACGGGAGATCAGTCATCGAAGCGTCTGCTGCAATATTCTAACTTACAGTTCGAGTATTTTCCGCGAAACACAAATTTGAGTATAGTATTCCCAACTGCAAATATATCTAGTAAAATTATTTGTCAAAAACCTACTTCCCAATGTATTCCAATGAAATAAAGGCAAAATGAGGTCAGAGAATTCAGCAATGATCAGTCCATCTTAGCGGTATTCATATTGCAATAGTATTAAGCGATCGACAAAAAGTAGCAAAAAAGTTGCGCCTTGAAACTTTGCCCTATGCTAGAATAGTAGACGAAGAATCATGTTATTGAAGGAAAGCAATGTACAGTATATGGAGTATTTTCTGTGATTAAGCGGTTTCTCGTAGCAGTTTCTGTTCGGTTTCTCGAGCGGTTTCGAAAGTTCCTTACGTCAATAAGACGCTCTTCGTTATGTCACGCACCCTGTAATTGCATTGCTATGTTCTCCTCGAGAAAGCTATCAAGCCGTCAGCTGCTATTTGACGATAGGTTAAATTTGTCTCTAGATTGAGAGAGTGAAAGGGTGAACAACCAACAGAAAGTTTCCACCTCTGCTGACTTAATGGTCAGTTTTTTTTCTTATCAGGCAGTGATCGGGTTTAATTAAGACAATAGATGACACAAAATGTGTATAATAAACAAGTCAACATTAGTTGGAGTGCAAACTATGTGCAACATAGCACATTTATACATATTTGTGTATATTCCACGCATACTACATGGCTGCATAAATACATGAAAGAGGCCATCATATTTTTAAAAATCTTTGTCAACTGATAAGTAGAAAAATTTCGTAAGACTTCGAAAATTAAAGCACGAAAATGATTGACAGTCGTTGGCAAAACGTTTCGCCCAGCAAGGACTCATCATTTCGGCTCGAAAAGGCCAAAGCTGGCTTTTAACTATTGTAAACTTGGGACTGTTGGAAATATACATGTAGAGATCAGAAACCAACTCGGCTGAAGTGCTAATGGCATAGATCACCCACTTCGAAAAAACATGCACAAAGGAAAGTTTTTGTCAGTAATCGACTTTCTTCTCCCTTTACAGCATTACAACTAGCTGCTCGTTATGAATGCAAGAAAAATTCGTCGATGGAAGATTAAGCCTATTCAATTTCACAATGCATCAATCCATTTTAGTGAATTTTAATTTGCACACCTTCATTTATTTATACAAATATTTTGCAAAAGTTGAAAAAAGCAAAACATATAACAAGCAAATTCCCTCTCTATTTTCTCAGATGAGGGAGATTCACTGATAAAACTACCTTAGAAATAACCCGATAGCATGTTCGAAATATTGGATACGTTATACCATAACACAAAATCCTAATTATCAAACATTTCTTCCTCAAATTCAGTCTGAAACTCTTTCTGAGTACATGCAGGGGTGTAGCGTCCATTGGGGCATTCGGGGTAGTGACCCGAATGTATTTTTTTTTAGATAAATCCCCCAACATATTTTAATCATGTACAATATGCGCTACTGACCAGACGCTACGTCTTAGGCCTATCTTTAAGTCTTTATTTCATCTTTCCAACGGATACATGTGTAATTGTAATTGGTTTTCTCTCTCATACTTCCTCTCTCAGGGGCGGCCGAGATTGCACGAGCCACACTTGATCAGCAATGGCTCGTTGATATCATCGACAAATCAGTCAATCTATCAATGTGCTGTTCGCGCGCACCAGAACAGCTCGGCGACGCCTTTCAGCTCGTCGCGGCCACTGCATGCGACCTACAAAGAAGCAATCCATCTCTGTGATTCAACCCGGGCGAAGACAGGGAATTCTTTACGGGTTACACCTACACACACACTGACTGACTAATCACGGCGAGTCTGACCGGAGTTTGAGTCTGACAAACGAGCAGCTAATAGTTGACACGTGCATAGCTTCACTTTTTCATTCTTTCATCATTATTTGAGAAGATCAAAGTGAATTCTAGATTAGAGCCGGGTAATTTACTATAAGGTCTGTTTCCTAAATCGTTGCACACCACGAAAAGCTCTTTTATCTTTTGCTTATTCTCATAAAATTTAATCGTGAGCTCAGAATTGATTGATTACTAAATTTATTCACTTGACCAGCTGATACAGTAGGCTTGGGAAACAGTGGGGTTTGGCTAATTAAATGAAGTAATAAATTAGTGATTGGAAGTGTGTTGCTTCATAGCTGCTGATCCTTTCAAGTAGGCAATTGTCCATCTTCCTGTCATCATTGATTGAGTAATAAAAATTCTGTTGATCCACTTATTGGACGCCAGCGTCACCAACTACGGTGTGAAGAATTGCTGTTGTTTGTGAACACGTGCAGAGCCCGTTATTTTAGCCCCGGAGACGTTTTGAAGCACGCTACGCCACTGAGTACATGTATTTCCTCATAACTCCCAATATTCATAAATTCCCGCCGATGCGAGAAATCCCGTTGGAATCGGCCGAAATTCTGGAAATCTCGCCGGAATATGAACAGTGGCGGCCATATAAAGATGTCTTCGGAATTGTTGTGATTGCATTTTCTGTTGTTGGTTTGGTGTCATGAAGAAGGACAAAATGTTGATAAACCTCGCTAAATATTCTGTTCTGTGAATCGTTCTCGCGATGTTTTCATTTTTGTGACCAGTCCAATTTAGAAATTATTACAAGTTTTACAAATGATCTTATAAACAAAGTTCTTTACTGCTGATTGTAAAAAATAACTGGCAAATTCAAAGAACATTGTCTATAAGATCATTTGTAATATTTGTAATAAATTCTGCAGTACGAAGGGAACCACGGGAAATCTTGTTGAAGCCTTCTTTAGTTTTGATGCGACACAACATGTCAAATTTATAAAATAAATTATTAAAATCTAAAATTTATGAAGATATGCGCTTGCTTGTCCAACAATGACGGCCATTTTGAGTATGAAAAGTGAATTTTATGTCATTTCCAAGTAGAATCTGATTTTAATTGTGGACATTTGAACTTAACTTTGTTACTTAAGCTTATAGGCAAGTTCATTATGTATAAAATTATCTCATGTGTCGCATAATGTAAATGTGAACTTACTATTTCAGCTAGAATGAATTTCAACATGACAAAATTGCTTAGAATTCTTCTGGTCAGATAAGTAATGGATTATGAATCATCAGTGCAGTGAATAACACCTTGGATTACAAAGAAACATATTCGACTGTTACTTCTGGTTCACCCTGTATAAGCCCCTATTAGTACTCTACTGCAGACTTGGTCTCCGTGGCACAGTGGTTAAGTGCTTGGCCCAGCGGTCTCCTGTTCCAGAAGTCGAGTCCCGCAAGTGCCACTGGAAGTTGTCAGGAAGGGCATCCGAACTAAAAGATCACAACGTTCCAGATTAAAGTCTGACTGTGTCAGCACCGACATTAAAACCATCACATTGTAAGCTTGGTAAGGACAGGTAGAATGAAAAAGAATTGCGCAGTCAAACAGTGAAAACCCAAATTTTGATTGTTATCATACTGATACATTATGGGAAAGTTGAGGCAAATATTAGAAATATCAACTCATGGACACATCCGGCGAGACGAGCTCGAAACCGGGACGCCAAAAATTTAGTTCCCAAGCCGGGACCATCCCGGCGAAACTGGGATAGCTTGCAGTCCTGCTGTCACCTAGATGTTCTGCAAACACATTTACCTACTTCAGCAGGCACAAATAACGAGCTTTATAATAGTTCTTTCTACTTTTAGCTGAAAGAGGAAGCTGAAGCGAAATTATGTTCATCAAAGTAGAGAGTAAAAAAAATCACAACATTTCCTGGATTATTTAAGGGTCAATTGCATATTTTTGCAAATTCTTAGAGCGATTTCCGGGTCCAGGCAAATTTCACGGACTCAGTCGACATCCTCTAAGCTCGATGCCAAATATGTAACACTTGCAAAAATGCAACTGCCGTTTTGTGCAATAGTTAGTCAGTCACTTGTCGAAATGCCCTCATCGTCATCGGGAATTGAAGTTAAATTACAAGCTACACGTTTTTTGACTGATTATCTTTTGCATTTTTCCTTCAAACTGGATGTGAGCAAAATTAAGTTCAGAAGCCACATTTAGATGCTTACATCATACATGTACAATTAATTGTGCACGAGCAAATGCATGTTCATTGGCATGCGTCCTATAATTGGCAGGAGGGGTGGGTTAAGGAAGGATTACTTCATAATTGTTGCGCGTCTTACCTGCAACACTGGGAATTCTCGCATCCAGTTTTTGTTTTCAAATTTTGCGATGTTCTGATTTTTGATAAGATGCTTTTGAGAGAGGTGCCGAGAGAAAATATGTGCAAAATTGAACCATTCGTAACATCGCGGACATTCGAATCTACCAAGTTCATTAGGATTGGCGTGATTCACGGCTAAATGATTGAATACTAAAGTGCGATCTTCTCTAACAAAGTTACACTTCGAACACTTATAGGTGTTGTTCCTCATGATAAGAACACAAAGTCCATCGGGAGCGACGGCAACCTTTGATTTCAACTCCATAGACTTCTTCGCCACATCTGAAAATAACAATAAGCAATTCAGTTGCTTAAATTAAATTCGACTTGTACACAAGATAGGAAAATTTACCGTCAGCGTTCAGCAACTCTATACACACAACTGGCTGTAGTTCGTGGTCCTTGATAATAGAAGGGATGTCGAGGAAACTGCGACCGGACCTACTAGCATGCTGTTTGTCAGTAGGGCTATAATGGATTGGCCGCAACGTCATTCCAGACTTCTGACACCTTCTCACCAACCTCCGGACCGATGGCAGCTGAGGCAATGGCTCCCCTTCTCTAGATGCCATAGGGGAAGTAAGTTGCCTTCGAGCAATTAACTTCTTGCGTTCATCATTTTTTTCATTCTTTGCTTTATCAATTTCCCTCGACTTTATCTTCTCTTTCTCTCTTTCCAGTTCCTTTGGTTTGTGTTTCTCCTTCTCTTTTTCTGTTATTTTGTTTTTCTCTCTTTCTCTTGCTTTATTCTCCTCTTCTTTTGCCTTCTCCCTTTCTTTTACTTTCTCTTTCTCCCTTTCTCTTGCCTTGCTGCTTTCTCTTTCTTTCAATTTCACATTTTCTTCATTTTTCTCTGCCTCTTCAGCTGTTCCGTGATTCTCCCTTTCCTCATCAGTATTATTTGATGATCCTCGTCGTTCATCTCTCCCAAATGATTTGTCAGATTGCGGAGAAGAGAAAGAGAGGACATGATTAGTAGTCTGGCACGCACTTGCGAGAGATGTCACGAATTCGATGTTCACACCAAGATGGACCACCTGAAATATTCAAAAATGAACTGAAACATATGATGAGACAACAAAGTGTATTTCGGAAGCAGAATAGTAATTCACGTTATATTGCATTTCGAGACATTTATTCATACTACTGGTGTTTCAATCAGTAGCAGGTATTGAATGACTTTATATCTCAAAGGTATTTATTTATCTCAAAGATGAGAAAAATTCATCAAAAAAGGCAACAATACCACGAGGCATTATTATGGTGGTCAGTGATTATCCGAAAGCAATCGTCCAAAAAATGTTTTGTGCTTTTAGGTCTATCATCATGCTAATGGGATCCCTCCAACAACTAAACCTCTATGAAAGTGATGTAATTCATTTTTAATCACTTTCTCCGTTCGCTGGCGCCGCCCAAGTCAGGGCATCAATGTAATTATGCGCTTAGTGAGTGCGAATCTGTACAAAGCTGTAATATGTGTCATATCGATAAATTCTGGCATTCTCCAGATCACTCAGAATCAAAATTATGTAAATACGTAGAGTCAATGCACGAGCAGAAGACATGCATAGCTAAAGGACAGGCAGAAAGGACAAGTGAATACAATACACTTTCTGCTGGAGCTCATCTAGTCAATACGCTACCCCTTTTTTAACAACCCTCCTCCACACAAGGCATGAGGCCATACTAGAAGCTATGGGTGGGGCAGCATTCACATAGTCGGAACTCCACCAGGCTATGGTTTGCAACCTCTAGTGAGGGCAGTGACACCGCCCTCGAACCCTGAACCTTCTGCACTTCCGTACCGAAGCGCAGCCCTTAACCAACTGAGCTATCCTACCACCCCTGTTTGGAAGTTCAAATTAGAAAGATGTCATATTATTGTGAAGTTTCTTGTCTTACCCAAAATCCTACCAATATTGATCATATGACATCCTGATTTCTCAAGCCACAATCTGAATAGATCACGTTAATTAGGAATTTAAAAGGGAAACCAAGAAAATCGGGATAAATAAGGAGGTGAATTTTCGGAGCATAGCATCAGTGCAGCGAGCAAGTAATCTGCACAATTTTACCACCAAATTGGCAAAAGTGAGCCACCAAAATTGCACAATGAGAACACCAAATTGGAACATTGGGAACACCTAATTGGCACATTGGGAACACTAAATTGGCAAATTGGGAACATCAAATTGGCACATTTTTACAAACAAATTACTAAGTTATGAACAAAATAAAGCAATGTATGATCTTCAATAGAACATTGTACTGCATCCATTCGTTCCATGATTTTGATATTTCATTTGACAGACGAATGGAAACAAATATTCTCGTCACTTTTCTTTCAGATGCTATGTAAATCGTACACCGGTTGATTGTACGTCAAATGTATTAATGACGGGACAGTCAAGATATCTATGATTCCCATAGTTTAAATAAGTAGATGAGACAGTGATTCCATAACAACGAGTATGACAAATTCTCACTCGATAAATTTCTTCGTCATTTACAACCATCGTCATAAGACGAGATGGCACCAAGAAGAAATGCGTACAAGAAGACCTCAGAGGAGCACAAACTGATTTTAGACGAAGAAGCTGGAGGAGCTCCCATTGGCCTCCATCAACAGTTGGGCATTAACAAGAGAACGGCTTATAAGATCCTCAAACGTCAGACAGCAACAACGAAACCGAGAGGTGGTAAAAGATTAAGCTGCACGAAAGTAAAGCACGAGGTTTTCGAGCTCATCACTTAGCTTAGCCATTTACTTTTATTCTAAATACCAACGAAATATGATGCAATTTTTTCAATGGCAGCGTTGGCAGAGTTTGCTGGCATGATTTTGGACTGACATCTTTCTTCAAATTGGTGAAAATGTAGAACCTGCCGTGTTAAAGTGTGCGATTCTTGCTCATCTGTAGAACTTTTATAAAAAAAGCAAATGTTTTATAGATCAACAAGCTGTGTACATGCAAAGGATTTTGCAACTTATGAAACTATAAGGTGACAAACGATCATTTAGATAGTATACAAGACTCGTAACTTAAATCACATATCAGTAGATGTTGCATAATTAGACATACATTTTTATATTACAAATCTGTAGGGAAATTGCATTTAAGCACGTCAAGAAACACAAAAACGATTCTTTGCCGACCCTCGTAGATTGATTACGAGTTTATTGTGTGCGAATTATAGTCAACACCCTTAAATGCACGATTTCGATGTGAATAGACATAAATTGTTTTCATAAGATCCACCGTTACTTATTGAACAGTGATAAAGTGCCATAAAAACCGATTTACATGTCCATATCCTTATGGAAACAACATTATTTTTAACAATGCAACATAAAAAAATTGCAGATTGAAGCTAAGTCAGAAATTTTGATATAAAAATAAAGATAAAGAATTAAATCAAATTAGTTAAATTAAATTAAATCAAAAATACCGTTACTTATTTGTAAAGCTTTATAATTAAAGCTTTCAACCATTAACAACATAATAGCATCGCCTCACATATATAATTGACGCAGTCATTAACGAAACAAAGTCATGAACATTTCATACAGATATTGTGCAAACATGCACGTATATACACGTATTTACTTGCTTTTTTTCAATAAGATTCGAAGAAATTTAATAGAAATGGCGGATATAATAATATTCATGTAATTAGTAGCTGAAATCAAGAAATCATGCTCATTGAACTTAGAGGCAAAAAATCAGAAAATGATATTTCCGAGCTAATTGGCTATTTCGATGAAATTTAAGGGCGATTCCCGGGCTCGGCCGCAAACCTGCAGCACATGCTTTTTCAAGTACGACCAATCTTCTCCGTCACAGTTATATTTTACTGGCAATTACACTGTCAGAAAATACTGATGGAAACAGTATAGCATCCGCAATTTCGCGGCTAGAGATATTAGCTTTGATAGTGAACTACTATGACAAACAATGAATCTTAGCGGCAGTCACAGCTTCCTTGATCAGGAAGTCGCTCATTCATTTCTTCGACACGCTTTCAACAGGAGTAACGGGTTCTGTTGCAGTCGTGGGATGTGAGGCTTCCCATAGAATCAAGATGGATAATTTTCTTTGCTTGGCTGGTTAGAACTAACATCGAAGACAATGAGAAGGTCTTCATGCAAACCTTGCATTGTACATCTATGGGATTGGGGGACTTGAGCTAGCCAGCTGTAGTCTGTGTATAATGCATGTCTACCTGCTTCAATAGTATAACTAACAAGCAAACTCGATTTCCTGGTTTTCCCCGGCTGATAGGCACCCTAGTCGGTAAATATCTCGGTTCTGTTGTTCAGAAAAATGGATCTCTTGAAGAAGAATTATCGGCTCGTCTCATGAAAGCAAATCAAGTTATGATATGTTAGGAAAAGTGTGGCGGTCACGAAGATTGATGATGATTATATAAAAGTATCTCTGCACAAGACGTTAGTGAAATCTGTACTAACATATGGCTGTGTAAGTTGGCACGACAATGAGACCATTTCCCGACGTTTCACTGTGTTCGAGAATAAAAGCTTAAGACGGATCCTGGGAGTGAAATGGCCGGACAAAGTAATGTTAATATCCGTGAAGCAACGAAAGTGCCATGGTTGGATGAAGTGCTGATCAACTGGAGATGGCGATGGCTCGGACACACCTTGAGACGGGATTCACACAGCATAGCACAGACAGTATATAAGTGGAAACCAAACCGGTCAAGGAGAAGAGGTTGGTCAAAGCCCACTTGGCTGCGGAAGATGAAGGAAGCTGCAGAATGTTGGGAGAACATCGAGGGACGAGCTCAGGACAGAAGCGCATGGAGAAATTTCACCGAGGCCCTTTGCGTCTGTCGGCGTAGGAGGCGGTAACAGGTAACAGTAGGCACCCTGCAAGGCATCTACTTCAGCTGAACAATTAGCGGCAAAATATTAGCTGGATTCAGCTTCATGTATTTTTTTGGACGACGACTGAGGAGACGATCCTCATACACGGGGCCGCGATCGACCCTTTCTTTCCACAAACAATATTAAGGATCTGAAATGCGAAAACACGCTTTCGATAGTCGTGGCAGCGACAAACGTCGAAGTCCCCGTGTGCATGGCGTCGTAGGGGAAGTGTTGCGCTGTTTCTTCATGGCAGTCATGACAAGTGGGATCGCATGCTCGGCTAACTCGATGAAGGTGGGCGCGCAGAACGTGATGAGTGATGACACCACAACGTGATGAGTGATGACGTCAGCACGTGATTAGTGATGACACCACAACGTGATGAGTGATGACGTCAGCACGTGATGAGTGATGACGTCACAACGTGATGAGTGATGACGTCGCAACGTGATGAGTGATGACGTCACAGCGTGATGAGTGATGACGTATTCATGTCTTCCTCACATAGGTATCATTTATCGATTCTTCAACACTTCCTAAGCTGTGAAATCTCCTATGTAGTGAACAGTCCAGACAGGATACAAAAAACAATTTTTACATATCAGATGTTCTTACCATCATATGTCTTCGTACATCTCTAGAGGAGTAACTGCCAGCAAAGCCACAGGCAGAGCACACGTGATTCCTTCCTCCACCTTCGACATTACGAAGGTAAATTCTGTAAAATGTGAATACCGCACATCGATCACGCAGCACATAAGCATTTGGATCGTCCACAAAAACTTTCTTAGCTTCAATGAAGCGCTCCCAACAGATTGTGTCACACGAATAGCCAACGTAACCGTCTCGAAGAAGTTCAGATTCGCTCCGCCCTTTCAGGAATGCCAGCGGATGAGTTTCAAAATCCATTCCGTGAAACAAGTAGCCCGCAATCACTAGAGATGAATTTGCTTTGTTTGACGGCAACGACTCGGTTTCTGGCTCTTCCACGCGCGCTTTCTTTGGCTCTCGCGTTGGAGTCACCTACAATGAACAAAAGTAGTATGGCAGTATTTTTCTAAGACCGTCAGCCTATTTTAGCGGGGTTGGGGACTCCTGGAGCTCCCTACACATTTCGTGATATTGCTCAGAAACTATAGAAGCTGCAACCCTTATGTCTCGTGACAATAGACCAGTGGCTCCCAACCAATGTGCCGCAAAGAGATAACAGGTGGAGGACATTTCATTTCATTTCATTGTGCCAGTTGTGATCCCTTCGAGGGCGATTGACTGAATGCCTTCTTACTAATTGACGACAGTCAACTCACACACAGCTGCTTATTTCCTTCTATTCTTAATGAACTGACATCTATGAAAATAATATCTATTACTGTTATGAGTGATGAGTCCGCATTCGAAATCGCATAATATTTTCAACTTTTATGAACTATCGTCGAAATACTTCCAAAATGTTTCATCCTCCACTTGTTGGAGGAAAAATACAGAACATTTTCGATTCTGAGGGCATAAAGTGAACATCTTTTTCTAAATATTTCATGATTTTTGAAGATGCTATGACTTGATAGAATTTCATTTAATGCAACACTCTAGTATTGGCCCATTATCAAACAGTTGATGACAAAACTTCATGTGTTGCAATATGGTGAATTTTGACTTTGTCCACAACTCTTAAAATGATAGGCTACTGGTAGAAAGGAATAACTTTACGAAATGGATAAAATTCTATTTCCGCACTATTAAGAGTAATTCATAAAATATTGACAACCCTTCTCACTTTACTTTCTTACAGAATTTTTCGACGGGTTATCAGACCCAACAGAATTTTTGGTTGATTCAATTCACGGAATTCACTGAAACAGAAACTAATTTAGGTATCATCAACCATCTTTCACGCCAATCAAGCACGTTTCCAAGTGCTGCCACTGATTGCTCTGGTGAAACAATTCGATCCCTACCTCAACCAGCGTCACTGTCTTCACCGATGATGGAGCAAAACGACAGTAAGCTGGCTTTTTTCGATGCAATGAATCATAGATGTATGTGCCTGAATGAAAAAAATCATCTTCTGCACGGTAGTCCTGGCATAATGAAATTTGGATTTGACTACTCGGGCAAGTCGATGAAGACAGGCGCGCAGAATCGGGCAGTTGCCGTTGCGTAATTGGGACGCCAAGACAGAGATTTTGCGGTCACAGTCCGCCCAATCCGACAAACGAGTGGAGTCCGCGGGTGCTACATGCCACTCTGGTAGCTTGTGATGGCTGGAGCTATTCCACTGGTGTAAGCGGCACGAAGAATAGCAGCTTTGGGGGCGTCGATAGAGATGGGCACTGTGTCTTGAGGCTGAATAGCTACTTCGGCGGCGAGAGCATCTGCTACTGCATTGCCCCTACTATGCCGCAGTGTGCAGGCATCCACCGGAAGGTAGCGTGAACCAGTGAAGTTCGTCGACATAGGCCGGGCAGTGTGTCATCAAACACCGAGCCACATTTAGTGGACTAACAGCTAATCCTGCAGCAGGTCTGAGGACACTTTGGACAAGTACACCAGTACCTTCAAGTGATTGATCGGCCCTGAGCAATTCGTCACCTGGGACAATGCAACTAGTGAAAAATTCAATATTAATGTTGGACTTCACCAATGCTCGGTACTACGACCCGTCATCATTGAGGCTATTTCACAACCTTAATGACGTGGATGACTTGGTCACATCGTCGGATTCAGTCGAAGACTTAATGGTCACGATTGAAATGTTTGAAGGCAAATCTGGAAGCGAAATGTATGGCTGTCTAAAGACTAAGGTTTTATCAGCCGGTATGTATAAAAGTACATTACATTATTACATTATTAAAGTGTATTACATTTGCAGCCCTAGCACAGCAAAAGAACAGTAATGGCTCATGAAGACAAGATACTCAAAATTTACTTGATTTGTTATCTAGCACGGTTTCATTGATTTATCTTTCGCGTTTCTCGCATAGTCGTGACCAAAGCAGAGAACAAAATCTTTGCCGCTCGAAGAAGCTTCAGATGGTTCCATATACCATATACTATCGACCCCGATATTTGGAAACGATGGTCTATACATAAGTCCCATTGGCTTGGGTGGCCTTGATGTCGTGATTCACTGTGAGGTTTTGGAACTCATCACTTAGCTCAGCCATTATTAAACTTTTATTCTAAATACCATCGAAAACTCTGATGCACTTTTTTTGTCAGCGTTGGTAGAACTTTTTTGGTATGATTTTGGACTGATGTCTTTCCTCAACTTTGTGTGGATGAAGGCGTAGAAGTAACCTGCATTGTTAAATTGTGCTATTTTTTGCTCAGATTTTTTATTTTTCAAAAAGATGTGCTCTTACAACTTAAGAAATTAATAAAGTGAAGATCCGTGCCAAGTTTTGCTAAAATTCCTTCCTCATACAAGGACACTGCGTAATTATTTTTTCTATCGTGTTCTTCCTTTTTGGAACTCATTACCTGCTAAATGTGTTTGTTCAGCATCTTTTCAGCGTTTTAAAGCAATCTTGAATTCAGAAATTTTTCTTTACACTAGATAAAAGTATTTTTTCTTTACGTTCTTTCTTTGCGCAACCCTGTAAGCGCCTCCCGGGTCCATGGAGCGTGTTTTCTGTAAAATTGATGAATGTCAATTTTTGAAGAATAAATTACTTATTATTATTATAATTTAAAAGATCATTTAGACATGACTTTTTTGGTTTGAAAGACTCACAACTTTAATGACACAATTAGAGGCTACACAATTTGCCAATTTGCCATTTTACGAGTCTGTTGCGAAATTGCATGTAATCACGTTAAGAAACACAAAAAACAAAACCAATTTTTTGTCGACTGCTGTCGATTGATTCCGAGTTTATACTAGCATGTACCAATCAATTTATAGATAATCAACTCAACGACTTCGATGTGAATAGCACAAATTGCTTTTATAGGATGCAAAAGCACTAATTTGCAGAACTTTAAGGAACTATAAGGAAACTATGTGAGCACTATATGGAAACGAAGCAAATTTATGAAGTAATGAATATTTCATCCAGGTGTTGTGCAAACAAATTGTTTATTTCAACCAAGATTCGAAGAAATGTAATAAAAATATTGGGCTCAATAATAGTTATGTCAACTTAATAGTAGTTGAAAAATTATGATCATTAGCACTGTGGTCTCCGTGGCACAGTGGTTAAGTGCTTGGCCTAGCGATCTTTTGGTCCAGAGGTCGAGTCCCGAAGGTGTCACTGGAAGTCGGCAGGAAGGGCATCCGGACTAAAAGTACTATAACGATCCATAAGTCTGACTGTTGTCAGCACCGTCCAATCCCCAAGTATGGGGAGTAGTGACGTAAAAGCTCCATTCATTTTTTCATAGCTTAGTGGCAAAAAATCACAAAATGGCTTTTCCGGGCTACTTAAGGGCTAATTGCCTATTTCCCTCAAATTTAAGGGTGATTCCCGGGCTCTATTCCTTTACATCTTACAAAGTATATTATATTTTATGAAACAAGAGGTTATTTGCATAATACGAAGAACTTCCTGAACTGTCAGAGTTTTCAGACGAAAATTGAAGTGCGTGATCTCGAGATTGGAGAAAGGATTATATTTTTTGCATTTTTTGTAATTTGTTATCGCTCAGTTCAAATATTGAAGACAGATGACAATGCTTTAAGAAATACCTGTGCACTATCGTGTCGCTTCCGGGATTTCTCATCGTTACTTTGAGTAAGTGTCTGGAGTACATCAGATTCCAATTTAAGAGTGGTCGATTGAAGACAAGAAGACCAATGCACTCTGGCAATACGGACATGAGACCGAAGTGCGTGTCGTCGGGGCCCGTCATCCACTTTAATACTTTGTACTTCCTCCTCAAATTCACCACAGCTACACTTGAATAGACAGCGACCAGAGGGAAGAATATTGACTTCAATCTTAGCTTCTGAAACTAAGCGCATCTTCCTCATGACTCCATCTACCGCTGTAGCATCCATCTTGATTCTTTCTGCAAACTCCTTAAATTTGTCTGCTTCGAAAAGCACAGTGGCGTTTCCTTTAATTGTGTCTGTTGATTCGATTGCCGTTGGTTCTGAAACATAAAATGCAGAATTATACATTAACCAATGTCACAATTTAATTGAAGAGGAACGAGAGTCGATAGGGGACTGGATATTTACACGCATAAAAGCAGAATTTTCTAAACACAATTACTTAGTTTTAATAACTTCCCACCTTCTAACTTTAGCATCTTATTACAGGCATTATCCTTTCAGAGGTGACTCACAATCTATGAGCAACTATTCGTCGGCCAGTACTCGGCTGCTGCGATGAAAACCGGTTCATCTGCGTCATCTATTGACCTGAATTCTACATTTTCCCGTATTCGAGTTGTCAGCAATTTACTAATTGTCTCAATTTTCACTTATTCGAGCATATATCTATGCCAATAATTCTATCAAAGCTGTTATACGTGGGAGCATATAGTTTTTTTATGTTCAACTTATAAGCTGTGATTCCTCACAGTACCACCGCTAGGAATTTGGAAGTTCACGAAATGCTTAACAGATAATTTGAAATTTACACTTTGTGGACAGGTCAAAAATTATTATTACTATAAAGAATGGACTGGTAATTACCCCTTCAATTAATTTCACCAAATGTATATCACTGCAGAAACTTATGCACACATTCCTGTACTACAAAAATCTTAACGCATAAAATTTTCAACCTTAAGCATTCAAACAATTGGTTTCACTATTTTAAAAGACATTGACAGTGAATTATGATGAAACTTTAAGTTCCGTCACAGTCTTGCAAATCGAAAATGATCGAACAAACAACTCTCGAATAATCCAAAATGAGTCGTTGAAGCGCTTCAGTGCATTGTGGTGTACATCTAAGGCCGGATGAACACACGTTAAACTGTAATTCCACTCGTGTCACGATCTTTCCATCAGCCGATGACGTTGTCATAATATCTGATTCGTTGAAGACCTGAAAGACCGCTACATTTGCTAGAAGACAAACTCAGCGTCGGCAAGACCAAAGTGCTCATCAGTCGAAGTACCCAAGCGCCGCAAAAGGACGAGGGAAAGTTCCCATGTGCTGTATGCAGGAAGGGAGTTGGGCGGAACGCGATAAAGTGTTCAGACTGCTAGTTGTGGGTTCACAACAGGTGTACGAATTTGGCCGTTCTACGTGAGGACCCAAATTTCAAGTGCCGGTGATGTAGGGGAGAGCTTCCCGTGTCTGAAGCAATGGTCAGTAAGATAAATATAGGCGAAGACGCCATTGAAGTGTCGATGACTTCTCGTACCTGGGCGATAGAGTAGGTAATTCTGGAGGTTGTTGTGAGGCTATTGCAGCTCGTGTAAGAAGCGCCTAGAGGAATTTCCACGACCTATAACATGTTCTTGACAACAAGAATATCTCGCTGAAGCGCAGCGGTCGCGTATACAATGCCTTTATCAGGAGTGACTTACTGCATACGTCGCAGACATGACACATGAAGGTTGATGACCTTACTCGCTTGGTAAGAAATGAGAACTCTATAATCCGATGGATATGTTCCGTCTGAACACAACTGAGAGGTATGGTCCATCTGCATGACCTGGAATCAGTCCTACGCCAAAATCGCTTGTGCTGGTCTGGTCACCTGCAACGGATGCCGCACTGGAAGTGGCCAAAGATAGGATTAAGTTATGAAGTGTCGGGATCGAACATCAGAGGTAGACAGAGGAAGAGATGGTGGCACAATGTCAAGCGAGATCTTGAGCTGCTGCATCTGGAGCATCAATTGACGAAAAACTGACCAGAATGGACAATGTGTGTCCATCCCCAACGACAGCCGACACAACCCCAGTTTCCAGCCCTAAAGCCTGTGAAGAAGAGACAATACACGAGGAGTAAGAGTAAGTGAGTAAGCCATGAGACATGCGGAAATTGAAGACGACGGAAAATGCAGGAGATTTAAGTGGCGCAACTAAGAATACAGGGTGACCGCGACCGGGAAATTTGTGCCATTTGGCGGTGAAATTTTACACTGAGATTAGCGCGGTCATCCTGTGCATAGGAAGATAGCTCTTCTTCTACTTTATTAGCTACTTAACCTATTTACTGATCATGAAAAAGTCAATATTTGTAATTCTAGATGATAATCAGCATGATGTTTAAATTGAATATAA
Organism: Prostheceraeus crozeri; assembly: GCA_907163375.1. Lineage (NCBI taxonomy): Eukaryota > Metazoa > Platyhelminthes > Polycladida > Euryleptidae > Prostheceraeus > Prostheceraeus crozeri. The sequence goes on along the minus strand of CAJQUW010006088.1, from coordinate 332,961 downwards.
AGTGAGTGCATACTATGGAGATAGTTTATTTTTGGCAACGTATTAGAAAGGATGCAGTCATTTGGAATAAAAGACAATGCCTGGTTATAATCAGTTGCCAAGGAACTGTGCCACATTATTTCGATCTTTTTTTCAGTTTCTTCCGACAAGAACAGATCGTTTCAGTAAAATTGCTCACCACAGGCTGCCACACTGTTACAGCGGTTGATATTGTGAAACACAACTTTGAAACCCGACGTTTCGTCATCCAGGCGACTTGCTGAGGGAAATAGCCTTATGTGCACTAAAATCGGATTTATATAGAACATTTGTAGACCATTCAACAGCGATCATGTTGCCTGTTTAGCTCAGGTTTGAATTGATTGATAAATTTACTTTCTGACAATCTCGTGGATATCGGATCATTGCAGCATTAGAGTATGTTAAAGCTAAAATCATCAATAGATAGAGAATAATTATGAGTTTTGGAATGTTCTGAAAGAGCGCTTTTATTGTCTTGCTTCTGAATACTGGATTTGTGTTCTTTGAACCTTGGATGAAAAGGACGGTAAGTTTGACCTATATATTTCTGGTTACAAATGCGAAAGGTGAAACAATATACGAAGAAGAGATTGTTGCAATCGTAATTGCGAGGTAATTTATCACAAATATCACAATTTTTATGCTTGCTGCTCGGCTTTTATTTATTTAGACACGTTGATAAAGGCCTACCTAGTCTAGTCGTCATACGAACAGGAAATTCATAATTCTTGATTAGCTTTTTCATTTTTCTCGTGGAACTGTCACTGACAAAATCTAGATTCAGCATAACAGTATTTTTTAATCCGTTGGTAAGTATTTCAACAGATTTCAAGTCTTCATTTTGAATTATGTCTGTCTTATCAGTACATCTATCAGTAACATAGTTAAAGCTATTAGTAAGAAAATAAGTTTTGATGTGCGTTGGCATCCAACTATTCCTGCACAGTGTGTTCATGAAAATTATAGCAAGTGGCGGGGCATAATGTACACCCATAGGACAGCCTTTAGTGTGTAAATGTGAAATTTCGTAGCTGAACGATACAAATTTAAGAAAGGCTTCAAAATCTTCCACTAAGATGCCGAAAGTATCTATATTTTGCAAATACTCAGATGCGAATTTCGTAGCATAATTTAGGCCCTCAAGGATGGGTATGTTAGTATATAGATTGAGAAAAATCTAGAGAAATGAATGTCTGGTCACTTGATTTAACCAAAATATCACTACTACGATCAATAAGGTTTTGGGTACTAATTATGTGTTCTGGCATGTAACTAACGAGTCACCTTGACATACTTTAACGTTGCAATGATCCGATATCCACGAGATTGTCAGAAAGTAAATTTATCAATCAATACAAACCTGAGCTAAACAGGCAACATGAGCGCTGTTGAGTGGTCTACAAATGTTCTACATGAAGTCGATTTTAGTGCACAGACGGCTATTTCCTTCAGCAAGTCGGCAGGACGACGGAACGTCGAGTTTCAAAATTGTTTTCTATTTCAATATGAAGTCGTAAATTGAGAGCGAATTTCTTTTCTCATATATTTTCAAAAAATGGCCAACCTCCTGTATGAGACTATAAATTATTGTCATATCTTGCTACGCGACTAACAAAAACACCCAGTGTGTTTTGAGATGAAAAATTCACATTTCATCACATCTGTCCACCCCTGAGTAGAATCCATGAAGGTGGAGGGAAAGCGTTTAGTTGGAAGACCGAAGAAGACATGGCGCAGGTTCTTTCAAGAGGACATGACATCAGATGTTCCTTTAACATCAGCGAACGTCTTCCCCAAGATCGGGTGGGGAAACGGAACCAATGGAAACGGGTCGTCAAAGCCCGTCCAACATCAAGCGATGGGACGAGAAGGACGTAAAAGGAGGTGTGAAGTGAGCGAAGTTTTGCTATACCTCACTTTCTTTTCAGCTCATATAGTTTCAACAGAATAAGAGATTGATTTATAGGCTATATGATTTTTGATGTTCCACTGCAACTTTTGTTTACAACATGAGCATCACAACATACATCACATGCATTTGATAACTGATAGTAAGTGCTTCAAGTAGTTACCTTCACTGTCATCTTCTTTGGGACATGGTGAAGAAGGAACACTAGCTGCATCGATGTCAACTTGATCGACACTGGGCATTAATTTTCCAGGCTTGGCTTTAAGTGTTTTCAGCTTCTTTTCCCTCCACGACTTGAAGACTGGCTTCAACTTTACTTTCTCTGGCGATTTATTCACCACGCGGGTTTCACGATTTACAAACCTGAAAAGATGATTGAAAGCCTTTGCAAAAAGGAGTATATATATATATATATATATATATATATATATATATATATATAAAGAAATAAGGGAGGTGGCTGTATAATTTCTCAGGATCAGTTTATCACTGTTTTGTAATTTTTAAAAAAACATAAAAACTTTTTTTTAGCAATTGTGGATCCTAACTTTTCTCAGCTTTCATCGGCTACATCACCCCCTGCAACACAGTAACACAACGACGAGATGCCTCAGAGAAGCAACACAGCGAAGTGATGCAACCGACAACAGAAATTATGTGAAAGCCGAGCCTCACGCTCTTGGTGATGACAGAGTCATTGGACATTTTCAGAAGCAAGGTCACAAGCAGCTAGAAAAATCAAGAAAATCACATAGTTGAGAAAATATGCTTCGAAGATTATTAAACCCCCATGTTACAAAAGCAAGTTACGTAAATAGTATAATTTCTCCAAATAGAATATTACTTACTCCAAGATGTGTTGTTCAATTGATTCAGTAGTAGGTTCTCTACCAGCTTTTTTCTCAGCAGAGATAAAGGATCTGACTTTATGATTGAATTTCGTCTGTCCAACTGTTGGAAGTGCCAGGATGCGCTCGTATAAGTCATCGGAGACGAGATGGAAAGTACTATCGACCTGCTGACGCACTAACAGCAACATGTACTGCAGAAGACGTTCTGGAACGTGGCAGTGCTTTCGGAGAACGTGTCGTCGAATATCAATGAAGCCTGATGTCGTCATATGAATCCCACAGTCTTCACAATTGAACTTGCGATCCCTGTTCACCCTCACTGATACTGACACGAAATTGATTATGTGATCACGCAACAGCTCACGATCCCCTGGGTTTAACATTGCCTGTACCTTCTCCAGAATCGGCTCAGAGTAGCGCAAAGTTACCGCTTTCCATTCAGGTTCTTTTTCAGTTGTTCTCTGACTATCCGAAGAATCCACGCGTCTAAATAGGGGAAGAAAAACACACATTCAGGACGCAAATGAAAAAACTAGAATCTCGACTTAAATTCTATATTCACCTACAGTACCCTATAGAAATTTTCCAGCCTTAATTAATGCTACTTGCATACCTGCAATATGCACGTTAATTTTTCAGCATAGAAATGACTGCACAATATCGACATCATCCTATAACTTTCGGGAAATAGTTGATACTTAATCTACTAATTAGCTGTTTCTATAGTGCAGGGGTGCGCAACCTTTTACATTTCTCGGCCGCCATTTCGAAGGCCTAAAGAATCACGGCCGCACTTAATATGTGTGCAAACAACTATGTCAATAGCCAATCCTTTTTATATTCCACCATTCAAATTAGCTTTCCCTGATGAATGACGCAGTAAAAATCGCATAAAGGCCTACTTCGTAAAGAAGGAGTTAGTAAGTTAACCCATATACGACCGACGGTCATTTTTGACCCGATAAGATTTTAAGCTTAAGGCGTTATTAGCACTTGAAAAGTTGAAAGCACGTTTTTTCCAACCGAAGGAGAAAACACTATACTAAGATACTATAATAATTCATTCATTCATCACAGGGCCGGTCTATTCTGGGCATTCACTCGTATATATGCCTACTCATTTCTAGAACCTCGTATATAAGCCTGCCTAGCTTGCGTTATTATTAAAGTTACAAAGTATATTATTATTGCTAATCATACAGTTCTTTCGCAACCCAAAACGTGAGCTTTAAGTTTAATGATAAATGTGAAATAAAAACACAACTGAAATGTTAACATATTTTGTTTATGAAAATGCACAAAATCTAAATAGGTAGAAATACAATATCTCGTAAAGAAATTACAATATCTTTCGATTCAATCCATTGTTTCACATAGCACTACCGCTGCAGAAAATGGATCTAGCCGGCATCCTTATTCAGGTCATGGACTTGAAGCTAGCGCGCACGAACAATTCGGACAAACTACAATTGTTTCCTTTAGCTGATGACTCTAGCCATGAATGCACACGAATCTATAACAAATTCAAGTGAAGAAATAGTATTTTCCATGTGTAGTCTTAGGTATAGTGTGTATAGTTTCATTGCTTTCGGTGTAGTAGAGTGTCATTGTAGTTCTATTGTTTACCTCCATTATCCACTTTCCACTTATCCACTTAGTGTAGTGTCAGATATAGTTCACTTGTAATCAGTGTAGTAGCATAGTTGTATTTCCATATTTTACCTCCACTGTTGTTTTATAATATCCATTTTTAATTTCCTTAACCTATGGTGACCATTGTCTTATTCTATTTCCACTATCAGCATCTGTCGTCGGTACAGTATATTAGAAGTCTGTTTTGAACGTGTATACGGCAGTGTTTGGAATCTATGGTATTAGTATATTAACAGCAAGAATGAGTAGTATTACAAGTCTTAAGATTTCCATTTTTACCAGATATTGGGCCAAAGCTGATCAATTTTAATTCGTTGCCACGAGAAAGCTACATTGAGTTCTTTTAAGAACTGATTAATCCAATGGTTACAGTAGCATTGCCTTTCTACACTTGCGGATTGGAGAACGCCATCAGTCCTCCTTAGGACTACTTTAACTAATAATTTAAATTAGTAAGCATTATATTCTATTATAAATGGCTACTGGGATGACTTTCATCATCGTATGAGAATTCCCTAAAATATTCTATTCATGAGTTATTGAACTGCTTGAACGCCTTCATCGCGCCTGCGGGAGCGCATTTTTCTAAGCAGCATGGGCATGAAGGTGTTCGACAGTTGCAAGGTGACTAGTATGCTATTGTACTGATGATACTTTTTGATTGCCTTGAACTCCAGAAATATTTGTAATATTATTTTTCATTTACTTCTCATTGTCACGGCCGCACTTTGCCTCTGCTACGGCCGCAGGTTGCGCACCCTTGCTATAGTGGAATTGCAAAAGCCTAAGTCATTTGCCAGTTAATGAATTGGTATGACAATAATGATGTCCAATGATGACTTCTTCTCGAACTCCTTGCAGAGAGGCTCTGCTATGTCAGCTGAAGACATGGAAGTAGAAGAGAAGAGCGCTGACTAAATATATTGGAGTGGGTGCTGTCACCTCTGAATTTCCAATGAATGAGAAGGCAAGAATCTATGTCAAGCATTTAATGAATGCATTTGCATGATAAAATCTTGATGCATGCTATTCTGTTTCGAAAGATATTCTTCGGATTTCACGATAACTTTTCATGAAAAGCGAGGCGCGATAACTCTGATGTTCATTCGTTTCATTGATATGATTTTTCGGCAGGTTATGTGAAAATTCTCCATTTGTTGTTATAGGATGTAGCATTTATCTACCTTCCGATGGAGCCAGGAGCTCATCTCAATCGTGAATGACAAAATAGAATAGAACAGATCGAATCAGACATCAAGAGAGCATAAATCAAAGTGTGGGAGCCACAGAATTAAATATTTTGTTTATCTGCTTCGGTTTGCTAGAAGTGTGATTAATACGAAATCGCCGGTACATCGAGGAACTTATTAGGTGGGCAATAAGGAATTCCCAATGCCTTAACAGAGATAGGAAAAAAGTCGTGCGTCGCTTGCGGATTAATGTGAGTTCCAGCAAAGTGCTTCGATTGCCAAAAATCCTTCAGATTCGAAGAATTCAGATTATTGCCCACAAGTTTTCTTCATAATGTTAGCCCCTCCTATCATTATTAAAAAAAGTAGCAGGCGTACGAAAATTAGTTCACTTGATGATTTCACCATCGTCTTCTCACCATTCCTTACTGCATAGTGCATACACGTGTACACTGAATCGAGTGTTAGCTAGCCTATGTGTGTTTTGGTGTGTGCGAAGTGATATCACAGCCCGCACGTATCTCTCACTTGTTCTGGTGTCCTCTGCTGACAGCTTATTGTTTAGTGAAATGAGAGAATTATTTTCTCACGAACGACTCCAGAGGCGACGGATCGGATGAACGATTCGTTATCAAGTTTTTAGAAGATGAAAACGTCGCAAAAATCAAAAACTGAAATAATTATTTAGCCTCCACCTGTTTCAATTTCAAAATAATACAATTTGTTACTTTTCATTGAGTAACCCCTAGCTTCGTTCATGGCTAATAGCTGTGCTAGGGGTGAAAATTCAGTAAAAAAAAAACAAGATGACAGAGATTGACCAATCTTCATCAGGAGAAATATAAAGTTTATAAGCTTATAGTTTGCCATTTCCAATAGCAAGCGATGCACAAATTATCCATTCGAGAAGGAGCAAGTAGTATAATTCTGTGATGTGCCATTTCGATATTAAGACTACATACAACCCTTCCTTTCTAGGAAACCGAAGCGCGAAGATGAATCTAATTCTGTGGTGGGAGCACTGAAAACGAATTCATTTTCTGCAACAAATAAAATGCATAAATCAAGTAACTACTGAAAATGTTCAAGGAAGTAAGATGATTATACTAAAATTTCAAAGAGGAAATTGACTGTCATTGAGATAAGGGGTTCCATGTAGACTTGAACTCTAAATCATTGTCTCTTATAAACTTTGGTACGATTCGCCCATTGACATGTTTGATATTGAATCCGAGATTTGCCTTCCCGGACAGACTGAGAAAGGTATCATGAATCTTGTGGATGGCAACTTACCAACGAACCTTAGCCGCTCTCCGTCAAACGTGATGCTGTCTTCTCCTCCACAGATACTATTTCGTCAGAAATAGATCTGCAGTAAATGAGTGCGCACCCAAACCTAAGATGTTCGCCAAAAGCAGGCGCAGAGCTAGCGCACTCACATGGCATCATATGAGACAAGAACTCGAAAAGCTTTGTTCTCACACCGCAGATATAGAATTAGCTTCCCCAGACAACTTTCCCTAACCAATATAATCGTAATACTTGAAAGAGGCACAGGAACAAGGTTCTGATAGGGACAATTTTATGTGCACAGAGGATCTTATTTATCGTTTTCATCTAAATTAATCAAAATTTTTCACATTTTCATTGAAGGAGGCCTGACTCCTTCCTTGTTCCTTGGTCTTTCCTGTGCCAGGGTGACTATTCTGCAAAAAGTATTGATGTTTAATGAAAATACTTGGTGCCGTCGATTTGCTTCGATCGTATACACAATATATATATATATATATATATATATATATATATATATATATATATATATATATATATATAGAGCTCAGTTGTTAGAGTACAGTCTCTAGATAACTTTAATTGTAGTGGGTTCAAGTCCCACTGGCTCCACATCTTTTGCATGGCAAATTGATTTGAAGGGTCATCCATAAAGGCCGTCCACAAAATAATGGCATTCTTCGATTCCCCCTCTCATCTATGTCCACATGTGTCCTTATCTCTACAACCCCCCCTCCCTCAGGACGTCCGCATTTCCACAGAATGTTCTATACATTATGCAGGTTACAATATTTAAGCGAATGCATGAATGAATCATAGGTGTATTGCATGTTTATTCAATCCTACAATATACTTCCATGAATCCTCAGTAGATCAAAAACACGCCACGGGTAAAAAAACACTAGCATTTTGAATTATTAGTTGACCTATACAGCAACTATAGCTTTCTAAAATTCATGGATTCTATAATAATTTGCTTTGAATATCTGCTAATTTTATAGACGTGAAAATGACAGCTTCTATATTAACCAATACATGCAATAAATATTTATACGCAGCCATAATATAATATTAAATAATGTGAATACATACACATACGCACTACGCAGCCACTGATCTGATCGATCATTGTCCAAGGAGAATGAGGGTACAAATAGGTACAATAAAAATAACACATACAAATAGGTACATAAAACGTAAGATAACACACGAATTGACACGTGCTCAGCTCATCGAGCCGATGTCCTCAATAAATGCTATGTCTACGGAGCGCAGTTGACTCATCAGTACAGCATCCGTTACGCTTGTTTATCCAGAACTTGAGTCCTTAAGTTTGTGGTAAGCCAAAATTTGGCCCCATACACATCTGCAAATGCCTGCATTTGTCAAACCCTTCTCCAAACTCGGTCGACGTCCTTTATTTATGGCCTTAGCGCTCATGTATTTCACTCATTAGTTACACTATAAATTCCACAGACTTTGGAAAACAAGAACATGTGATTCAATATGCAACACAATGTGCTTATTGACTATGATAACACATCTTCAGAAATGAAAGATATTTTCATTGAAAATGCAGTATACTGTCAATTTACAAAATGTATAAATACACGATCTCATTTGCAAAGTGTAAAAGAATTTCTGACGTGTTGACCATGCATGTGAGTGATTAATGTGGATATAAAATTACCAAAAAACCTTCCCAGTTATACATACAATTTACCAAGTGTCGGATGTTTCGATGAAAGATGTCCGACACTTAAGTCAATCATTTTTCGTCTGAATCGAGGTTCAGTGAACTTTCACCTATGTTCAAACATCTGGTACAAATTTGCATTACTAACACAACGATAATTATAACATAACGAGGGTTGAATAATAGAAAGCGAAATGTCGAACGATATTTTTGTTTTCGATCATCTATGTAATGGATAGAGGATGGTTATGCGATTCTCTGAGATATAGAGAGGGAAATTATTTGATGAATCCCGAGGGCTTTAGCCCGAGTCATATAAAGTATGCCCGACTATTAGGACCATAGATATCCGCGATATAATCTCTCTCTACCAAGATTTTCCCGGGGAACAAATTTGATCAAATATGGATGGATTCTGAAAAATGATTCTACAACTATGCAATAATCTGATATACATTATTACATAGTAATAAGCGATTAATTGAAATTCAAAATATAAAATTGAAAATGCATTGCTTGGCCTGCTTTTGAATATATCTATGCTTCGAGCTAAATGAAGTACCTAGTGACATTTTAGTTTTGTAGTTAAAGTTTTACTTACTTGTCTTTACTAACATCAACTTGGCTCACTGCAGAAACTATGCTTGGTGTAGGTGTTGGAGGCTCATCTTTGATAACCATGTGAGTATTTCCGCCGGGAATGATTTCAATGTTGCCATTTGAATGTTGAAGATGAAACTTTAGTGCGATGACACAGCGATGAGCAATTACAGATGGAATACTGTAATGGTCTGTGAACAAATGAATGCCGAACTTTTGTACTGCACCAGTTGAGGAGAATTGGCGTGAGCACTTGGGACAGAGGAAGACGTGTTCACCACACTCAGACGAAAAGACTGAGATTTGTATCTGATCAAGACATTGAGATATCTCCTTAATCTTTGCGAAATTATCGAAATTGGCAAGGATTTCAGGGTCAGTTCGAAGTTGCTGACCATCGAAATGAGCCATCGCCAGTCCGAGAAGCTCTTTGATTACGACTGGTTCATCCTTTGTTACTTGTGTTGCATCTGTTGAGGTTGTGCTGCTATGGTCCAATGAAGCTGTTGATAGAACGTCGGTTTCAGCAGGAGGAACACTGGATCTTCGGCGATGTAGAGAGAGACTTAATGAGAATGATGTAGAGCGCTCCAGGAGGACTTGCTCCACAAGGATTGACGCCTGTCAAAAAAAGCAGAAACTGTAAGCTTCTTCATATACAAAATGTACATGTACATACCGTACGGTCGACTATTGAGATAGGCAACGCCTTGGGACCACCATCGATCGTTGCACACATCGGGACTCGGTCAAAAAGATTACTGAACCTATAATATAATCCTTTCTGTTCTCAGTTCCTAGCGTCAATAATCAACCTACATGTTTAATGAGAGTAGACTCAGTCAATTCATTTCTGACATAAATGACAGTTCTGTCATGCTATAGCTGACTGCTCCCTTCCAATGGAGAAAAGTTATTTCTGTTTCGTGAGACAACAGAATTATATTAATCTTCGCGCGCATCAGTTTCCTAGAAAGGAAGGATTGTATGTAGCCTTGATATCGAAATGGCACATCACAGAATTAGACAACTTGCTCCTTCTCGAATGGATAATTCGTGTATCGCTTGCTATTGGAAATGGCAGGCAATAAGCTGTCAGCAGAGGACACAAGAGCAAGTGAGAGAGGCGTGCGGGCTGTGATATTACTTAGCACACACCAAAACACACATCGCTGTCTTGGATAACATTCGATTCAGTGTATGCACTATACAGTGAGAAATGCTGAGAGGATGTGAAAACATCAAGTGAACTAATTTTGACTAACCTGACTCCCTCGGCTTGTTAGTCCGGGGTGGGGACAACTGGGCCCAAAAAAAAGTACAAAATGACTCTCCTTTTTTGACATAAATGTGTTGCACAGACTCTGCTGTACACATAAATGCCCATTTTCGATACTACAATGTCCTTGTCTATAAAATAAACTCATTTAAAAAAAATAATAAAAAAAAAAATTTCATAAAAAATTTTTTTAGAAAGTAAGTAGGTCGAAATCTTCTAAAAAAGGTACTAACTTGATAACTACAATGTATTTCCTTTATTATGGCATGTTTATATGTAGAAAAAAGTTTATTCCTTTGAAGCACTTGGCCCTTTGTAAAAGTACACAAAAATATGCGATTTTTGGCATAAAAATGAGTTTATTTTATAGACGAGGACATTGTAGTATCGAAAATTGGCATTTATGTGTACAGCAGAGTCTGTGCAACACATTTATGTCAAAAAAGGAGAGTCATTTTGTACTTTTTTTTTGGGCCCAGTTTTACCGGGCCCAGTTGTCCCGGAAGCGTTAGTCCACATCCGTCAGACCACCTGACCAGCTTTCAATATCTTGGAGTATTGCTTTGCTTCGCACCAAGGCCTACTTCAGCGCTGGATGGTTGTACATTCTTTGTGAGTCTCAACTGCGTCCTGTAATGCAGTTCTGCATAACCACAACACAGCAGTTTAGAGATACTTGGTCGTATTCAGTGAAAAACAGTTCACCTGACAGATGGCAATAGTCTTACTTCAAATGTTTGGATCACTCGGACACTGCTGCATTAGAAGAAATGACTGCGCAGATCCGGACCTTGATACTAATCGTCATCACATGGTCAGTTCAAGATGTATGCGGTGTAATATGTCTAAGAACAGCAAGGCTGTGGAATAAGCTGACTTTGTAGGAATTTCCAGTGTCTTTTAGTGCTGAAGCATTCAACAAGGCTGTCAATAAGCTTCCACTTAGCCCTGTGTAGAGTTGATAATTTCACGGACTGTCTGAACTAGTTCTTTTCAGTAATATTGTAATTTTTATAATTTCTATTTGTACACTCATTGGTTATGTAGCTATGAGTTATCACGCAATTATTCCAACTTTTACATCTCCATATCTGTTTGCACAACATTTTTGTGGCCAGAGCAGCTGGAGATCAATACTATGTTCTGTGTTCTGTATTTACCGATTTCATGAATTGGCAAAGCTAAATGTTTGATTTTTGTTAACAACATGAATAAAACAGAGGCAGACAGTTGAATTCAATTCATAGCCTTGTGATGGGACATTAACACAACGTCACGTCAAGCTAGCCATTCAATAATTGATGGTCGCATCTCTTGAACCAAGAAAAACAAAAAACTTGAACAATGATTGTGTCGCTTGGCAGGTGAATGATTACACAAGAGTAGAACAAAATTAAACCTCATATCAAGGTGAGAAAAGACGGAGCTCAGTTATGTCGGATTCCATGACTTTTTCTTAGACCAATCATATGGGCTTTTATGGGAATTAAGTTGGGAAACGGGTATTCCATGTCCGAAGCCTGAAACTCAATGTTATATGACAAAACGCACGTCATACATAAGAATTCTCGTGAAACTTTGCGTCGGATAGTTTGGAATTGAAATATACCTGAGACCCTTCAATCGTCGAACTCCTCAACCCCTAAAGACAATATGTTCTCAAGATTTGTGATGAGCACCATAGTTGTCATCAAATGTTCACATAAGTGAAGGAAGTGTATTTAAATTCTGAGTCTTGATTGATGTGGGAGTTCGAATATTCTCTCTGAAATTTTCCAACCTTTGAGCTTAAGTCAGGAGGAAAATTTGGTAGGTCGGTTAGATGAATTGCATGCGAATTGTTAGATTTATTTGAAACTTGACTAAAAAGCGAGAACTAGATGGTCATTTCCGTGTTTTCGCAGGCTTTCAATTCAATCCTACTGAATTTATTTTCATATTATTCATACATTATATTATAATATACAATATAATATAATATAATATATATAATATATATATATATATAATTCATATTTTCATATTATCTGCTGCTAATAATGTCCTGAAGAAAGATCGAAGTGTTGTACATGAAAAGAAACTGCCGTTTATTATGTCAAAATCGCAACTCGAATGCTAGCAGTTACACGAAGCACGCTGTGATCGTTGGAGGTTATATTTGTGTGTCGGGGGCTTGGAGCTGTGAAAAATCCCCAATGAGAAACGCCAGTACGTACTCAAGGACTTAGTATTTCCATTCTTCCCACTATCAATAGTCTTTACTGAAGTCTTGCATTTGCAATTAAACAGCTATTGTGAAAATTCTAGCAGTTGAAAAATTAAAACAGCTGCATGACGACAAGCGTCTAGTATGTATGAAAAGCTCTGAATGAAAAATTATCTTAATCCCCGATGCTAACCATTAAAAAGATAAGTGTCAGCGGTATCAGGTTCTGCCTATCAGATCTTTTCACATTAGATAACAGGCATTATATAGCCTCTTACTCAGACGTTGCTGGAGACTTGGTGAAATACACCATTTCGATAAGCTATTTACTTGGAAAAGGAAATTTGAAAATTCTCATCGTTGTAAACCCGTACCAGTAATATTTGCATATGGTGCTCCGGTATGGAATTTCAAAATGAGAAAAGCACAAACGCTCTTAAAGTCGTTCCGAGAAGCATCATTCGCATGATACAGCACATTTCAATCAAGTGCCACGATTACAATTTTGAAGGGCCTTAAGCAAAACACGGTTTAGAAAAACTGAGGAGGCACTTAAGACATTTGTTATTATCACACCTAAGTCAGTTGCACAAGGAAAATGCAAGACAACAATGATAATTCATTGATTTCATTGAGTCAGTAGTGAACACGACTTTACGACGTTCCCCTGCGTGTCGTAAGCGGCGACTAAAAGGGGCTGGCTGAATTTCCCGACCCGTCCCGCGGATAGAGGCGTGGCGGCACGCCACAGAGGCTCAGCAAGTGGGTAACCCAATGTGAGATGCCGAAGATCAAAACAAGTAAACGAGGACCCAGACAGTCGCTCGTATGGAAGAAAGGGAGGGATAAGAGCACACCAACTTGGGGACATTGTGGGTTACTACACCACACACAGGGCAGGCAGGAGAGGTGGATCGGCCGATCCTGCGAAGATTAGAATTGAGAAGGAGGATGTGGCCGTTGCAACGAATACGTGAGAGTTCACAACGGACAGCGGGAGGGAGGGAGAGCTACTCAGTTGTTACGCATGGGGCTTGTGAAGAAATCTAAAGACCTGAAGTTCTCCTGGAATTGAACAGGGAAAGGCGAATGAAGGACTTTATAGACAGACAGAGGTAAGGGAGGTGCCACGTTTGGCGAGTGCAACTGTTCGAGTGACCTGGGAGCCGCTGCAATCAAACTGAGATCAAAGAAGAGTAGAGGGACGACAAAGCGGATCAGACAGTGGACAGACGCGAACAAGACGGGCGACGAGGGTGAAGGGAGCAAGGTCAGAGACGAGAGTCGAACAAGAGAAGAAGAGCAGAAAAAAGACAAGAGGAGTGATGGGAAGCGGACCAGGAGAGAGCATGCTGGATTGCAACCATTTCAGCTGTGGAGCTTCGACAGTACGCTCCAGCATGAAAGGAAAGATAGAAAGTGGAAGAGCATGTTATGAAAAGAGCCACCTGGTAGAGTTGTGCAATAACGGAGGGACTGGGAAGGAACGGGAACAGGGGGAGGACAGGGCCAGGGACACGGAGAACGGAAAGGACCATGGGGGAAAAGAGGACAGGAGACCAGTGGCTCACGCGGAGAAGGAATAGGTGAAGAAAGTGGTTGATAAGTGCAGAAGAGGCGCCACGAAGAGGAACGGACGCGCTTGGGGACAGGAAGGATCACCAGAGAAGAGAAGGGAAAAAAGGGGGCTTTTTGTCATTGCAGCTCTGATGTTGGCCGTTTGATGCCATTTTCTCATTGTCCTTCCTCAGTGACTATACTAAGTTGATGCTGCGGGGGATCCTGACAGCCGAATCTTATCTATTGGGATATCCAACAACGCTCTTTGAGCTTCCTCGCTTGTGGCATGTCTGGCTATGCCTTTCCAAAGTCCCCTCAACGATGGCCGCCGTCCCTCTTCGGAGGTAAGGTGTGGTGTGGAACCATTGGGATTGCTGTGTCCCCTGGTCAACGCTGTTCACCCTGTGCGACCACATTTATCTTGGGCTCGCCAGCAGTAGGCATCAATGTGCTAACTGAGTGTGTCGCTTCGTATTGTCTTGATACAAAGCCTACAATCCGCCTGGACGGCTCCGGGTAAATTTATCCAAGTAATAATTTTGTCTCTCATTTATTGTGTGCCTTTCCATTCAACACATAAAAGCGGAATCAAATATCATAGAAGCATTGTGTTGAGGTATACCTTCTCGATTTCATGCAAGATGATTAACAACGTCCGCACACTTAGCTCAGATTGACCTGCAACGTTATGATGAAAATTTCAATGAGCTTGCATCATGTTCGAAACGTCTGGTCTCACCACTAGTCTTGCATGAACACGTAATTGGTGGTGACAAACGCGGGAATAATTCAAGAACTATAGAAGAAAAAATAGCTTTTTCCTTATCGACGTTCACCATCCACCTGGATAATCCTCGTATTCTTAGAATGAGCATGAAAACTCGCCGGTTTCAGGTCAATGCCCTTTAGAGAACAAATGTCCCACCGTGCAGATTATTATTAGGCGTCTATTTCTAGGAAGAACATTCTGGGCAGGAAATGCAGAGTAAATAGGCGTTTTTCAATAATTGCTCAGTTAAAGAGAACGCAGACAATCAAAGGCAGTGAAACTTTTGGACGAAAACTAGCCTGTTTTAATTTCTCTTCAAAAATTCGAACTGGAATTATTGTGGGATGAAGCGTTCGAGGGATTAAATTACAACACCTATTTCCAAAACCCAAAGGGGTTTCAACTATTTGAGGGCACAGTTTCCCAATGATACTTTGAAGCATTGCGCAACACATACAAGCCACATTCTACAAATGAGAGTCAATTTGATTGAGTATATGTGTTGTTTATTAATCATGCTATTCATAAGACTTTCTTGGTAATCAACTGCATTTCCCATGTCTTAGTTCTATGCTTCAATATCACAATCAGAAAATTTTCACTCTTTTTGATATTTTACAGAGTTTGTAATACTGAAAATGCTACAATCTGTAAAATCAACTAGATAGCATACTTAGTAGTTGACACTACCTTCATACCAGCTCAACCAGTTATATGTTTGCACAGTTCTTTATGAAAAGCATGAGCCCTAAGTTCCTTCTAAATCTAAGTCCCGAGTAATTCAGTCCGCTACTAGGCCAATACTGACTTTTCAAGTACTCTGTAATCTCCCACTCTCCCTCTCTTAAATCCTCGTCTTTAGAACTACTCAATGAAATGGGAGGATGTTTTAGATTCCTAATGTATACCATGCATAAATAACCTTAACCTAAATCATACGAAGAGATGGAGTGAACTAAATTTCTCACGCCTGCCAACTCCTAAACAAAGAGTCTGACGGACCAACTCCTACGAGAAAACTTTTGCGCAATGATCTGAATTCTTCGAATTTGAAGGAATCGTGGCAATCGAAGCATTTCGGAGAAATTCACAGCAATCCGAAGGCGACGCACGACTGCTTCCTATCTCCATAAGGTATTAGACCCACTTACTAAGTGCCAGAATGTGACATCGTTTTCAATTAGTCTTCACTTCTAGCAAACTGAAAGAGCTAAATAATCTAATTCTGTGACTGGACCAGCTGTCATCACTCGCTTCATTAGAAGACATGAAACACGAAAGTGTCATTCAAGCGCCGAAAATACAAAATAGCTCCTGAGAAACAGCTAGATGCCATTACTTACCCTTGTCTCGTTGCTTTCTTGAAGCTGTGGAACTTGTCTGATGACATTATTTTATTCCTGCTCGCATTGTTTCAATAGATGCATCTCATGCACATGTATGTATCAGGTCTTAGCATCCACACAAGGGAATCCAGATATACCATTTTATCAATACTTAGCAAACTTGCATCGTGAATGTGTTAAGTTAACTGATCGGCTTGCACTTTATCATTGGAGGAAGCCAGAAAATTGGATTACGGTGCATCACCAATTTCTAACGGATATTCATTGCAAATCCTCGAACACGTGCTGCATTATTTGCAGAAGTCTGGATGGAGGTGCGAAATTTATCCTCTGTCAATCATGAATGTTATGTGGAAGCCATATTTCAAAGCCATTCTTCCGTAGAGATTATTTACGTCCAAATACAATGAAAGAATCATGTCAAGAGCTTGCTCTGCAGGGCATAAGACAGAATTTAATGATGTTGATAGCACCACGAATACATTGTCCAAAATAAATGTTCAACTGCAGAACCTTCAGAATGTCAATTATTTTTTCCGTCACTTCAAAACACGACACATGACAATTCTGGTATGTTATACAAAGAACAAGATTAAGACCACCGCCATTCAGTTTTACGCTTCTTAAATTCTCAAATTAGTGTCAAATGAGATTCATTTTAGATAGCCATCTCTGTCACCCATAGTTTGACAAGTGAACTTCATGTGATTTTAGTCCGCTTTGTCGTCCCTCTACTCTTACTAGATCTGTCTGATTGGAGTAGCACTCACAGTTCACTTGCACATAAGTGGCAATGACAATGCAGTTGTGCTTGCCAAATGTGGCACTTCCCTTACCTCTGTGTCCTGAGAGGCTCCTCTGTGTCTGTCTATAAAGTCCTTCATTCGCCTTTCCTGTTTGATTCCAGGAGAACTTCAGGTCACTCGTCTTAGATTTCTTCACAAGCCCCATGCGTAACAACTGAGGAGCTCTCACGTATTCGTTACAAGGGCCACATCCTCCTTCTCAATTCTAATCTACGCAGGATCGGCCGGTCCACCTCTCCTGCCTCCCCCCCTGTGTATGGTGTAGTAACCCACAATGTCCCCAAGTTGGTGTGCTCTTATCCCTCCCTTTCTTCCAACCGACTATCTGAGTCCTCATTTACTTGTTTTGATCTTCGACGTCTCACATTGGGTTGCCCACTTGCTAAGCCTCTGTGGCGTCCGGCCATGGCCCTATCCGCGGGACGGGTCGGATAAACCCATCGCCACCATCAAGACTATTCGGAAATTTTGATATAACTGTGCTGTGCACCTGGGGTTGGATAACTGATACCTCTGTTAAATTTCACGTTTTCATCAAATTGCATAATTGGTTTGGCACCATGGGATGCCTGAAAAATTTCTCGCTGATGCATAGTTGTGATGTAACTATTTTGATGTCATAAGGTGTTGAACTGACTCATCACAATGTACCTCATTTACGTGACTTGGGATACGTAGCCCAGCTTCCTAAGAAGACCAACTACATTCAGCTCCTTCGGTGGTCTGCAAAGAGGAAGACTACCGTATATAGAGATACCTTGACAATGAATCGCATCGTCATTTGAAAGCTCATACTTATTCATCCGTTGCACTATTAGTAAAACAACCGAGTTTTTTGACGAGTGATGCTTCGGAATCAGTCAAATTTTCAGACAGGAATCCAGGAAGTCAGTTTCTTCGACGATTGATTGGTTATGCGAATAAGAATCTAGATGCTAGGCTTCATCAATATGAACAAACATAACTCATGCGTGGATGAAAATTTGCTTGTGTTTTGATAGACTGAGATCGAGATTGGCCAGTCTTCTCACCAACACCATGAAAGCACTTATTAATTATTACCAGAAGATCACTTATGAGACTGTGCGTCCTTCAATTTTCACCGTAAATTAAATGATTGCAGGAATAATAGCTTTACCATCTGGTTGCCAATGATAAGTAAATATAACACATGTTTCGAGACATGGTATGTGAGTTGTAGACATGGATTCAGTTATATTTTGTCTGATGCTCTACTCCGATCTGAATACTTGACGTTACTAAAATGCATATCTCGACTTAAAGTTTTAGTCGAGTGACCATCCAGTAGAGATAGAAGAGGATGCTTCTTCAAAGTGAGATAGGATGTTGCTCATCTAAACAGTAAGTAATCTCCTACACTGCTAGATTAGCGGGTAATGGGTTTGTTGGCAGCCATGATGTCGGAATTATGCCATTTGTTTGTAAACCTTGCAGAGAGGGTTTCCGCATGGTCGACAGGACCCGGATACTCAAATAGAACCGGATCCGTCGACCCGGACATGTACCAGGATATTCGGACATCTAGCTCACATGTATCAATCGCACCCCTGTTTTTTACTCAATACCTCCATCAGTCATGAAGGCCTCAACCTAAAAGCCTTCGCCGACCATTTATTATTATTATTCCATTTTAATGCGCTGTTGTTGAAAATTACAAGCAGGTGCAGCAAGCGATTGACGCGTCTGCAAGTTTTGAATGGCGTTAATATCAATCAATAAAGAACAATTCAGACTCCGTAATTATTGCTTGAAGCGGGAAAATTGCCAATTCGAAGCTTCACAGTGAACGGATGGACCAATTTTGATAACTTACATACAAAGTACTGTAGGTGATTACACCAGCTTTCTTTGCATCTCAAACATGAAAGCTCACTCGCAAATAGTACAAAAATAAGCTGGTTGTTTGCAGTTGACCGCTTGCATTATTGCTTCTTAATGATGTTGTCCTCAAAAATTAAATAAAATAAAAGTATGAATTGAACTGCTCTAATCATAAAGATTGCATAGTACCAGTTCACCTTCCAAGACTATTTCTTTTCTAAACTGATTTTTGCGATTAGAAAACTAGTAAAATTTCGACGGCATTAATAAAATATCATTTTAAACACACTACTGGCAAGCCACCTAAGTCAATGCGCCTGAAATAATTAATAACTGCTGCTTCTTGCATACACAATGTAAATAGAAAAATTAAATACTGAGTTGCATCCTCTGCTGAAAGATGGGAACAGACCTGAATAGCTGCTAATTCATTCAATATCTGTAAACTATAACTTTGACTTACTTAGGCGACTTGCCAGTAGTGTGTTTAAAGCGGTATTTAATGAATGTCCGTTGAAATTTTGCTAACTTTCTAATCGCAGATCACTTATCTCAAATTGACCCGGGCATGGCTGAAACTTTGAATAAGTAGTTGTGTCGATGTTGAGAGATGTAAACTAGGCCTGCTGATGATTCCTGATATTGGATGAAATGGCAGCTATTCAGGTCTGTTTCCATTTTTCAACTGAAGATGCAGCTCAATGCCTAATTATTCTATTTACTTTCTAAACTGCTCTAGATGTTCTAGAAACATTCTAGAAAGTATGAGCTACAGGGTGCAGCAAAAAGATCTCCCCGATTTTATATGGTATTGAAAAGTAAACGAAGATAATGATGTGAAAAATATTTGTATCCTAGAAAAGTAAATGTTATGCCATTATGATATTTTACGTTTTGAAGCCCCGTTGTTGCTATTTTACTTTTTCATTTCACCGAATTTGCATGTTAAGAAAACGACGACAAAACTGTGAAACATTTTCTATTCCAGAACAGTAAATGTATGAAATTATG
Source organism: Prostheceraeus crozeri (assembly GCA_907163375.1). NCBI lineage: Eukaryota > Metazoa > Platyhelminthes > Polycladida > Euryleptidae > Prostheceraeus > Prostheceraeus crozeri. The sequence goes on along the minus strand of CAJQUW010006088.1, from coordinate 312,932 downwards.
TCAATTTAGGTTTTGAAAATTACATCTTTTAAGTGACGGCCCTCATTGTCGATGCAGTAGCGACGCCTCTCGCGAAAGTTGTCCATTACACTACGAACCATGTCGATTGGAATGTTAGCAATTTCCTGTGTTATTGCTGTCTATAAGTCTTGCAAGTTTCTTGGTCGGTGTTTGTAGACTTTTGATTTGATGTGTCCCCACAAGAAAAAATCGCAAGGGGACAAATCTGGCAAACGTGGAGGCCAGCCAATATCACCTCGTAAAGAATTCAAACGACTCGGGAACAAACTTTGGAGGATGGTGAGTGACCGGCGTGAGGTATGCGATGTAGCACCATCTTGTTGGAACCACAAGTCCTCCTGATCATTGAGTAAATCGGTGACTTTCGGACGGAGAAAATGCTCTAGCATTTTACAATAACGATCAGACGTTACCGTTACTGTAACACCATCCTCTTGAAAAAAAATAAGGACCCCAAACTCCGAAATTTCCTACGGCACACCAAACAGTAACTTTCGGACTGTGGAGCGGTCGCTGATGAAGTTCCTGAGGATTGGTGTCAGACCAGTAGCGAAAGTTCTGTTTATTAACTATCCCCGATAAATGGAAATGCGCTTCATCGCTGCAGATCATAACGGCTGTAGACGGAACCTCCCTGAGAATGTCTCCACACAAAGTTGTTCTGGTTTCATAGTCTGTCTCATTCAACTCCTGCACGACCATCATTTTGTAGGGATGCATGTTGAGTTCCTGATGTAAAATTCTGCGGACACCTCGATCTGACATGCCTAGGGCAGCCGCATGCCTACGTGCTGAACGCCTGGGAGAGTGCTGTATCGAAGCTCTCACAAGTGTAACATTCTCTACCCTTGTTGCGGTCCTTGGTCGGCCGGGACTTTGTCTTTTTAAAGCTGAGCTAGTGAGCATGACGACCGAGATCAAAACGCCTACGGAACGCGCGCTGCGTCGTTATCACGGATTCACCGTTCTTGATATGTCCCTCGACAACAAAGGCACGATGCTTTCCACTCCACGCCATGACAATGCAATTCCAAGAATGCTGTTATACTGCACGTGAACGCCAATAAGAGAGCGTAGATGAGTCACTTCAGCAGTGTCTTTTGTTAACCTAGACTATCGGAATCGCAAATAAGAGAAGAAACTTTTTGCATAGAAAATATGATAATGGCATTATATGAACTACTTTTGGAATATAAAAGAATTATTGCATCTGTCTTCTTTTTCGTTTCATAGCTATGGCAAATCGGGGAGATCTGTATGCCGCACCCTGTATATATTCAAGTTAAAATTACTCAAAATACGTGTTGACTGCAACTCTAAAGCTGAGAATTACGAGCATTGTGGGTTCTCAATTAGCAAATTACCTATCGGTAGTGAGCAGGCTGACTATTAACTTTTATTTAGCGCATTGAAATTTTATAAAAACTCACTTCCGCCTCTCTATTGAATATCATTAGTTGCAACCTGAAAATTTTGCCCCTTCTGGTCTGTTGTCGCACCCAATCCCCTTTTAAGGGTGGCAACTACGGCATTGCCACACGCCACACCACAACATCCAATGCAATTGCACTGTATCTTTGTACACACATAATGTGACTACAAACGACTGAAGCACACTGTGAGTTGTGATTGTGACTCAGATTAGATTACTACAGGAATAAGCTCTCTGCCGAAAATTTTAGACTACCAAATAATAACGGTCCTCTGCTATTTTTTCCCTCAATTGTATTCTATGCTATTCCTCTGCTATGTACTATACATTCAAGAGCGGAATAATGGAATGATGAATTGTTTACTCATTGAATCATTCGTTCCTTGAAAGACGAATAAAACGATGGCGAACGTTGCAGCCATAGAGTAAATATATTAGGTAGAGTGGTAACTCCGCATTTATTAAATCCCCAATGTGTATACACTTTCGAATTTATCAAATGAACTCAAAGGAGATGCAGTCGGAATTGTTTCCAAATGTGAGATATGCACATTTATGTAGTTTTGAAGAAATTACAAACGGAATTGACTGATGATCATAGCATGAAGTAGAAGGAATGATGGCATTTCACAGATTCTCAGTGTCATGACAGCCTTGGAGATTTAATGTTTTTTAAAGTAGCAATTCGATGAGTTCCTATTACTTTCATGCTCAAACTCAAGAGTATTTTCGTATGCGTGATCATTTCATATGCAAGCTGCCACTTGCAGAGCAAAATCACATAATCAAAGACAATGATTTCAATTAATTTTGAAAGATGTAGATGGGTCCACATCATTATTCAGATTCAAGAAATGAGACATGAATTTAGTGAATCACAAAATCATGGCGGTGAAAATTGAATTAAAAACTTGAAATTACATCCACGAAGGCACAGTAAGATGTCGATTTTCTCATGAAGACTTGCACTATAATGCAGTTCATTAAATTCCCTTGATAATCAGCTTGATTTCAGCTTAGCTAGGATGCCTATTAGCAAATATTCATTCCTTTTGATATCCAACTTGTTGCATACTACTTATATAAGAGAGTCATCTGGGTAGTATATAAATTGGCGAAATTTTGACTTTTTTAAAACTGCTCAAATAATTTTTTGGAACACAGGAACGTAATCTCCGCAAAAAACTGAATCTTTTGATATAAAACCTTTCACTGTATACAGATACTTTTTTGAGTCGACACTCTACTTTATATATAATTTACTTACATTTAATTTATCATTTAAGAATTAATTACTACTTTAAGGACTGATAAGTAGGTGTTCATCAGTAGAATAACTGAATGTTCTTCACGAGCCAATGAAATCAAGACAGGCATATCCCGGTTACAATGAATACGGTTGTGGAAATAAGACTGCTGCAACAGTATTCATTGTAACCGGGATATGCCTGTCTTGATTTCATTGGCTCGTGAAGAACATTCAGTTATTCTACTGATGAACACCTACTTATCACAGTCTTTAAAGTAGTAATTAATTCTTAAATGATAAATTAAAGTATACCTTTCATAAGCAGAACTTCGATATGAGATCAGTGCATAAAAAGCGGCATTGCACTCGAAAAAAAGTAACGTCGCGAAATATTTCGTGCCAACCCTAGTCACACGTCAAAGTCACGTGCACATCATTCGATCGCGCTTCCGACTTAAAGCAGCTGGTTTGCGCACGACATGCAATACTGAATCCATTTCTTGAAGCGACGATGTTATCCTCACTTCGTCAAGTTTTGTGTGAAGAAGCAAACTGTGTTAAAACGAACACTCACATTTCAGTGACTACTACGCTGCATTGTATCTATACACAAAGACTTTGCTTTCTTCATTATACGCTTCCCCGAAGTGTTGTCCGAAAAGAATCAGCGAGCAGCCTCGCAACTAATGACATCGTTTTGTCCAATTCTCATTACCAAAGGTGTAACAGTCAAGAAATGTTTCATTTCAGTGTTAATGAAGGTGCAATGAGCACTGTCGTTCATATTTCTCCGACTCTCATCCTGCTGCTGCTGCTGCAGCTGCTGCCACACTGCGCTAGTGTGAGTCAACCTATGTTTCTGTCATTCTGTACGTGGCAGACAGCCAACTCATGAGTTTCGAAGCTTATCGACCGTTGATATGCAACAACGCCCACATAGAATTTCCCCACTCACATAAAGCAGCAGTGACGTTCATTTTCAGTCACTCCTTTCATAAGGTTGATAGTTGACTGTCTGCTTCACGCAGCCATTGAATTGATCGTCTGAAATAGTCTCAATAATTTGTAGACACACCGTGTATACTGCAGAAGAATATTCCTTGTTGATGTCACAGTAAAGTTAGTTATGTAAGGAAAACGACATCGCTGATTTGGAAGTTTCTCAGTCGTTGAATTGGGAGGAATAGAATGTGAGGAGTGAGGACATTCCCTCACAAAGCGAAAGCCTGTAAAGTTAAACATCTGTTTCTACTGACGGATAGGGGTAAGAACGCGCAACAAAAGATAAGCGGGTGGAGTGGATGACGATGCGATTAATCATCGCGTAAACGGTGATTAAATGCATGATCTCACATCTCAGTCATTCCAATAACTGTGCGCACAAGAGCAGAAATCAACAAAATTGTCATCATAAGTAGGAGTGTGCCGATTATTGACACGACACATATAATCGGTGATTGATTGATTGCTTGCCGATTAGTGGACTTTGGAGGTTTTTGCTAATTTTGAACAAAAAGTGATTGATCAAAGGGCAAGATTTCAATTTTCATGTGAAAATTTTCACATTTCATTCATACACATTTAATGATGAACTACTAATCTAAATTTAAGCCACTTATTTGTATCATTATTACTGCAAGGTTGTTTAATTTCGCGGGTATTATGTTTCACGGTTTTGTCAATCTGGTCATTTCGCGTTTAGTTTGTTACACAACAGTAGTCTGTTGTAGTGGCTTACACATAGAGATATCATCAAGAAGAGAAAATGTAATGAAGAAAATGATCCAAGAAAATTGCATTGATTGGCTGATTGTTCTTGCTCACTACACGTCCGAGGTTCAGCCTCTTGATTTCGATGGCAGTGCGAGCTGCACCCTGAAACAGCAACTGAGATGTCAGTTCAAGGACGCAGTTACTTGCACTGTCATCTGACTGGTACCGCTCTTTCAAACATAAGCACTGATTTACGCCTTTTCTTAACCCATTAAAGTCCGGAGGCGATGTATATAGTATTTTATTCAATAAATGGTCGGAATATGACTAATGGCTTCTTCTTATCATATAAACACCGATTTATTTATATTCTCTCAGTGAAACCCCTATAAATTGATTGTCGTCAAATGACGACCGTGGACGCTTTCATTATCAAGACACAAAATTTAGAAGCTTTCAATTGAAATCAATTTTTTTATTATGCTGTACTCTACTTTTATCATTACTTAATTGTCAAGAATTCTTACTGCAATCCTTTATAAAATACAAAAACAATGGATATTTCACACATATATGTATTTAATTCAAATTCGCAAACCATAGAAGACATCTTACTTTTAGAAGACAAGTAAGCTTACTTTTTGTGCCATGTTGAAAAGCACTCAATATGAAGACCTTTGTCACACTGCAAACATTCTTTGCGAACGGTTTTAGAGCACACAGCACATCTTCTTTGCTTACCATTTGTATAGTTCTTTGGATGGTATGGAGAACGTTTGTTTGAGATGCGGCTATTTTAGGGAATTTATTGCCCTTCATCCGTGGAAATTTGATAGGTTGAATTAAACCCTGACCTTGCAAAAGAGATGAAGTAATGAAGATTCTGAAAGCCAGTAAATCTATTTTGCTGTCGTTTGGATTGATGAGTTTATATAATTCATGTGAATTAACTACAGCAACATCCAACATGTGTAAAAAGAGACAGAAGTACTATTTCTTCCCCTTTATGGAAATTCTGTATCGCTGAGTCTTCCAGTCTGATAGATCGACACCAAACATTCCATTGTTATATTTCCTCAAAACTTGTGGCATTTGAACGGTTGTCATCATACCTTTGATTCGCCGTTTCCAAAACAATTTGATAACACAGTAACAACGTTGTTATCTTTCCAACCTACAGCAATTATACCACTTTTCTGATCCACTGCAGCTTCCATGTTACATTTTTCTTTCTTTTTTCATTCATGTTTTGGTGTCAATGGGCAGTTTGATATTCGATTCATTCGCACGGTCTCAGTGGCATTTAATTTTCGTTTAGATAATTCCTGCATGAGAGACAGGTCCGTGAAGAAATTATCAAAGCACACTTTGCTACCTGCAGGACATGATTCAGTCATACTCAATACTACCTTTGCTCCGAGATTCCAGTCCATATACTTTTGTTTCGCCATTGCTTCTCTACCTTGGTAGATTTCAAATCTGTATGTATATCCTGAAACATCACATAAGGCCCACTCCTTAAACCCAAACCGTATGGGTTTACCTCGGATGATTTGCTTCATAGGATGTCCACCGAAATATTCCACTATCTTTTGAGAAGACTGACATCCAAAATATCCGAATTGTTGATAGTTTCTGTTGAATCAATCTACCAAAGGAAGGATTTTGTAGCACCGATCATCACATCCATCTGGAATATTGCTGCTGTCATTGAAATGTAAGTATTTCTTTATCTCCTTATAGCGATTTTTTCACATGGAGTTTCTGACAATGGCACAATCAAGTTTTCATCAGTACTCCAATAAAGAGTTTCTCTTGAATATGATCTATGACCGGATAGAATCAATATTCCAACGAAGAGCTTGATGTCCTCCACCGTACACTGGAAAGTCAGATCGTTCTGTTGTCTTGCATATGCTACTTATACTTGTTGTCTGCATATGCATCGCACTTTTTCAAACACTTCATGTGACATAAGTGAAAATAGTTCAAAAGGATTCTTAGATAATAACTCACGCAAATTTTCCAAGTCTTCAGTATTATCATAGGCAGGAAAGCCTGTCGGTTGTTCCGTAGATGTTTGATTTAGAATCCAATTAGCCACGGATTTCTTTCTTTTTGAGGAATCAGCATTTGAAACAGCATTTCCGTGTAAATGAATTTCCAATTTACCGGCCGTATCACGAAGATTTTGTTCTGGAGATAGATCGTCATCGTCAATTGCCTCACAATCACTGACGTTATCTACACACTCTGGAGGAAGCTCGATTATATCAACTATATCGGTTTCTTCAAATTCGTCGTCGTCAATTTCTGTAATCATTTCCACAGCCTGTTCCAAAGATATAGCCTGCTTCATAGTTCAGTCACACAAATTTAGATGCACAGTTTTGAAGATCGATATTATATTTACGCAATATAGTCTACAGGCAATATTCGCTAACTACACGAATTGAGTGAATATCACAGACGAGAGAGAAATAGACAGCGCACGCTAACACTTGAGTAGGCGAGTGGTGTCATGCGTTGAGACCGTCTACCTTGGTCGATCGATGATTCAGCGTTTGCATGGAGAGACGGAATTCCCAGACAAAACACACAGTCAAAAAAGTGAAACGAATCACAGATGAGATAGATACACGATGGTGGCGTGTCGACAGAATGAATTTTACAAGATACGATTCATCCTTAGCTACATGCATATAGAAGCTGCAAAAATTGTGTGAAGAAAAATTTATTTCATGAAAATGCACGTGATATCGAATAGGGCCACGGTCGTCAAATGACGACAACTACAATAATCAGTTTCTGTAAGTAACAAAAATTGAGTTGAGGTAAATATGAGCTCATAATTAATTCATTTGACGTATTTTCGTTACACATTTCCAGTTTTGTATTTATATAAAATTTCTTACAAAGATCATTAATCAATATGATAATGTAATATATAATTGTGAATTTATTGACGATTTTAAGTTCTTTGTATATTGAATAATTTAAAAGTAAAACAATCTTGATCCCTAGAATATATCAAATGGCTTATAAAGTCACTAGAAATTCATTGTATAAATACATATTTTTGTTTAATACAATCACATATGTATTTAAAGATTTGTCGTCAAATGACGACCGTGGACGTAAATGGGTTAAGGAAGATTTTGCTTCTTGAATGACTCATTGAATACCTCGAACACGTTGAGGCTCAAAACGACATAATTGTGTTGTGCGCTTGTATTGCGTTTATAATAAAGAATTTTTAACATTGAAAATTCATTTCCATGACATAGTTTGCGTATTCTATTCCTATGTAGACCTGAACAGTTTACCCGTCATATAGAACCGAAAGAATTTTTGACCTCAAAATTTTCGCGGGAATTTAATCTTGCGGTTGTCATCAAACCGCATAATCCCGCGAAATTAGATAGCCTTGCAGTATAATTGAGAACAGTTATAATCTCTATTTTCATTTAAAGATCATAAAGCCTGGCAAAAGTTATTTTCGCACATTGTGGTGTACAGATAGTATTATTTCGCCGTGCCTGGTTGGAAGAGCTGCCTCAGAGTGGGAACCTTGACGGAGTTTCAGCCTGGGTCCTCTTTTCAGGCCTGGATTTTTCGGCTCCCCATGCAGTTTTAATTTTTCGACCCGGACCGCAAGTTTCAGTCAATAGGCCCAGACCAGTCCTATTTCAAATTAGCAGCCATTTGAAAAAGATTGGCAAATTATGCTTGGATAATCAGGCATTATTTTTCAAGATTCACTAAAGATGCTTTCTTGCTCAGAATAAAGGCATGAGTTCTATAAGTTAGTATACACAGTTAGCAACTAAAATCAATTTTATAATGATGGCTTCATTGCACTTCAAATAATACTCAGATGAGGCAAGCACGCAAGAAAAAGAGTGACAAAAAATAAAACACATTAACTTAAGTGATCTTTATGAACGATGATTTGAAACGTTGGGTCAGAATTTGATTTACAGTGAGAAGTGCTATCGTAAGGAAAATTGTAATTAACTTTCATTTTGTAAAAGCTATGAAACATTCAGCAAATCGCTAAGAAGTATGAAAAAGTATGAAAGTATGACAATTTTCAAAAAGTGTGAAAATGTGAAGGCTGCGACATGTGTAAGAACAAGGATTGGAAGTGCCAGCATTGGCTAGAAAATGGATCGGTTGGTTGATCATCTTCCGTGTCTCTAATATTTCAATAATGCTTATTATCGATGAGATTTTGATTGGAATATAGTACTGAAGTTATCTCATAAAAGACTTTTTACTGCATATTTCTGCACGAAAATTCTCTTACGAGTAACATACTTTAAGAAACCCACTAGAATCTAATCAAAATTCAAAATCGACTGCGTAGCACTAGACTAGCAGCACAGCAGTTTTCATGGAAATTTCATGATCTGACTTACCTATTATTTGGTGTACTTTATTATCAATAACTTACTTTTAACTAAATCGGTGCTTCTGGCTTATCGAAAACATCGATTTCAGATGAGTTTAAAAAAATAATCTGCCGATTAGCATAATCACTAATCAGTACCCCTAATCATAAGCATATGTTGTAATGGAGGTGCAAAACTGACATCTTCCCAACTAAGCGTGTGGCGAGCGAAAAGGAAAAAGATAGAAGGCTTAATCGGCGTGACTGGGATTTGGAAATTAAGGAAGTGCATGCTGAAATAAGGAATTTTTTTTCGAGTGTGAGTGGAAGTGTCAAATAGGTAATAAATTGTCTTAACAACATCCGGCACCTCCTGAACCGTAATGATTAGCCACTAAGCTTACCTACAGGCACTTCGCTGCTTTTCAAACCACAGCAAGTTAGTTACATGATGACATTGGAAGCAACCACTTTATTTCCCAAATTGTCTAGTCCGAAATGTTTTCGAAATAACCTACAAGGTATTTTAAAAGATAGAAAATGCTCAATTCTGAAGATATAAGCACACTCTTTGACACACTCTGCTCTGCTTTAGTTTTACGATGCAAGGCTGTCATTGTCTTTGATCGTGATCAAATGATTAAAGTCATCTGAACATGTCAATAATTACATGTAGAGGGATTTAGGTTGTGCCCAACTTTGCAGTTATTGGCACATATCCCGCTAAACGCATCGAATCAATTATTAACGTCTTAGTTATAGGATTCTTCAATCAAGAATGCGTTATGTACTGTCCACTGCCAAGAGGAGGTGAGCGCTGCAAGACATTTCATCAACCTCCAATATCTAATCAGCAACCGTCTTTTCCGGCTCTTTATTTCAACCACTTCAATTGATCTAAGAGTATAAAATACACTTGACTAAGGGCAAAGCAAATAATGACAACATGACGATGACAGCATGATTAAAGTAAAGGGCAGCATGACATGAAGCCATGTTGTCAATACTTGAATAAAGGCCTGGACTAAGAAGCACTTTTTTTCTTGTTCTACCAAAAAAACGAAAAATACACAAAAACCCAGTCGATAAAAACGAAAAATCAGGCATATTTACGAAAAAGCGAACAAAAGCGAATGTCTTGGTGGTTTGCATTAATAAATATATTATTCTGTTGGACGCAGCATGTCTATTATGAAAGTCAGTCAAATATAAGATAAAACGATTTACCGTTGTATCTTGAAGTTCGGATAAGGGATTTTCTTATTGATTTTGATCTTGCTGATTACCCGTTTAAATAATCTATCAGGAGACCTGAACTCCAACCGAAACAAAAACAGTCACAAATTGCAGTATATTAACACAACAGAAATAATAATAACAAGTGATGCCCCCTTCAACAAAGGCATTGAGACTCTCGCGATCACTAAATTAACTCACTTAATACATGAAGCAGGGATAGTGCTTTGGAGAAGCAGAATTTACCGCTTATTCATCAGACTAGTACTTTTCGATATACAAATAGCATCTTTAGAAATCGAACAGATATCCGACTTACACCTTGAGATATCCCAATAGTGCTTTTGAAAGTCCGATTAGAAATATAAGATATTCAACTAGCACTTTGAAAGTTTTAAATTGAATATTTTTAAGTGAATTTCAAGTGAAATAGGCATAGATTCTTACCATATATCCACCGTCTTCAAGAAATATTGTAAATATGCAATCACCTTATCATGCTCGAGCTCACTTGATTTTTATAGAAATCAAATCAATTCATGATCTGTTCATTAAAACTGTATATTAAGTGTAATTAAGTATAACACAGATATTTAGGGAGGTTAATTCATTTACAATAGACTCAGTATCTCCTTGTGCTAACTTAATTCTCCATTGAGCAGATGTCAGCTTCAAGAAGTTCGTTTTTCGTCCGTCAACAATTTAACCTTATGTTGACAGTTGACCTCATGCGTTGCTATACATGAGTTGATCTCACATTAAAACCAGATTACAGGCCCTGCTGCATAATTCATACATTCTTTAGGTTAAAAAATATATTCCCCAACACGGCATGCCAAAAGATAAACGGGAAATTAGTATTTATGTTTAGGATCAGCATGACTAATTTATTTTCAACAATCTGCATTACTCACATGACTTTAGTTTTGCACAAAATTAAGTAAAGCTATTTACTGAAATGCAAAATCACATACATGGCGTTTTGTTGTAAAAATATTGGACACATGCGATGTAGCAATTCATCGAACGCAAGCCCGCAAATTCGAGATTGTCAATCGTTTCGCTTGTGAGAAGACTACTGATTTATGTTTTTGCTACTTTATTTTAATACAAGTAACACTAGGCTTTAAGAAAACACAAAAACCGTGTCCTTTGCTCCAAGCTTCCAGAAAACTTCGCTTGTATGACCGGTTTGGGGTCTATAAAATTATTTGTAATAAGTGCGACGCGTTATATAGGTTTGACCGATCAAGAAGCTTATCATCCGTTTCATATTGAGTATAGACATTTCAAGTGCAGAATGACAACTGTTCGCAACTTCGTGTATAAAAAAATGGCGACTTTTCTGAGACCGTTATTATAAATTTATTCCCAAATTTTCGTTGTACACCTTCTTCAGGGGAAGCAAAATTGGAAAGGAGAAGAAGGTGTACACCGAAAATTTGAAAATAAATTTATAATAACGGTTTCAGAAAAGTCGCCATTTTTTTTATACACTCAGTTAGCACAGTCCGATGGCATATCCAAAATGTATTATTCAATTAACACTTCGAGTTCATCGCTGACATTCCAACAGCAGAATTGACGAAATGAGGTGAACTGTTCCCGTTTAAAATACAGATTACCATATCAACATCATAATGAAAACGAAGTCGGATGTAAATTCACTCTAATTAATGGCGATCTGCAAAGCAGACGAGTGCAACATTCTCGTTTCAAGTGAAATTATTGTAACTATAGATTAAAATATATCATGCAGATTAATGTTTTAATTGGCTGCACTTGTAAGTTCACGAGATAGCAGATGAGCATCTCAGCTTCAAAGTGAATCGGAAAATGCAGCGAAATCGAGATTTTATTCGAATCTGCCCGCCATGCAGCACGACTGTTCCTATGAATGAAAGATTGCCATTCAGACAAGAATCTTTCTATCTAGTTAATGAGCATAGTCATCTGTAAGCTTCTTTAACTAAACGTGTCCCAGATCATGAATTGACTACTAGGTTAGCGACTGCTTTCTGTTGCAGAATACAAAGAATTCAAATACGAAAATTGTAAATAATATATACAATCTCAATGCATCCTGCCAAAGCTTACAAAAACCTTGATTAAATCAGAATGCATCTCTAACAAGCTTCTTGATATTCAAACAATATTATGAGTTACGCAATTCATTGCAATTTTCAATTTTGTGATTAGGATTTCATCGAAAAACTTAGCTTTACTTAGCTTAATAACGCAGCAGACCACTGAGGGAAATAGCAACTAACAAGAAAGGGCTTGAACGAGTATCGTGGACAAAATTAAAATGTCTATCTTCCCAATAACGATCAAAAGGTCCTCGCATGTACGGTGTTTTTTCATGCTCAGGAGTCACTGCACATTTATATAAGGTTCTTATGATCGATATTCTTTATGGAGTATATTGATATGAACTTAAATGAATATTATTGGAGCATTGATTTCAAGACGAAGACGATTGGTTGTCATTGAATATAGCAGCTAGCTTCCATCCGTACTGCAAGTTTACAGAGATGCAGAAGAATAGAAATTAATATCATACATCGATTGACAGATAAAAATGATAATAATGGTAAATCAGCTTAGTCAAATGCTTTAATCTGTTTAGCACCGAGGATACACATCCGTCATTCACCTCAGTATCATCCTACTTCAGTCATTATTTGCACGAACGCAACTGATGGAAACGTGCAGTGCTCGTTCGTGGACACTATTGCATGGACCATCCAATCGGTTAAGCAGTCAATTTTATTCTCCCACTGACCAAGTTGAAAATGCAGCACATTCGAAGGACGTGCAGTCACTCGAAAAAGACCAGTCATTTCGGAAAAAGGAAGAGTCACGCAGGTTTTTGATGTCATGCATTAGTCAGTTTATATTTATAAGCAATTTGAATAACTGGCTCATCAGGTTAAATGAAAAAGGAGAGATCTGAGTCATTACTTTCATTGTTTCATTTCGCATTTGAAACGATTATACTGCAGTTGATTTGGAAAAGAGCAGTAGTTTACGCAATCATAACGGCAAAAATGCATTGAACGGCAATCATAACGGCAATGACGCAGACTCCCTTCGACAGCTGCATTTTGAAATGGCATCATTAATCTAGAAGGGACCAAACTCGTTCTTGACGGGCTAAACCGTCATATATCACCGTCCTGTCATTGATAGATATAAAGAGCACCATCGTGACATAAGTAAAGAACAAAAAGAACGCTCTTAATGAACACTACAATGAATTTCACTTGGGTGATGACGCTCCGCCTGTTGAAGATTTCACCATAGATATTCTGGATACAAGTGATAATGCTTTCGACTGTAGAATAAGCGAAGCTCGCCAGATTGACAGACTAAACCCCATTATCGTAAGCATGAACTACCGAATTTCTGACCTAGTGAACGCGTCGAGCTCATTACGACTGATATTTAAGATGTCACTTTCAGAAGAGACTGCGCTATCCAACCTTCAGGCATACGTGACACACACGGAAGGTAATCATAGAAGGAGAGACGAAAAATGGCTTGAATGGGTCGACCTGATATGCCCACCAATGCCAATAGTGAAGTACCGGGAATGTGATGCGATGAGACTTATGTGCAGAGTTTGGGCAGACTTGACTATGTAGTTTCAATACTCATCAATTGGAAGACTTAAGTGTCACCCTTATTCAGTTAGGCTACATGATTTCAGTTGAATGCGAATGCATGTCTTTCATAAACTCCAATACATTTCACAGTCGAAGTTTATTAGACTGCTTTTTTCATTCTTCGATCATAGTGAAGTTAAATCAGCACGAACACATAAAGCAGTCATCATCTGTTGACAACAGAATTCTTATAGCATTCACGTTTTACAACTTAACGAAAACTCATGTCCGATGCCAGAACTCAAGAACAAGAATATCAGTAGACTCCATTTTTACCTTTCAGATGGACATGATACAATGTACACTACTTAACACAGAGTTTTCAGTCCTTCCTATATAATGCACCCTTTTTCATCATACATTCGTTTGCGCACTGCTATATTCTAGAATTCATAATCGTGTACATCATAGCTGTGGGCATTTTGAGCAACCCGACAGCGATGAAATGACAAATATAAATTTGTTAGATGCAAATTTCATATATTTTCTCTCATCCGATCAATTGAAGAAGTGAACTCTTCACAACATCTTGAAAATATAGCTCAGATGACTGCAAGAAGGAAGATCGGTCATGAAAATATTATTAAACCGTTAAACTCCATTAAAGAAACCTCGAAAGTAAAGTATACATATCTAAATGAGATTTCCCCAAATACCCTGTTATAAAAAACGCAAGAGTAACCTGATTTTGGCTGCCTCATTCCAAAAAAAATAGTGAATGACAGATTTCCGTTCAATCCAACACAATGCAAAATATCACTCAAGCCGCTTCAAAACGTCACTTCAGTTCCTCGCACTGAAACAACTGGACATGGTTATGAAGTCCATGGCATCCACAGAATTAAATATTTTGTTTATCTGCTTCGGTTTACTAGAAGTGTGATTTATTCGAAATCGACGGCACATCAAGGAACTTACTAAGTGGGCAAAAAGGAATTACTACTACCCTACAGAGATAGGAAAAGAGTCGTGCGTCACTTGCGGATTGCTGTGAATTCCAGCAAAGTGCTTCGATTGTCATGATTCCTTAAGATTCGAAGAATTCAGATCATTGCTCACAACTTTTCTCCATGTTGGACCTTGCGATCATTATCTAAAAAAAAATAGCAGGCGCACGAAAATTACTTCACCTGATGATTTCACCATCCTCTTCTCAGCATTTCTCACTGCATAGTGCATTAACTGAATCGAATGCTAGCCAGACAGCGATGTGTGTTTTGGTGTGTGCGAAGTGATATCGCAGCACGCACGCCACTTCACCATTGTTTGACATTTCCAATAGTAAGCGATACACGAATTATCCATTCGAGAAGGAGAAAGTTGTATAATTCTGTAATGTGCCATTTCGACATTAAGGTTAAATACGATCCTTCCATTCTAGAAAACCGAAGCCGCGCGCGCATGTGAATCTACAATGTATGTCAATCCACAATTTCTGTGATGGCATCACTATAAGCTAAAGATGGCACCTATGCCTATAGTACTATTATAATCTCTACGCCAACTAAAATTCGGAGAAACAAGTCAGGAGCCTTTGAAAAACATGTTATCAAAAATTAATTATTGTGCACTAGATGGCAACTTCATTAGTGATATTCGATTCCATAGCAATCAAGGTAAAATGATTCATTAGTGCTTAGAAATCGAAAAATTTACTTGCCACAATTTAAATTTGAAGATCAAGCAATTCTGGAGACAGAATTGGTTAAGGTAGTAATTTTCAGCTATCGGCGCAGTGTTGACTGCAACCTTATATCCATAGTGTTGAGGACCAAGTTAACACACCATTATGACAATGCATTGACATTGCTATTGTTGAATATGGACATCGCAATTAACCAGAGAAATTATATTCAG
The DNA here is from genome assembly GCA_907163375.1 of Prostheceraeus crozeri. Lineage (NCBI taxonomy): Eukaryota > Metazoa > Platyhelminthes > Polycladida > Euryleptidae > Prostheceraeus > Prostheceraeus crozeri. The sequence goes on along the minus strand of CAJQUW010006088.1, from coordinate 297,363 downwards.
AGAACAGATCACATCACTTTCTAAAAAAAACAGATCATTGCACTTTCTGTAATGTTTCTAACATGTGCTTTCTGCTAATGTTTGGTCAATAAAAACTGATCATATACATGAATCAGCCAATAGATTTACAGAGAATATCGTTTGAAAAAAATGTCCATGAAATGAATATGTTTTGCATAGAAGTATTACTCATGGCGATATTTAGTTGAAGGTGATGTTAAAAAAACAATGTTAAATACATGCATCTAATGTTAAGCGGTTCCAATTCATTCAATGCTAAAGTCTCTGTCAATAAATTAACATAGAAAATGTTTTAATTTTAATTACACTGAATAGACACAGGCATGTTCAACAATATATCTTGAAAATGCTGTCAGAAGGATCGAGAGATGAGCTAGCAATTATCATAATACATTGACATAATTGTCATAAATCATGAATATATTGATATGATGTAGAGGCATCATAAGTAGAGACCGGATTTATATTCACTTAAATAGAACATATTCAATTAAATATTTTGCGCAGTTGACGAGCACATTAAATTTGGACATTAAAGCAAATATTTTTGTCATATCTTCTACATGAATATTATTCAACAAATTTTGAATCATATGCTCTTTTCACAGTTGCCTGAGACTCAAACTAACAGATTCCGTACATCCTAAGCCATTGAACTAGGATGCCTGTTACGTAAGGCATTCTGTAAACTTTTCACGTGTGGCTCTTGTTTTCTAGATGCAAACCAGTACTGTGGTCGTGTTCCGAGTTTAAATGAAAGTAGAGTCTTGTCGACTGCTCAGTGAGCATTTAGCATTCGTTTATTCGAGTGTCGCGAAAAAGCGATTTTTACTAAGCATGATTATTTGACTAAAATTACACGCGCAATCATTCGTTCACTCACTTTGTGAACTCGAAACTCATTAGAACTTGTGCTAACCTAATTTCCAGCAGATTCCCACTGTAATTGAGTCGTTGGAGAAGCAAAATATGTCAATTGCAGATAGTTTTGAAGAACTTTCGAACCTCGAGAACAGCTTGGAATCATTGAATGATTCGGCAGGAGAGTGTAAAAAAAATTATGTGAAGCTATCAATAGAAACGTCGATCTCAAATTTATTCACTAGTTTTGTGATGTGATCAGTGGTGTTTCGTTTCAAAATTCCACAAGTCAACTCGACCACGGTCAGTACTCACCAGAAGAATTGGCAATATTGGTAAGAAGAAGTAACAGAACAAGTACGCGCTTCTGTAATCTGTGTAGTAAAGAGGATGTTTTCCGCATACAAACACACTTTTGCTGACTGGCGACAGTTTTAATTTTGAAAGCTTGTCTAAGATTTTTACCGTTCATTATCATTAATGTAATTCTTTCCTTCAACAGAAAAAACAATTATGTGATATGAATACGTAAAAGATATTCTTGTAGAATATCTTGTTGGGATTCACATGTAGTTTTTAATCGATAATTTCTGGAGTATAGACTACTTATCACAACAAATGTTTGGTGTATTTAATTAAATATTCAGTCAATTTTACATGCTTATCGTAATTCAGCAACTTTTTCATAAATATAGATTTAAATATTTCTGTAGTTTTTAGAAAATATTTTTCCTGTCTCTAGTCATACGTAAAGAATAATTCGCAACAATGGGATCTGCTGCATAATTGTAGATTTCAAAAAACTCTATATTAAAAATATCTAAAACAGTGTCAGTGTCAAGCTTGTAGACATGCATACTCATAAAACACGCGTGTGGACTACAGGTGTGCTGTACTCAAAAGCTGACTCAACCCGACGCGAATGTTACTTACCAACCCGATCAACAAGGATTCTTGAAGCTTTTTATCATGGCTTCAGCTCGGCTTAAGATAAAGTCGGCTGGCATGGGCTAAGTTTTCTCTACAGGAAGGCATCCGGACTAAAAGTACCACAAAGCGCTCCAGATTAAGTCTGACTATGCCAGCAACGTGTCAGCCCATTGGGGGAGCGATGATGCGGTACTTCATTTTTGAAATTAAATCATTGGAAGTTAAATGATAACTTGTTGAAAATCACAAATTTCCTGGACTATTACAAATAGCACATTCCGCTGAAATTTGTAGGCGATTTTAAAAGCTTCGAAGGCTAAGACATCGTCCTGCTTTAAAATACATTAGATATGTAGAAGCGATGCTAAATGTGGACTTGTCAAATGTTCGTTGACATATTTTTACTTCTTTGCCTCATTTTTTTTGCTTTCTTTGATTTTGTGCCGAACGAAAATAAAAGTATGCAAGTAAGTGAGACCCTTCCATTTACTGTACACAAATTGATGAACGAGCATTTAAAGGTCAGACCACTATCTGAGATGTCATGCACAAACATAAAACTGAAAAAAGAAAATTTCAAAATGATTATCACGACATGACACACGGAAATTACTGAATCGCTGTACATCAATTCGTTCATCAACAAGAACCAACTACTGAACAACCAAATTCCAATCACTACCACTTCTGCGCTTTTGATTTTGCCTTGACTCTAAATTTACAAGAAAAAACTGTTTTTGATTTTTATGCACTGATGATGGTTGTCATTGATGCTACTGAAAACATGTTTGCGAATAAATTCTGTTCAATATTAAGTTTTCTTAACTTGGCAACATGCGCGTGTGCATGCACGTACATACATGTACATTTAATAATGTCAATTAATTGAATCAGCAGGATAAAATCAGTGGTCGAACAGAAATGATTTATTGAAGCGGCTTCTTCTGTATTAGCCATATAGTGTGAAAGAGTAGGCCGAACAGTTGTAGGCCTGTAACTATAATAATAAAATCATGCTACTATATCAATATAATCGGCCAACAAATGTAATTCAGATTAACTTACTTTTGCACCGAAGCAAGTGCCTGTCCGCAGATGGAATTTGATAGCGGATTGAAGGGTAGAGGTCACAGTGCAGTTGGAACACATATACAGCAGGAATTCCACCTCCGATTCTTCAGGGCTGATTTCAAGTTCCTCTCCATCGGAACCAACGTTACAATTGCTAAGATGAACTAGGAAATCATTGTACTTCCGTGTTGTGTAGCGCTCACATACAGGGCAATTGAGGAGAATGATGCGCATAGGCTCATCGCTCGACAGCTCATCTGCTTGTAAACACAATCGATTTGAGCTATGTTTTTTGAGATTACATAAGAATTGTCGAGTTGAGCGGAAATATCTAGAAAATCTCATCTCTGAATTGTGAAAGGAAGAGACATGTTGGACAATGAGCATCTTGTCAGGGCTCTTAACTAAGCAGTTTTCGAAAGGGCAATGAAAAAGTAAGCTGGAATGTTTCTCAAGATGACTACAATAGTCTAGTACATCACTGAAGCGCACATTACAGAATCGACAAAAAGGATATTTGATAACCGATTCCGAGTGATTGCGTTCAATGTGCTGCTGCAAATCCCGTACACGATTGCCATCAACATGAACTAAACAATAGGGACAGGGGAAGCGATTCACATCATTTCCGTGAAATTTAAAATGTTCATCAATATGTGCTTGCATCTGTTCGAAGTTGACATGCTGACCGCAGAAAATGCAGCGATATAGACGGCAAGGACTATGGGATTTCCTCATATGAAGAAGAAACTGTGGGAAGTCATTAAATGCCTCATCACAGGAGGTAGGTGAGGACATGCAAACATAGCGCCCAGCAGCGGTCTCTAGTCGTTTCACATAAAAAGTCAGACTATTTATAACATTTGCCGGCAAGTCAAGTTTTACACCAGGATAGTATATATCCAAATCAACATCATCTTCCTCCAGAATAAATTGAACATTGTTAACTGCTCGCAAGTCACTCGCTTTTCCTGTATTTGAATTTGTCGGGGAGAAGTCGTCGACATCGGAACTCGAACCAAAAGATTCACTACCTGCAATCTGAAGACAAAGCATCATTCAAGCTTTATAAACAAACAAAATTGTTTGGTGTAACTCAGAAAACGAGCAATATAAGAAGGAAAATTATGCATTTTAAATGTAACTACGTCTACATTAAATTGATGTATATGTGATTAAATATCTTGTCTTTCTAATACAAAATTTCCATTTGAAGACGTGTTTAATCTAAACGTCCGATTTGAGTACATAGAATTGGTCAAGAAACTATGGTTGGTGCTTTGGTCCCGACCGTAATACAATCACTAGCACAGATTATATACTGAAATAAAAATTAGCAAATTATTAAGACTAAATCATTTTATTGATTTAATTTAATAATTTAATGCAAGTTGTGAGTTCACAAGAGGTGTACGAATTTGGTCGTTCTACGTGAAGACCCAAATTTCAAGTGCTGGCGAAGTAGGAGAGAGCTTCCCGTGTCTCAAGCAATGGTCAGTGAGATAAGTATAGGCGAAGACTCCATTGACGTGGTTGATGACTTAATACCTGGGATAATTCCCGAGGTTGTTGTGAGGCAATAACAGCTCCTGCATGAAGCGCCTAGAAGAATTTCCACGACCTATTGCTTGTTCTTAACAACAAGAATATCTCGCTGATGCACAGGGGTCAGTTATACAATGCCTTTATCAGGAGTGACTTATTACATGCGTCCTGACATGGCACGTAAAAGTTGATGACCTTACTCGCCTGCTAAGAAATGCGAACTCTATGATCCGATGGATGTGTTCCGTCAAGCTTTGTGAATGCTGATCCATGCGCGAACTGAGAGGCATGCTCCATCTGCATGACCTAGAATCAGTCCTACGCCAAAATCGCTTGTGCTGGTCTGGTCACCTGCAACGGATGCCGCACTGGAAGTGGCCAAAGATAGCTTTAAGTTATGAAGTGTCGGGATCGAACATCAGAGGTGGACAGAGGAATAGATGGTGGCACAATGTCAAGCGAGATCTTGAGCTACTGTATCTGGACCCTCAATTGACGCAAGACCGACCAGAATGGATAAGGCGTATCCATCCCAACCACAGCCGACACAACCCCAGTTTCCAACCCTAAAGCCTGTGAAGAAGAGACAATAAACGAGGAGTAAGGAAGCAAGAATTGAACATCATAACTATCCTGAGAGAGTATGGCTAAATAGCAAAATAGATGCGTTGCTGCAGGTTGATGCGAAGACCTACTTCAAAGGAAGCTCCTGATATTCGATGAAATGGGCATATTCAAATCTACTCCCACTTTTCGACTGATAATGAAGTTCAATATCCATTGTTTTAAATTACGTTGTGTAGCCTTAAACTGATTCACTACCCTAAAAAACTTATCAAAGTTCATTTTATTTGTGGAGTCATGGCTGAAACTTTGACCTCTTCTTACCGAATATCATTTAACACTAACAGGGTATTTGTGACAGAAATATAAGGTATACTAAACACACTGTTTTGAATAATTACAATATTAATTGAAGTTATATCAAATAGGACATGCAATTGGAACCACGTAACAAACCTAGAGCGTGTAAAAACTTTGTTGATTGATGCATTACATGTATACATATTAAATGGTGCATTGCCAAACTTTTAATCATAATTTCACTTGTTTTTTCTGCCTCATTAATGATAAAAGGAAAGTGCAAAAGGAAATTCTATAAATTATGACCACTTTTTGAGAAATCATGATATTCAATCAACCTTCGAATAACTAGTTCCAGAACATAGCCAGCACACTTTATTTAGCTGTTTAGGCAGCATTTTGTTTCGAGTTGAGAATTTCGATAACGGTATATAGGCCTATACATAGGCGTAAGGGCCGGGGGGGTCTGTGGGGCTGCACCCCCCCCCCACAAGGACTCGGGCAAAAACATTCGGGCAGTTGCCAAATTTTTTGCAGCGGCGAATAAACTTAAAAAATCGCGTTTTATGGTCAAAGCAAACAAAAATACGATTTTATTCCGATTAGGCGAGACGATGTGCCCGAAATCCGGGCACTCCACCGGTCATAATTGAGGGACAGAGGGAGTGCCAATGAATTCCAAAAGAATCCGAAATTCGGGCGATAAATGCCACACATGTCGGTTGCTAATAATGCTACAGACACCAGAATCATTGATACATTTGCCAGTGGCAAAAATCGGAGATGTCAGTTCTTCTGATAATATCGCCCAATATTTCTGTTATATTAGAGAACAATTAAAACTTACCTAGTTACATAAGAACTTCTGAAATTTTCCAATTCGTCTACGGATAAGTAGACAGCGTTGTGCTATTTTTGATAAAAACATTTGCAAAATTTTATTACATTGATAGTATAAATTGTCGCGTTTTTACTTTCGCGGAGTTCTGGGGTAAGTGTAGAAAATAGATCTTCGTGATTATGCCAATTTTTCGGGCCTCAACCTATGTAATTTTCGGGCACAAGGACTCAGCCCTTCCTAGAAAATTATGCTCGCACGCTTATGGGCCTATATATTGAATTGTGACCAAATATTTCTTACAATCTGCGCAATAACCTTCAAAGTAAGATATGTCGTCCACAAACGATCGCGACAAAGGACAAACGATTTCGTATTATTTTTACAAAATTCATTTTCTCAAAACACATTAGGACTCCTTCAAAAGCATCATTGGCATCACATATATGAAGCACAACTGGCGTGTCTATTTTCTTACAAATGATAATTACTTAAATTTTATAACAAGCGTAAATTTAAGCGCACAAATTGAGCCCCAAATTGCAAGGCTCAGGTGTGGTACAGCAAATGACTATTCGTTTTATTGCAATATTACACATGCTTCGACAAAACATCAAAACGGATTTATACCAAAATCAACTTGTAATATTCTTCGTTTCGTTTACTAAGACCTATCGTGTACAATGTTAATGCTAAATCAATTTCTGATCAACCGATTCATTAACTCTGGGTCATGCTACAGTGTTCCGCGCAGCTTTAGTTACAGAAAATATTGTTTTCATGCTTCGTTATCTGCTAATTTTCGATTTACATGAATGACGGTTACTAGAGAGATGCAAGCGCGGTAGCCGATCATCAAAATTTTCAATTAAGCAACTCAACGATTTTCTTTAGAATTTACAGATAGCAGCAGATAAGAGAAATGTTCTGAAAGACAAACAAAGACTGTCTTCTCAAAGACATTTGAACCACTACAAGAAGAAACAGAATTTTTATGACATGGTATATTCTAGGGTATCCTCATATCCTGCAATGCAGTCTAGATTGACCAATGACAGGCGTTGAGAGTTACGTCGATCCATCCGAACAATTTCTCTGTCACGTGTGATGACCGGATAATACAATGTCAATGCCAATGGAAGGACAATATCCTCCCGGCTATTACACACTATAAATAATTGATGTTGTCAATGCTCAGTCAGAAACGGATTGGTTTCTTTTTTACTTGCATTTGCTGAGATAGCCTATTCGCTTAATAGAGCTAAGGAATGATATTTTTTTACAGAATTATTCACCATTTGCTAGGCGAAGTTCCACGTAACCTACTGGACGAGGCACCACTGTCACAAGCATCCTGACGAACCAGAAAAAGACAGAAATCTCAGCGATCGGGAATTCCCAAAAATTTTCAAGCCCTGGACAAGCGCAGAACCTGTGCCATATCTGTATCATGCTGTCATCAAAAGCAAGGTAGAAAGACTATCTAAACATTTCGTTGATCATTTCTAAAATTAAAAGTGAAAATTCAGACGGGGCCTTCGGCGTACAGCGCCTTCAAAATGTCGATGGTTGCAGACGGGATGAAATTGTGAGAAATATTCATTCGAAGATGTGTTATGTCAAGAAATGAGTTGGCGGTTTGCATGATTATCGAATTGAAGTGATTGTAGCCGTAAAGTTCGTGTTTCCTGGGTTTCCGTGTCCTGTCATAATTCAACTGTTGATCTGCGGATTAAGTTGTGATATTTCGTTGGCCTCTGCTACTGCTGTGTCATGGGTGCTGCACAGATTGCGAAGGAGACAGACCTGAAAGTCATCAGAATTGAGTTGTCAGTCAGTGAGCAACAGGGACCAAATCTAGGAGCAACAACGGACAGCAGTACACAAGGTGTAGTTTTCTGTTGTCGATTGGTCAGACACTTTGGTTCGTTTACTCTTGAAGTGAGACGTTGGGTAGCTTAAGTGCTACAAATTACTTGATTCACCCCAATGCAAGGAATTTACGTATTAGGACTACATCGTCTGTTTCGAGACCGTCGCCGCCTCAGAATATACAATAATTGTATTCAACTGTCAAATAAAGGCACGCCAACAAATCGAAGGCTCCAATAGCTGCTCATACCTCGAAACCATCAACTGGTTCACATTTATAAGGATCATCCGATACCACTCTCCTCATTCCTAATATTTACCATCTATAAAGGACGTGAATAAATGTGTGATGTTTCTTTGTGTTGTGCTAGGAATGTCCATGTGGAATATAGAACGCAGATAAACAATTGGTAAACCAATGTGAAGGTCACAGTGGTTGACACCAAATCCGTTTTCCATGGCTCCATGATTCATGTCACTCAACTCGCACATTAGCACTGAGTGCAGGCTCTAGAACTCTGTACGTGTCTACAAAGAGCTTGCCATAGAGTTATATATGAAGCAATCGTGCCCTCCACAGACATCGAACATCATCATCAGCCTTATTGCTTTGATGTTCGACGTCTATGGTGCCCGCAAATATAATGCAAAGCGATATCATGCTGACTTCGTAAATGCAAGCAGGCGCCAAATGTCTTGCAAATATCCTTAAATTTGTTGAGTGCTTCACGCTTTGTTTGCTCAAAGTCTGCGTTCAATCGCTTCCTTGTTAGCAAGTCATTTGGTAACTGAATTACTAAAAGTGTTCATGTGTCTAAGTGAATGAATCTAATTTCTATCAAAATCTATTCTACTCAAAAACTGAATATTGATGTTAAAAAAGCTATAAATTTTCACAAGTAACTTAGCAATTGAATAATTTATTAAATCTCAACATATGTATTCACCATGAGACATGCTTCCGTCCGGTCGTCCTCATCAGACGTGAGTAATTTCAAACCAGTGCGTGGTCTTGTGATCACAGGACATGTCTTGACGTCCTGTAGGTTCAATGTCTCTCTGTGATTTATTTACTACTCCATGTTTTTAATTTTTTATGATTCTTTTAATCATCTAATTGTATTGTGTTGAGCTTAAATTGAGGTACTTTCAAAGTCAAAAACAACCTGAAAATCACGTGGTTGTTCTCGTTCCATGTTGACTAGGAAAACGGAAATTAAACCAGACTTCACTAGACCACTCGAAATGATGCCAGTAAAGTGTGGTCTACCTGGATGCTTTCCTTGAAATGCAACAATTGAATTCCATTCTTCTCATTACTCACAAAAACTGCACGAGACAATGCCCCGCAAATACCGACTTCAGCTGTCCAATTTCCATGGTGAAACATTCAAGACCACATAAAATTGGACTTCAAGAGTTGACTGGTAGAGTTTTGTGTGAGGAATGGCAGGAATCTCTCGTAATTGTTGTATCTGGGAGAAAAATCCTGGTAGACTACAATTTAGAGATTTCATTTCGTGTTTTCTGATTAGTGGTCCGGTTTTTCTGTTCCCCCGAATTAGTGATTCATAAGTAGGGCACCTGCCATTTGTTTAGTACATTTTCTTGTCATGGAGTATCACCAGAAATTGATAAAATTTTTTCTCGATACTGACCAGGATTGTTTTTGTCGGTTCTCATTTTAATGTATTTTGCCCTTTGTTCTGTCAAAATAGTCATTTATCACAGCCTGACAGCACATGTATATTGTGTCAACTCATGATACTTAGATGAAATAAACGTTGCTGTATTTTATATTCATATCTTATGAAAAGGCGATTGGTAGTATGTACCTATTGCAAAATTGTGAATCTTCATTCCGCATTCGTATATTCATTCCATATTTCTAAAGTAGAAGACAGGAAAAACAACATGATCCATCATGTTCATCTCGTGAAAGAAAACAAAGATTGCTTCATTCGTGGCTTCTAATCTTTCTCCACTCAAACACCGAAACACATGTGGAAATTCCACCCAAGACATTGGCGGTCTGTAAATATTGCCAAAGAACACTAAGCTATCTTGATTTTGAGATTCTTCCTTTTTTTGACATTATGTTATAATGATGTTGCTTTGATGATAAAACTACTTGATTGAATTTTCGCCATGGATGTTTAATATCTGTAACTTTGTTTCTACTTTGTGCAGTTGATATTCAGCTCCTGTATGAAATCATTTTAGGCGGCTGCATGCTCATGCGCTCACTGATGTGTGCGACTTGAAAAAAAATTTGCCTTAGAATTTTGTGATTCTAATTTAAATAGCACCTTAATTTCCCTACTTTTTTATTGACTTCAGTTTGCAGTTTTCTCATCTTATTTTTAGAAATGCCACTGAATTGTTTTTCTGAGGTTTTTTACTCTCTTGCATGAGAAGTTTTGACATGTCAATAAACTGTAAACCATAAGCAAGTCAAACCGTCAAATCCGCTAGATCGACCTAAACAACTCCGCAATATGTAAAACTCCCTGCTCTTTACGGTGGGGACCTTTGATTCTGTCTAAGAATCTGTCCACTCTCATTCGGACACTAAATTCCCGAAACCTTAAAAAAAACTATGTGCTTCCTAAACAAGTCAGAGCTATATTATAGATTGAGGTACATGGAATTGTTCCTGTATTGCACGAATTGCTTAGGTCGATTTGTTGGATAAATAAGATACCTTTGAATTATTTTTAATGATCCCTTTAGCTTCTCTATTTAAAGTAATCAGAGCTTTGGAGTCCCTAATGAGATTGGATAAGTTCTTTGTCGGCATCAAAGGTGGCCACCCTGAGGAAAAGGAATTTTACACATTTTATGAGTTTGGGTCGATTTAGTAGATAATAAGATGGCTCTGACTTGTTTAGGAAGTTCGACTTATTTATGATTTGCTAGAGGTTTACAGTTTGCCCACATGTCCAATGTCCATACAGAACACGTATGATAGAATAATGACGAAACGAACAAATCTTTCGTATATATTCATGTGGTAGTTATACCTCAATTTTTACCCTTACAATTTGTGGAAAGATCATCGGGCTGTTTTCCTTTTTCGGAGTTGAGTTACAAGCTGAGTGCTAGAAACATAATCTACAACAAATAGGGATAGTATAGCATGAAGAGTAGAATGTAATTATTTAAATAAATGAATGCCTGTATCTGTAAAGATCCAGCGCGCACATACATTTTGACCCTTCAATGGCTGAGCACAAGTTAACTCGTATCAAGCATTATCAACATTTTACTGGTGACTTTGACAGTGGAGTACAGCAGGAAACCGAGTTGGTTCGTATCGGTAGGACAGGCAAATATCACTGACACCACATTCAACAGTTGTCCTTCAAATGCTGAGACCAAATGCTGGAAACTCTTATCGGTAGGACTGGGAGCTATCGCTGAAAGACAAATTCTTCCATTCCTTTGTTCACGAATACCGAGTTCACTCGCGCTACTGTGGTGTTGCAATATCACGAATGCCGAGTTAACTCATGTTTAATATGAGGCTATGCCCTGTTACCCAGCCCCACAGCACTGGCTGGTGAGTCGAGGATTTTCCCTGGTGGACTAGGTAGCGGTGGTTACACTCCGATTAGCTCTGCAGGGTAAGGGAGACATTTTTTATGGATAATCTACAATTAAATCATGCTGGACCGGAATCGAATTTGGACTACGATAATGGATCGCGAACTTTAACATCCTAGAGTTGCGAATGGGGAGCGGTGTTTAAATCGAGGAAGGGGCTTCGTATCATCTACAAAACAAAGAAGAATTGCGGCATCTTTTTGCCTGAGGTTCAATGCATCGTGAAGAATCAGAGAGGCGAAATCTAAGAGAAAGCCTGTTAGAACCTGACGGCGACGCATGCGTTTGCGAGAGACGGAAGATCAAATGGCCTTGGTCAAGTGAGAAGGAACGGTTGAAGATTGATGATCAAGTACTGGTCCGTATGGCGAGGAACTTGACAGGCGATGTAGAGCAGAGATTGAACAAGATAATATCGTGAAGTAATTATTAGTAAAGTCTTCCTCACCAAACTCTTCCAAGAACCAGTTGAAGATGAAGACTCGAAGGAGAATCAGGGTAAAAAGGAAAACGAATCACGAAGGATGAGAGAGCTGGAGAAACTGAGAGGAGAGAAGAAATGGTCTTCAGCTACTACTGAAGAAGAGAGACAGCATCTGAGAGAAATGAGAGTGGAGGTGAGAAGACGTTACAACAGCCTGTTGAAAGCAGAAAGATAACGGAAAAGGATGGGCAGTGACAACGACGCCAATTGCCTATGACCCTTATCAGGCAACATAGACAGTCCTGGATGTAAAGAAGGAAGGGCGATTGCAGTGTAGCAAGGAAGAGTTGAAATAGTTGGGAGAACGGGGCACATTCGTGCATAAAAGTGAAGATTCTATATATCTATGCCCCTGTTTACGAAATGAGAAATTCTAGTTGATAAAGTAATAGTTGATATTGAGGATATTTTTCATAATAATAACTTCAGGCTGGTGTCTTTGGTAATTTCATGAAACCTACTTTTGTAAAGTATGACAACCTGCACGAACCTGCCCCATGGGTGGGGTAGGTTCGTGCAGGTAGTGGGGTACTTTCGTGCATTTTTCTATTGTGACACAATTGTCCTTATTGCTCCAACAACCAATAAATATAACTTATCAAAACTTCGGAGGTTTATAATTAACTGGAATAAGAATTCCATTCTTTGGCGAATTGTGATAAAAAAACTACATAAAATGTAACAAACAACAGCAGAAACTAACTTACAAGAAAGAGGAATTGAAAAAAAAAGTTTCAATTCTCTTTGATCTCAACACTTTGACTAATTTTTGCCATTGAGAAAGCGGCTGGTACGCGAAACGTCTGGCGCATAACATCTGCCTTTTTTTATTCAAAACACTCGCATATTGGAAAAAGTATTGGGGAGAGACTACCCGTATGGAAAATAATCATGGTTTCATATAAAAAATAATATATGATTCATATTTGATTAATACAGCTTTCATATACCTTTAATGTATATGAGCGTTACGGGAAAAAGTATGATTCATATATGAAAACCGCTATTTTCCCATATAAGTTTCATGTATGATTAATATATGATTCATTTACCCGGTACATGAAAAGGCATATGATGCATATATGGTGTGCCGCTATTTTCTTTTCTCTCATACGCCAGTACTTAAATCATCTTTCTACAATGGAAAATAAATTTTGACGCAGAATTGCACAATGCTGAAGAGCAAATATTCGCAGCTAATACTTCGTTAATGGTACCACAGCAATTGAATTTAAAACACTTGGCGATAAAATGTAGAAACTTCTATACAGGTAAACCGTATGGCTGTAACAAGCCAATGTCACTGTCAAAAGTGTCCCATTTGCGTCTGTCATCAATTACTCGACGTCTTCTTTTTCATTCTCCGTATCCTTATTCTTAGTCCTCGTCTTCGAATTCTTCATAACTGAAATGAAGAATTATTCGAGTATCATTCATGAAAGTAATTTATTTCTGAAAGGAGGCATTTGGAAGTTACACGCAGATTTCGTAGATTTATGGTAAGTTACATGTAGGGCTATGTATCTAGAATTGAAATGTATAACTATGATAATAAACATGAACTGCTTTAGCTAAAACAGAAGCGATTTAAGGTATCTAGAACGTAAATCAGACTCCAGTTTTTACTTAATTAAGGCATCTGTCCTGAAGGGGAACTATTTGCATAATATCTGATATGAGGGATCACAGTAACATTATTACGGCACGGGTTACGACATAATTAGGAACCCTACTAACATCATTGTACCCAACAGTTGATATACTCGGTTGACTATACCGCCTAATCAGTTGATCTCTTACTATGGGCAAATAATCAACAGTAAATTGATCATAACCGGAAAATACATGTTGGAATTTGTTCGTTGTGGCATAATATACAGAAGTTCTTTAAAAATTACATCATCGATCCACGAAGATTTCTCATACATGCTGGGTACCTGGATGGGTGTACATAATTTCACTCCTGTAGGCCTACCTGAAAGAACCGAGAGACAGCCTGTTGCTCTTCACCGATCCTATTTATCGTAACAACCTAGGACATTGAAATACTACGCTACATTTGATTTTTGATAGAGGTAAGTGACCAGTTTGTGTTGCTAGGACTAGATAGTTGGCACCGAATTAAGCTTGGATATTAGGATTTGTAATACATATACCCTATAAGTTAAAGGATTTTTCATGGTATTTGGATTAGGGCCTGTGAGTATCTTTTCTGTTAGAATTTGGAAATAATGGTTAGACTCTAATGTAGGCGCTTTCTGTACCCGCCACAGAGACGGCAAGCCGCTGACGGCCGCTTTTGCATTCCAGCTCTTCTGAGCCTCAAATGATCACAATAATATACTAATTGAAGTGTCAGCCGACAATATTTGGGCTCTGACTTGCAAGCTAGCTTTGACCGTGATAGAGATGCGATGAGGATCGATTACGGGAATTTCGCTGATTAATTTTAAGAGTGTATATGAATTTAAATGGAATCAGTAAAGTACAACTGAGGCGTCTTTTGAAAACAGCTAAGTCAAGAGTGCCCATAAAAGTAATACTTCAACTACTTGCCCTTTTCGCTTTCTAACTCCTTTATTCTTCTCTTGAGGGGGCGAATATCGGCATCCTCCTGCTTCGGCTTAGTTGTCTTGTACGTATTTAAAGCATTTTCCTCGCCTTCTCTGTCGTTGTAGACCCCTTTCACTGTACCACTCCATTCCTTTTTGCTTTTACCGCGCTTGAATTTTGCTCATTTATTCTTTGCCACTTCCCCGTCAGTAATAGCTGTTGAGCTCAGTATGACCAACGAATAATCAGAATCGCATCGAACGACAAGAAACGACATAATGAAACGTTCAGAATGGGCACAAAATTCACTTCAAAGTTTCAATAACACACGAATGTCTGCTGGCGAAACTCGAGGCGTTTATGAGCAGCTTGACAGAGACAAACAATAGAGCAATTCTGATTGGCCGAGCTGCGTCACGCTTCACATTGCACTGTCCCTATAGCCTTGACTGTCTTGCCTCTCGTTGTCACATGACAACGAGACATTATTCATACATGTTTCATGCATGAAGCTTCGGGCTAGATGATGTATATGAAAGACCCAACCTCCATTTATATGTTTCATATAGGTTCACATATGCAAAATCGTTTAAAAACAATATATGTAAAAGTCCAGTTTACATACATACGTTTCATATAGGTTTCATGTATATGATAAAGACGAAAAAACATATATATGATAATCTCGTAATTCATATATAAGTTTCACATTTACTTCATACATTAAAATTCCGATAATATCTTATATATGAACAAATTTGGTTTTCATATACTTGTCATATATATGTTTCATGCATGAAAATCAAATGAAAATTCATATATCACTTCCTCATGCATGATTCATGTATATGATTAATATATTAAACATACATGAAATTTGTTTGCTTATATGATTCTTATATGATTCATGCATGCTTCCGGTATGTTATGTATATGAAATCAACAATTTTTTTCATACGGGTAACGACCAATTATTGTTTTTCTCACTTTGACTAAAGTGCACGTGAACCATTCGCCCATTGTCACGAACTTCGTCAACTGGTTCGAGCAATTGACTTATTATGTCATCACTTGGTACTGCGAAGATGTCATCCTCGGAAATTATGAATAACATTTTAGATCCGTCGACGCTTCGGTATCCGTTCATCGGCGTATCCCCGTAGTCATCAATATTGGTGATGGCGCGGGCAACGTACCGGTAGTTTTTTTTTTACTTCCGGTGCCGCCGCGAGTAGAAACAAGATACCATTTACCTGCACAAATTTCATTTGAAGCTACACTGAGAGTAGGAACATTCCTTTGGGACTTCGATGAAGTAGGTGGAATGACATCGTCATCCGATTCGATGTCTAGCTCCCTGGTACATTTCAGAGTTTTGCGGCGTTCTTCTCTGACTCTACGCACTATGTCAAAAACTAAGGCACAATTAAATATTTTATTGATCTAACATTTCAAATTACATTCATCTTATTAAAAAAAGGTATTGCACGAATTTGCCCCACCGATGAGTGAACGAATGTGCCCCATGTCGTTTGATGTAACTCGAGTCGAAATTTCTCGTACTCATAGGACAAGTGTTCAAAAGTTCAAATATGAATCATTCTAGTACATCAACTTTTATTCACAGCGTGATAAACTTGAAGATTGGCCTACGTAATGAGTCAAGAGCACAAAAACACACAAAAATGAAAAATTTTCAAATTGGATCCAAAAAATCATTTTTTTACCTAACGGAGTGCATATAGCATGATAACTGATAATTTTATAGACAATGTAGGGGATGATAATTGATATCAACACATTTTCGAGTAAACTGCAATTAACGAATGCGCCCCATGCACGAATGTGCCCCGTTCTCCCCTTTATTGAGGCGAAGTACATTGACCCTCAACGACAAGAAAATATCCAAAATCTAGTGGATGAAGTAAGACTACCCCGACCAGCCAAAGAATTTGAAGTTGCTGAGGAGAAGTGGAAAGAGATCGCGGAAGTTGTCACGAAGGCGATGGGCAATTCATCTACAGGCCTTAATGGCGTGCCATACCTGGTATACAAGAGGTACCCCCAAGTATATTGAAAGAATTATGAAAGTTGCTGAGAATTGCCTGGCGAAAGGGTTGCGTGCCTGAAAGCTGGAAAAGAGCTGATGGGATTTACGTCTCCAAAGAAGATGACGCCAAAGCCATCGCACAATTCAGGCCGACCAATCTTCTGAACGTGCAAGGGAAAATATTCTTTTCGGTGCTGACGAACCGAATGACAACGCAATGCTGATCAACAATGCTGAGCAACAAATTACTTGATACAACTGTGTATAAAGGTGGACTACCTGGCGTTGTAGGCTGCATAGAACACAATTTTATACTTCGGACAGCAGTGAAAGACGCAAAGAGACAGCGAAAAGATCTTATCGTGGTGTGACTGGATCTTGAGAATGCTTGCGGGGCGGTTCCACATGAACTCGTGATGTACGCTCTTGATTTCCACCACGTTCCCGAGAAAATGAAGACATTGATCAGGGCCTACTATGATGGGTTCACCATGAGGTTCAGGACTACAGAGTGGAATACGAAATGGGTTAGGTTAGAGAAAAGTATCCCTACGGGATCTACTGTTTCTCCTATTCTTTTCGTAATGGCAATGAATGTGGTCCTGTCAGCGATAAAGCACAAAGAAGGAGTTGAGCTGAATGGAAGGAGGTAACCACCGGTTAAGGCTTTCATGGATTACATGACTTTGGTGTGCAGATCAGCGGCAGGCACACGGTCAGTACTGGGAGAGCTTGAGAAGGCAATCGAATGGGCGAGAATGAAAGTAAAACCAATAAAATCCCGCAGCATGATGATTCGATTTTTCGAATTTCGAAAAGGATTCGGTTTTCCATCGACGGAGAAACTATTTCATCAGTTTCTCAGAAACCTGTCAAGACTCTTGGTCGTTGGTCTGATGCTACCATGAATGACAGAAGAAGGATGCATGAGATCCGCACAACCTTCTTCAGTTACTTGAAAAAAAGAAAGTGTGGGTATTGCACCAACTCGTGGTGCCACGAACACAGTGGCCTTTAACGTTGTCCGATGATGCTTTAGCGACGGTGGAAGTAATGGAACGATAGGTGGCTGTCCTCATCAGGAAGTACCTGGGTGTGCCAAGAAATCTCACACAGGTTGCTCTTTTCTGCAATGAAGCTAAGCCTGCGCTGCCAACTCAGTCCTTAGTGACCGAGTTCAAGGTTAGCAAAGTTAGGGTTATGGAGATGTTAAAATCCTCTCCAGATGAGGCAGCAAGGTGTGTAAACTGCTCCGTGGAAACCGGTCGAAAATGGTGGTCAGCGCAGAAGAATTCATAAATCGTCGAATTACGATTAAGCCAAGAGGAAATTACTGGTATGGTTCAGACTGGTCGACGCGGGTTGCGTTGGCAGAGAAAGTGGTGGTCGAAGGCTAAGGGGAAGGATCGAAGAAAGTTGGTAACAGCGGAAGTAAAGCGTGCAGAGGAGAAAGCTTGGAAGGTAACAGCGAGCAGCCAATCACAGCAGGGTGCATGGATGCGTTGGAGTGAGGTCATTGAAAAACAAGTGTTGTGGAAGGCCATACTGTGCCAGTCCCGTGGAGAGACGAAGTTCCTAATTCGGTCGACTTACGATCTGTTACCGACGCCAGTGAACTTGAAAAGATAGAAAATCAAGGAGTGAGATGGATGCGAATGTGTAGAGGAGGGGACATTACACCATATTCTGTGCGCTTGTCCTACCAGGCTCAGTGGTGGAATGTACACTTGGAGGCACAATGAAGTGCTGAAAGTGGTGCACACAACGGTCGGGACAGCGATGGAGAAGAACAAAAGCCAAGTGAAAACACAAGAAATTGAATTTGTGAAGGAGGGCGAAGAGTTACCGAAGAAACGAAAAGCAGTACTAGGTTCAAATCGGTTGAGTGGTGAAAAGGACTGGGTCGTATCTTGATGTGGCCGGCGACTCCAAATTTCCGGTGGAGGTGGGAGTAGTGACACAACTACGCCCAGATCTGACCGTGTAGTCAAAATCACAGTGTGTACATGTTTGTGGAGCTGGCAGCGCCGTGGGAGGATCAACTAGAAGAGGCGCATGGGAGAAAGATGGATCGATGTGAAGAGTTGGTGGAAGAGTGTAGGAGGAAAGGATGGACGGTCAATATGTGGCTAGTAGAGGTTGGTTGACGCGGGTTTGCTGGACACCCGTTGGTGCGGTTTTTGAAAAGTTAGGGATTAGGGAAAGATGTCACGAAAGTAGAAAAAAAAGAAAAAAAGTAGAGTGAAACAGCGATGAGATGATCTGCGTAGATATGGAGCCGTGCAAAGCTTTCACCCAGCAACGGCTAAGGATTCTTCATCTTTAGTGCACCCCGCCACCCAGGCAAGCGAGTTCCGAGGAAGGGGTCGAAATCACGGGTGGTCCTGGGCTGACGACGCTAGTGGGATGTATTCTGTAGAATGATCTAGTGTTTGTTTTGAAATGACTTAATTCTACAATGTTCATAATTAATAAAATGTAGATCACTATTCATTTTCACCGGATAAATGTGACATACGTTCACTTCATTGAAGATCTATCTTGTGAATGGCAGGATTACCTTTCGAGAATGAATATAAGTTATTGAAATATTCAGAATACATTCATAGTCCATCTGTGTCAATATGATGTTGTTCAATATTCATATATTGAAATTTTTGCATGCATCAAAGCAAATTCTGACAGCCTATAATCAAAATCACTTCTCAGTTCTATAACCGATGACTAATTCCTAATTTGATAATGATAGGCTGCAACTTTAGATAGGGAGTTGTGTCAATGTTGAGAGATGTGAACTAGGCCTGCTGATGATTCCTGATATTGGATGAAATAGCAGCTATTCAGTTCTGTTCGCATTTTTCAACTGAAGATGCTACTCAATATATAATTATTCTATTTACAATGATGGACTATTCTATGAGAGGATGAATTATGTTTTTCAATTATTTCTTCCATTAACTAACTCACTCGGGTATTTGTAATGATATAGCCATCCAAGTTAAATTCAATTCGTAAGAGTTCAAAACTATCGAGTAAAGCACCTGAAAACGTATTCAAACAGTGTGCTCCTCGACCAAAAGACACATTTATCCATGTTTACGGTGTGCTTTCAGACGGAGGAATCAAGAGATCATGGGATAAAGTTGCAGATCATATAGATGCAATTAGAAGACTAGTCATGTAGATCACTAACTTCACATCACTTCTTGCTTTACATCTTTCTTATCCTATCGCTTGAGGTTGGACGGAGTTTGATGATTTGTTTCCATTGTTCCCGATCTTAGGCAAGATGTTTGCTGATGTTAAAGGCATCCATTTTCCAGATCTTTCCATTTCAACCATGCTGCCGAAATTCTGGACCCTACCGCCTTTTCTGTCCCTACATCGCAGCTAAGTATGTCACTCAAAGAGCAAAGTTAATATTCTTCCTTCACGGAGAGACCGTTGAAGCTCAAAGGAATAGTCTAAGGACACATGAATATGTCCCATACGAGTCAGACAACACAAGTTGACGATTCATGTCACCTTTTGCAGACGAGCAGATTTCCTGTGACACCATTTACAGGGGACACAAAGGATCGGATCGACCCTAACTCTCTTGTCAACACCCAGATGGCCACTTGCCATGCTGATTCGCGTTTTGCACCGTCTTTCCTGTAGCCATAATCTCTCATCTCCATGCTCACTTTGAGACCACGTCTTCCACCCGTTTAATAGCTCTCTGTCTTCACTTTTGGTCTCAGCCGTTAGCACCAGATCGTCTGCATGCAGTAACTCACAGAGACCATCACCTTTACATTTTGTCACCTCTTGCAATCAAGAAGAATATTGGCCTCAGTGCCGGATCTTGGTGGACACCGACACAGATCTCAAGCTCTTCAGGTAGAACTGCTAATGCCAACACTTTCGAGGATGAGTGCTGCGAGGTACTCGGGTGCATTTTGACGAAGTGCCCCTTCAGACTGCACGCGGCCCTCGGTCGAAGGCCTTTTCCAAGTTCACAAATACATGAAGCGATTTCTTCCGTGCCTCTATGCTTTTTCTGAATTTGTCTAACAACGGAAATAGTATTAGTTGTCGACTTTCGCGAACCCAAATTGTCGCGCATCTACCTGCAAGTGCTTCTTTAGCCTCTCCACTAGAATCTCTTCAAGTAATTTGTATAATTGTGACATGTGGATTTTGCCAATTATTCCTCTGAAAAAGTTGTTTTACTTACTGATGACGCTGTCCACAGTTCTAACTGGTTGATTTCTAATAATTTTAATTCTGTAGGTGTTCAGTTAGAATCCCTCGTCTTTCAGCCGAGCATCCTGGATTTTCTTAGAGACATCGGTCACTGTCATTCGGGCAATTAGTTCGACAGTCATAATAGAAATACATTTGTTCTTCTGTCTCAGAAGTGATCATCTGTCATATATTTGCTTAATTTTTTCTCAACAGTTAATATGTCAGCATCCCCAAGGTAGCTCAACCATGAGTAAGCAACAGCAAAAGTTGAGAAATGTAGGTTCATCAATAGCTTTGCCAGTGGTGAGAACTGAGATGGCCATCGCCTATCATTCTGCTTGTAATTTTCGCAAAACTTTCATCTTTATCATTTCATCTATGCATTTATTATTTTCGTTGTCATTGCTTTTTGTACATTTTTTAAACTTGTATCTATGTGAATTCTTTTAGTCTTTTTCTTGTAGTCATCATTTAGTCGATACATGTTCCCCAAATGCGTTTCGAAATCCGTCCTTTTGTATTCTTCCCAAGGGTTAATCTACTGTGTGCACAGCGTATTCGAGTTGCAATAGGCAATATCTGCATTTTATGCGTTAAATGATTTGTCGCATAGCTAATTCACTTGATTTTTATTCGAAATTATTCATTTGGATCTTCTCCTGTTGATCTGCACGTTCGGATAAAATGTTGCAGCTGTAGTTGGGTGCTTCCAGCCTTTTCTTTTCAAAATATGTAATAGCTCAACACTTTCTAATTCTACAGTGCAACATATTGTTGAAGTTACTTTATTTTCATCATTTTTTAGTTTGAATAGTATTTTGAATGTAATATTTTTCTATCTCTTAATATCTTATTTTCTTAGTGGTAGGTATAGATTTTCAAATCTCAAGTTGCCAGTATATTTTTCTGTTTCTTCAATGTCGTTAATGAAATGAAATACATCACGTGTTGTACTTAGAGTATCTTAAACCGTCACATCGCACTTGAATTGTGTCTGACCTTCATTATTGCTTTTAACTTTTTTCCTTGAATTTCATTGAAAGCATGATTATATCACCCTTACATTCAATATACACACCTTCACCAGAAATCATTGTTATGTTTGTGTGCACATGAAAATGTAAAAATAATCATTGATCCGAAACTTGCAATATAAGATAATGCTTTGTACACAAATTGTATTTATTGAAGTAAGCAACTCCGTGCGTCATTTTTCATACAACAATTAGCTTTATTTCCGATAGGGAGATTTTTGTGCTTTTGTTGTTGGCTATGAGTAGGACAGCCCAATTATTATAAAGTAATACAAAGCCTGGTGCAGTACTGCAAATTGCCACTCGAAGTGAAAGTGCAATATAAGTATTTAATCAAGATCTTTTCAAAGAATTCATATTCATCCGGAGCAAACGTCCTGCAACTGAAGACTTTCAGTTCATCATAGAAATATCAAATGTTGGTCAATTGGCACTAAATCTAAAAAGGTGTTTATTTTTTGTTCACCTGGTATAAGAAGACGACAAACATCGAGTCATATTCCTTAAGTTGTCAATCTGTATGGCCACCACTATTCGGGTCAGCAGAGAAATGTTTTCAATAAGAATGTGTATTCTTAGGCTACAATATTAGGTAATCCGTTTTCACTTCACAATAGACATTCTAAGCACGGCAGCGTCAATCAGAGATAGCAGCAGGTCGTTTTCATTTCTAAACTCAACAACTCGCGAAGCACAACATATACTGAATGAAAGCAGTCACTCAGTCTCAGCCCAAAATCAATAGAAAACTTGAACTGCCCCACCCCAATACTGCAATTCCTCGCACTTCATTTAATCATTATAATACTTCAATCATACGAAAAGCGGTATGACAAAGCCTGTGTTGTAATGCAATACTTCACGTGACACATGCATACTTAACAAAGCATTTTCTGTACAATTAAGAGGTTCTTACGTGAGGTTGTAGAATGCGTGAGTGCCGCACAACTCAATCACTTGGTCTGACAATAAAAATTCACAAAGGGGAGGCTTCTGTATGTGTAATGTAATTTTTAGAAATTTGACGTTGATGCCATTCGGCAAATCACGCAAACTAGGCCTGCCACCAAATTGAACCATATCATAGCTAGACGATGAAGTCTTCCAATTTTTGTAGAAGTGAGTTTCCTTCAAATCGCACAACACCGGCCAGCAAAAAGAGATGACAAAAGACGATACCCATATACGCCTTCCAGATAAGAGATCCGCTGTTACCGTTACTTTTCAAACGTTTCACCAGCGACATGCCGCGAAAAATAAATGTTGAGAAGTTTAATTTAATCAACTTGATTAGTATAAAGAACCATGGATGCTGACTGAAAGATTACAAGGCTCAGTATTCCATGAAAATGACATACAATGTGACTTTTTCAAGTTGACATGTAGGCCTTTCTGATCAGTCCAGTTGCAAAACATACCAATATTGCGCTGAAAATCGGAATGATTATGATAGAGAGAAAAATGTATCAACGTGATATCGTCCGCATAAATCACAGCTTTGATATTCGTTAGAGACGGGAGATCGGCGATAAAAAGGACGAACAAGATTGGCCCAAGGATTGATCCCTGAGGTACGCCAGTGGGTGTGTCTGTCCAAAGAGTGAAGGTTGAAGCATTTATTCGCACGCGCAACGCGCTCAAATCTGTTGTATAAAAAGTTGCGAACAAGTTCAATAGCATGAAAATTACAATGAAAGTTATTCATAAGGGTGTCCTTTAACTCCTAATAAGGGTAACATAAGAGGGTAGTCGAAACTTTACAAATGTCCACCCTAAAGGTCCCCCAAAGGTGTACTGTATATCAGGAGATTCAGGTCATTAGCCTTTAGCGCGTCAATGTTGGGAGAATGAATGATACTTTTCAGTTGAGAGTTGATAGAATTCCAAGAGTGACGACATGTAGATGCATTGTAATATTTGTACTTGGTTTCAGAAAGCTTGGAAATGACTTTTTATCTTAAACACATATATTTATTGAAGTTTCCCTGAAGTAAAGCTTTATCGCGCGCCTCTGAAAGGACTTTAAGAGAAGGTGAAAGCCAAGGGGATCTATCTACTATAGTGGCCAAAATATAAGCCCACCCTGCGTTCTCTATGCAAGAATTATGAGATTCTCCATGTATCATGATGAATGTAATGTGTGCATTCGCTCCTATTTTCTCACCATCCAATGTTGTCAGCGTGCAATGTTAGCTCATTGAACGTTAATAATTATTGATGCTACCATGATAGCGATTTCAAATTTGAAAATCAAATGAGAGATAAGTAATTAGCAACTTCCTCTCATGTTCATTGTATGTGTCATGGGTTGCAAGGCAGACATCAACGATTACAAATTAAAATCATTAAAATTATTATTAATATCATTAAAAACCGTTTGGGTGATAGACAGATCGCCGGATTATTGCAAAAAGTTAGTAAGATCCATGCCCGCACGCATCCGAGCAGTCATCGATAACAATGGCTATCCGACAAAAATTGATTTTGTGTAAGTGAAACATGTCATTTCTAGTCATGTCAATAACCATGCTGCATGAAAAGAGTTACACTTATGTTTGTTCTGTGTTCCAGTATAATAGAGATAATATTCATTAGCATGCTGATATTTTTTCTGGGTGGGCTAATAGTTTGGCCACTATGGTAGCGCATGCGCACAATTTTATCAGGACAGAATGTTACATAAAAATAATCAAGTAAAAGATTAGAAGCAGTCCACCACTGCATCAATATCGTCATATGCTAAACACAAAACTGAACCAATTAACCTGAGATTGTGCAAACGAAGTAGGGGTAAATGAGCGAACCTAAACGATTGGCTGAGTGATACCAGAAGAACCCACAAAAATACCGCGATGATCGGAGCGTCCCAGAAGACTGGCACAAATTGACTGCTTAAATTTATGACATTGATTTGAAGCCATTATGTTGAATGTATTTTGCCCTTAGTAGGCTGTTGAAAGGCATTCATAGTGAAAAAATCACCTAATGATGACGTGTGTCATCTGTATCACCAACAATGATGGCATGAGTTGTAGGACAAAAAATAGAAAAATTGTAAGAATTCTGTGATTGAAGATGTTTTGGCCAGTCATATTTTTTTTATATTTAATGGTTGAGGAAGAGCCAAGGCTTTAATGATGTTATACTTTAATTAAAGGTTTAATTGATTTCGGTTGCTATTCGGAAACCATCATCAGATAAAAAGGATTTTATCTTTTCCTCAACCATTAAATATGAAAATGTATGAATTCTGTATTGTCAATTTTGTGTTGCATTGGAAATGAATATTGATGTATCGTTCACTTACTTGTGCCAAATTTGTTCAAATATAGTACTTCCAGTTGAGAGACTCATAATATGGGATTTTTCCGGATAAAACACCAACTGTGGTCAAATCTTTTATTTGCAGACGTTTCGGTGGCAGACTGCACACCTTGTTCACTGCGATAAGCCGATGAAATGAAATAAAATGACAAGAGGAATGTTGACTAAAACTCATCTATCATAGATAAAATACTGTAGAAGAAAATAGACTTACAGATATGTTACTTACATATAAAAGAAGGTAATACTTAGACATTGCAAAATTGTTCGGAGTACTTCAAAATCAACGGTTTCCAAATGTCATGGATACCAATGCCATTATCGCGATTGTAGATACTTTCTTTGTTAGCATATATATACATAGATTCTTTCAATTTCTTTTATACCAATTACTTTCCCTGGAGACGATTGAAGCCTCAAAGTTTGGACGGTGACTCAATGTATGCGAATGTTCTGACACGGCTGATGAATTACTGATATCTCTTGTACTTCGCTGATGCTCCTTTATTCGAGTGCTCAATTTTCGCCCACTTTCTCCAATGTAGAACTTGCTACTATCATGACACCCAATTTTGTTATTGGGTGTCATGATTGTAGCAAGTTCTACATTGGAGAAAGTGGGCGAAAATTGAGCACTCGAATAAAGGAGCATCAGCGAAGTACAAGAGATATCAGTAATTCATCAGCCGTGTCAGAACATTCGCATACATTGAGTCACCGTCCAAACTTTGAGGCTTCAATCGTCTCCAGGGAAAGTAATTGGTATAAAAGGAAATTGAAAGAATCTATGTATATATATGCTAACAAAGAAAGTATCTACAATCGCGATAATGGCATTGGTATCCATGACATTTGGAAACCGTTGATTTTGAAGTACTCCGAACAATTTTGCAATGTCTAAGTATTACCTTCTTTTATATGTAAGTAACATATCTGTAAGTCTATTTTCTTCTACAGTATTTTATCTATGATAGATGAGTTTTAGTCAACATTCCTCTTGTCATTTTATTTCATTTCATCGGCTTATCGCAGTGAACAAGGTGTGCAGTCTGCCACCGAAACGTCTGCAAATAAAAGATTTGACCACAGTTGGTGTTTTATCCGGAAAAATCCCATATTACTTGTGCCAAAGTAACTTCTTTATTTTCTATCTCTGCTACAGAAGGTATTTGTTACATTCAATTTTAAGAAGTGCGCTTTGGAAAATTATTGAGTTAACTCATTTAATATGGCATGAATGTACTGCAAGCATCCTCTCTTTTCAGCTTCATTGTTTCATCTCAGTCATGCAGAAGTAATTTAATCTCCTTGTACATTGATATAACTCCCACTGTGTATTTTCATGTTTTAACACAATATTTATCCATCAGCTCTCATATTTTGTACTACATTTGTACATCATTTTATGATCTCATCATGTATACAATAATTGCCCACTAAATGAGTATGTATATTCACAGTTGTATATTTTACCCAACGCTTTCTATATGAAAATTTACGTTTGTGAATGCTGACATCTAGTTGGTCATTGTATTAATTTCTTTGATTTCATTATTTGTATTATTATAATATATAATTGTATAATTTCATTCATGGCTCTAAAAGCCAAACAAAATATGTCGTGGTTCGTCAAATATGTCCCGGATAGCATGCTCTACCGCATTTGTTTTCAAATATGATTAATTCCTGTGATTAATGATAAATTGCTGACAACCCCATAGAAACTTTATATTTAGGGTTGGTCAAAATCAATGCCCAATCTGATGCATGCTGCAATGCAAATCTAGTACTCCCTGCAGACGCCACTTGAAATCTGACTAGAATATTAAAAATCTAATCATTGTGCAAAGCAGTTTGTACCGTTGTGTTTCAATATGGCATCATTGGGATAGAAAATGTTCTAGCATCAGCTAAGCAAGAAAACTAAGCTCCACCATTTCAACAATTAAACCCCTGACATGAACTGCTGGCAATTAGATAATTCTTAGAAAGTTCTACATAGATTAAATCCAGAGTTAATCCAGGAGACCTGGTTCACAATGTTTTCAAATTATGAAAAATATCCAAAAGATTGAAGCCTGTTCGATGATTTGTAAATGTCCAGATCGTCTAAGATGCGTTGAAATTATAAGTCAGCATGACATGTGTGTGAATTTAAACACTTCACAAAAAATGTTCGCGAATATATTTGATAAGTTTGATGTCGTCACAATATGATTATGGATGACCTCCTAGCCAAAATTATATAACGCAGAAAAGCAGTCATTACGCAAAAAAGCATTTAAGATGCTAAAATCGCATTTTTTTGCTGTTATATTTCTCTGCTTTTCATTGTGGGCAATTTACAGTGTGCATCAAGGCCGTCACTGCAAGAAAAAGGAAGCGGAAATACTTTGCGGACATATCTCGAGATATCGTGCATGCAAGCATTGACACTCTCGAAGAACTCTCTCAAAAATATTCAGAAAATGCTATCGGCCATTCCACCGGTGCGTTCGGGATATTTCTTCTTTCATCATATTTAGCACATGGACAAGCGATTTAAGAGAAGGAAGAGATGACCGATTTCACAGTCGCCATCATTTTGACGAACTATCTATTCTTCTACATTTTGACTTTTTTTGGAGATATTGAAGCTGGGACATTCCCATAACGATGTCTACATGTTTCATAATTTTAATAAACTTATAGTTAATAAGACTTAAGGTTTGTCCTTAAGAGGACAGGTGGTGCGTTCCCACCGGCAGACATTAAACGTTCAAGGCGCGTCAAACTTTTGACTATCCTAGGACTACATTTTAGAGCCAAACTTGACGAGATCGGTGTGGAGGACCTTCCCACTAGTCCATTTTTCACTCAGCGCTTCTAAAGCGGGGCTGGACCTTACCCCTAATGGTCCTCTGACTTGTGATCCTCGACAAATGCATGAATGCATGAAGGTCTTTAAGCACAAAGACTTGACGGATCTGATAGCGTGCCGGGCGGACCTACCCGGGGGTCCATAACATAGCGCTATACGGGCTGGACTTCACTTGTACACTATGTACGAATTATAAGTACTCATTTTGGCAGTAAGAGTAGAAGAAGCAAGTGCCAAGCACTTCACAAATGTATGATGCGTCTTTCCCAGCAAGCAAATTAAATAGATTTTTGTCAGCAACAACCATATTGATTCAGCAACGAATGCATCGACCGGTGACGGTATTCTAAATTCGGAGACTAACTATTGACTGCATGATAAATTAATGATGTACACATATTGTAAATGTGTGATGCAATCCTGCATGCCCTGTTTACAAGGTAAAATACACTATATTACTGAGAACTTCTCAGTGAGAAGTCGCATGCCTATTCTGTGACACAGCACATTCATCGACGGATAAAAAGTTCTGCTTATTTTTGCATTTGTCTGTTATATAATGAAAACTAAGGCGTTGTGCTACCATTGAGGCTGAATAAGGTATGCTACTAGTCTATCTGCTGATTCAGGGGAAACATTATCTGTTACAGAGAAATGCTGTACTCTACTATGTTGGTTGCAACTTAAACCACTGTGTGTCGCTGCATTCATCGCACAATACGACTTTCTTATCTGTGAATCAAATAAGAAAATGAAATTTGAAATCACAAATCAATGTACATGTGCTGTACATTACTTTCAGTGCAGTAGCAATGTCAATCGGTCTTTCATGTGGATTTTATACAATGCTTTAAAATCGTATTTTCTACACATTAATGTATCCGGCTAATGACTTTATGATACACATGATAAAACATTTTGCGGAATACTAGTTATTATAGTAGGCCTACGTAGAATATAAGCGGATATTTAAGTGATTTTGAACTTCAAAATTAACCCATTACCCTTTTATAAAACGCCGATGTATCGAAAGGTCAAAAAAAGATCGCTACGACTGTATATTACAGATTTTGCGGGAAATCAAATTAATGTAATCAAGCTTCACTAGGAAAATCACCAATGCAGTGGTTTTACATTTGAATGAATTCCATTGACTATACGGATTTATTTATTTATTCATCTTCTTGTTCTTCTTGGAGGTTCTAACAATAGAATGCATTGCAAAGGAAGCAAAGGTGAACGTTTCCATAAATGTTTGTGTATGCGTTGAGACAAAGGCATCAATTTAATGTCATGTAAAAGCGACAAATAATGAAGAGCTGCGATCAAGTTGACATCATTGATACGTAAATGAAATATTTCTGCGTTACCAATTGAACTCGATATGTTCGAGTCGGAAGCTGGAACCACCATTGCATTGCCTGCATATACATGTAATTCAAATGATAGTCATGATAACGTGGGTGGATGGAAAAGTAAAAAAACTGAAATTCCGATCACGTGATGGTTGTTGTTAAGCTATTTTTTAGCTTACTGTATTATAATGCTATCGTTGTGTAAAGATGATTTTTTAAATGATAATTTTCGATGCATTTAGCTGTGTTTACAGAATGTAAGCCTCCTAAAATTACGCCTCTTTTTGTGTTTCTAATGTTAGTACATACAGAAGGTATAAATATAAATTATCGAACTAAATTAATTAAATGAATTTTTCAGGAGGCTACACATGTTTGGTGAGTATGTAGGCGTATGTGACTAACAGGTGGAAATAGCAGATTGTATTATTGTTCTATAACCATTTTTAAACATATAACCGTTCTATAACCTTGCTGTGACACTTTATCATATGATTGTGTAGCCTTCACAATTCTTTTCGATTGTTAACAGAATATATTCTGCAAGTGATACATGTGAAAAAATGTCCTGGCATGCATTCCTGCTTTAAGATATTTGACAGTGTTTGTTTGATGTGCTATCTATTTTTAAATTATGAATTGTATCAGAAGTATCTGAGTATTCATGTGAGAATCACAGGTGAGCCGGATGAAGAGGCGAAGTTGTGTAGAAGCTCTTATTGGATCATCTCTCTGCTGAATTTCTTTTAATTAAGACTTTTTTATTCATTCAACGTGCAATTTTTGAGTTACGTTATGTCAGTAATGTCTTCAAGGCCACTGAACAAAGATAGTGCAAAAACAATTACCGAGGGAAAGAACGATTGAAAAGGAACATTTTCATAGGCCGTTACAAGTAGAGGAGAGAAGACTGGCAGGTTACAGAAGTCGGTAGCCAGTTCTACGTACGTGCTGCTGCAGATGGGAAAGAGCGATTTCCAATGGATGGAATATAGAGAGGAGCATACGGAGGGGAATGGGCTGCGGAGCGTGTGTTTGCGAGAAGCAATCTCTGATACACTAAGAAGGGGCTCGATGAGATTGGGAGGAGCATACCCATTGAGACATCTAAAGCTTAGCAATGCAAGGCGAAAATAAACATTCTCTTGAATGGGTAGCCAGTGGAAGTCTTTCAGGATCGGAGATATGTGCAACGAATAACCCTAATGAGTCGCTTCACCAAAAATAACTAAAAACGGTGGTAGTCTGTTGCGCATGAATGATAATGCAAGTAACAATTATCTTTAAATGCCATATTATACAAGCGGCTGTCAGTTTTTTGAATATGTTTGAGTAAACTTGTTTCACTTAACAACTTCGACTGTCTTTTGCGGTTCTGAAAGGCCAATACAAAACACCTAAATTTGCATGACTCAACATTTCTTGTGCCTTTCAATTTAACAATCAAATTAACGAGCTGTACCCATAGAATATCTAATATTCATAATTTCTTTTTATTTTGAAAAGAAGATCTAAAGAACTTTGATGCCTGCTTTCTAACTGATAAATTTAAGCCATGAAAATTGGAATTCTAACCTTTGATGTGATTGAAAGTATCGAAATTCAACAAAATTTTCGAAAAATTGAAAAAGATGTCTGATTACATATATGTACCGTAGTTATACTTCATTTTCCCCGTTCTATTTTCATCTATTTTTCAAACGGAAAATGAAAATCATGAGGATATTATTCTCTTGACCCTTCCCAACAAGAGATTTTGTTGAACAATGAAGTCTTATAGAACCATTGAAGAACCCGCAAAGTTCGAGATCTTTCGTTGTCTTATACGGGAGGCTCATTATTCAATTTTCCGCGATGTAAGCAAAAACATAGCTCCTTGATACTGTCCACCGTGACGAAACGCGTCGGGGAACTTTATCTTATAAAATTAAAAAATCGTCTAAATTGAGGGAGATGTTTTGCTATATCTTATAATATATTTTCAGAAAATCAGTTACAAAATTTGCGTTCGCCTTTTACCTACCTAGACCTATTGGAAAGAAACAGAAAATAAAAAGTACATGCACAAAACAATGACAGAAACTAATCTTTAACATAAGCATGTTCTAACTCAAAGCGGCCAATAGGAGGTCTTCTTTTGAGGATGGCTTGGGCGTTTCCACGTATCAGAGTCACCGATATTAGACCATAAGTTGACTCTCTGCACTCTGAAATATTGGAATTAGTCTGGGTTGAAAGTCTCTGTGTTATGCGCTCCACAAACTTCTTAACCTCCTCACCGAACCCTCCATATGCACTCAGTGCAAACGGGAGACAAACCCATCCCAGTTCGCGACATTTTTCGCCATTTTTAGCGACCTTGCGCGCCTCCGCAGCTCTCAGCAGCTCATGAACTGTAGTGTTCGCTCCATTCATGCTTTCTGGATTGAGCGGATGAACTGCGGTCACATCAACTGCTGCTGGACTACCGAGAGACCAATCTTGTACACAAAATATCTGCGGGTCTTGAATTTTGATGAGTCTGTCCCAGGCCGGCACCGTATTCGAGCTTTGGTCTCAGTAGTGTACGCCTGCACGTCTCGAAAATTACGTCTCTTATGCTGTTGTGTCGGTTCACTATGTCACCATCTCTTCGGCAGGTTAATGCATGATGGCCAAGTTGGCCGAGTGGTGACTTTGGATGGTAGCTGCAATTTTCACCCCTTTTCATACAGTTAAAGCCCCAACCACCACTTTATAGCAACATTCATCTCATTTGGCTCTATTGACAGACCTAAACCGGGAGACGGAATAACACGAAGCCAATCCGCTGCATGCGGCTCCATTATGTTCATCAGACGTATTTGATGTATTTTTGCTTACATCGCGGAAAATTGATCCACAAAGTTTGCACTTTATATACAGTAGTAGGATTCAAACTGAAAATACACAATGCCGAAATATCGAGATATCAGCAGTGTCAACTAGATAATGTTTGGACACCACATACGATGTCTCAGTTTTGCATCTTCAGTTTGACATCAACACGACAAACATGAGCTATTTTTCCTGGAGCAGTTGTAAGCAACCTTAGAATATGCGGTATCTTTCAGGGGATTGAAATAATTGTGCCTGTCAAAATCGAAATATTTGCTGCATTGTACGTTCCTCCAAAACGACAGTTATTACGTAGTCGTGACAGAAATCGCCTTCCCCATAATCATCACCCTTATTCATAAAAACTCTACCCTATAGGTTAACTGCAGGCCGATATGTCTAGCATCTTGCAGGATTTTGTCTGATTTGATGCAGTGACGCTGTTGTTTGATTTCAAATCATACTTCGCTTTTCTTAGATTCAAAACTAAATTTTACATCTTAATAATCATCGTGATCAGTGGGTTCTTTTGAAGGTGAGGACGTAATAGCCTATACGTCAGTCGGATGAATATCATTGTGTTTGCTTCAGCGTATTCAAAGCAGAGAGATCTTGCGTCACTGTTTGTCCAAAGCAATCCTTGTCATGACTGCATCTTGTGCAACTTCTTAACATTTCTATCGCCTTTTGACCATTCAGCCTTCAACCACATTGTATTAATTGTAGTAACATGCATGAATGTGGACCTGCATTAGACATCTATGACAATGTTGCCTGTAGTGTGGCTATAGTATCTCCATTCCTAAAAATGTTGGCCATGAAGTGGTCGAAGACAATTTTGGAAGTGCAAGCATCAATGTTTTGATTAGCACATTTTCAAAGAAATTGTTCAATTGTTATGATCGTTCATTTGTATGATTGCCATCAGGGATGTCGTATTGAATAAAAAAGTCTCCGTAAATCAAAACCAAAGTCAGGAAGAGTTAAAATGTGACTCTGATTAATAAAGTCCGCTCACTGACGAAGCATGACGTGCTCCAAATGAGGGTTGCTTTGCTATTAAATGCTGTGTACCATATTTCAAGTGTTAAACATTTAAATATAAAATATTTTGAAAAAATTAAATATCAAAATCAGAGGCAGCGTTGCCCGAGAACTCTGATATTTTGCCCGTAAAATTGGTCGACAACACACCAATGCTGCATTCTTTTTTCCACATTTTACCATAGGTTAATTACTCACAAATATATGGTACTGTCCGTGGGCCAGGACGGACATAGAATAGGAAATATCTACAGAGAAATTTTCCGTCTAAATTCTTCTGCAGTCGCAGACACTACGCTTCGTCCTACAGTGACTCCTCAGTATGGCTTGAAAGGCCGAGTGTAGCTTATACCACTGGAAGGAATTTGGTGCATAAATTGTTCTAGTCTTGACATTTTCTAATCCAACCAAATGTTTTGTGAAATAAAATTTCCGCTGTGAAGTAGAAAGAAAATGCATGTAATCGGAATGAAAAAATTATGTGAATAACAATGACACGCTGAAAGAAAAAGACAATCAATCTAACTCAGGACTGTCAGAGAAGAAGATTCAACACAAACCAACCAATCACATTCACATCATCAATGTAATCTCATTATCTTTTTGTTCTTAATATACCGTATAACATTCTTCTTCAACACCAAAAGCAGAAACAAGCCGTTCAACTTTGTTTCGCACATGTGACTGCAAAAGGCCATATGTACCGACGTATTCTGGAGAGTGATGGCCCGCATGGGATAAATATTCATTACACAAAGGTGTGGACCGAAAGTAAGAATCACGTGGAATAAATTTAGACAGAAGTTTCCATCCTGGTTTAGTTATTTGACTGCAACCCCGTACCTACTGCATTTACTTCCATCCTGATTATATGAAAATGATCAAGTGCTTTCAGATCAGATACAATTTATAAATATTAATTTCTGAGAAGAAAGATGTACTCCAATTTGATATGAATATTAATGAAATATTCATTACCTTGATAGATTTGAATCTACAGAAGCGCTGTTTATGTATTCTTTGAGACTCTCAGAGAGATACTTACTAAAGTAAGAACAAATGAATACAATACGCGCCTAAATATGATGAAAAAATTGGATGTCATCGTTTGTCTAGTTATTGCCTTTTATAATTCTGTAACAAGGAGACGGACATCCTAGATCTCACAAATGCCTATTTGTCGCTCTCCGATCCAATTTGTTTTAGCTACAAGTTAAAAGTTCGGGATAATTTCATGTCAGTATTCGATCATCATATTTATACCTATAATAATGAAAGTAATAGTCGCTACTATGCAGATTTACCGATAATACAATATTATGATAAGTTAGCAGACACTAAACATGAATCGCTATCGATATGATTTCTATGAATGTAATTTCTAATGTATCCATATCTTGTAATCGCTATTATGTTTAAAATCATCAGTCACATGCTGAATCGGGAAGCTTTTCGTTCTATTAATTTATGGATTAAATACCGGCACGTTTGAATGAATAGCGAAAGTCGTAGCGTCTCAAATCATTAGCAATGATTGTCTTCAGAAATCTAAGGAATTCTAAAAATTATAATATAATAAATTATGCTATCGATCTTTTCAGATTTTTTACGAATCTGAGATTATTGATCCATCGTAATCTTAAGAGTGTCCTACAGCTTCTGAAAGTGTAATTAGGTTGCTACATGTATGGGAGCTGCGTTCAAATATTTTTTCTACGAAAGGGCGTACTTCAAAAATCCATAATTACCAATCGTTTGTATTGACTGGCAGTCACTCATGCTTATACTCATCTTATACCGCCATGAGTTGTCATTAATATTCGCTACTATGCTTTTAACATCATAAAGATATTATGAATAACAGCAGAGTGACACTGAAATAACCATCAGAGAGTAGAGCTGAAAGGCGAGAAATCGACGAACAACGTTGTGAAATGATCGGCGAATTATTGTTCATAGTGTCTTCAATAATTCTAATTATTCTAATGTTAACTATAACTTTCATAGTTAATAGTTTGATTTTAGCTAGTATGTATATTGTAGCTGACACTCGAATTTCAAAGCAAATATGTCGGCTTTTTGCCTAGTTGATCTTCAGAAACGGTAGAAAAACACCTAGGAAGGAATTCTTCGACGTTTTGTAAAATTATCGAAATTTGATTGTTTGATGTCTATGCAGATTATGGAAATCTTGTTCTCTGTTTTCTTTTCAGTTCCTTTAGGCGCCATCATCTTTCTAGGTGTGACCGTTTTAATAGTGGGAATACTTTTGGTTGTATTCTTGTATTTGAATAAGAAATTGTGCTTCGCCAATGCTGAGGGTTGCTCCTGTTTTGAAGTCAAACATGATCCTGAAAGTAAGTTGTTTTAATTTGATTGATTGAATTTCATAATACATTGTATGATTGTCGGAAAAGCCATTTAGGAAATATCTTCGCTTTATCATGAGAAGATATGTTTTGTGAGTTATGACTGAGCTTGCCGCTTTAAGACTATTCTATTATATTTAATATTTTATTCTGTTGTTGAATAGATCTTCTCCAGCAGCGTTTCAACAAACGTCCTAGATTTATGCAAAATTGAAGCTTCAGCGTCGCTACATGAGGTTCTGATAGTGCTGACATAGCTACTAGATTTAGCTGGAGCGTTGCGAATCTATTATTCGGATGCCGAGGATGACAGTCAAGGACCAGTGAGATTGTCGGGACTCGACCACTGGACCAAAAGTTCGCTAAGTCGACCACTTAACCACTGTCACGGAGACCTCTACGTCTGAAGTTTATGAAATTGAAATTATAGCTATCATCTTATCGCTCTGTAGTCATATCTCGAGTTGATGAAACCAAGGTAAATTTGACATCGGAGGTTATCAAGAATATTGTCAGATTCAACGAAATTCCTTTAAAAATTGATTAGATTTCTGCTTCGACATTCGTTATTATTGGAATCATTCTTCCGCGGCGAGCACCTCAGTTTAGTTTAATATTAAAGCAAATGCTGAAACATTGAATATGTTTCATTGACTTTTATATCAATGTAATTTGATTGGTGCTCGTCAAAATAATTTTTGATTCATGAAGATCTTTTGGTGAGGATCTTATAATGACCTGCTTCGTAAAGAACTTTCTTGTTATTACTATATTTCAGCTTTGGCGTTTTCTCCTAAGGAAGAGTGAACCCTTTTGATGTCATCTGAATAATTCGATGAGAATCAGAAGCACAAATTTGATTGAGATGTTTGCGTGGTACTTTCTCATTGAAGTGGCTTTCTTTACATAGAATACAATGCCAACGCGTGCTTGAGCAGAAATCACATCACCAATTCATCATTTCTGATTTGTAAAGAGCAGGTATGAGCATTTTTCAAGGATCCGATGGCCCAATAAGTCTGTATAATGTATTATTGACCTATGAGTTTCAGCCAATGTCCAGTTGCCTCATTCTCATTACTGCAAAAGAAATATGAATGCAGAAAAGCGTAGATCTGTATCAACAAAGTCATTGGGAGGGCTCTGACGAAGGTCCTCATTCTGAACCGCCGTTCATCAATTATGTATCCGCAAATGCGACATTATGACTATATTCTGCTCGCATTAAGCTTATTGTACGCTGATTGAATTTTAGTTATCAATATAGCGTTCCCGATAGAATTCTGTAGTTCGCTAATAGTTGTGGTTGATCTCGCAGTAATAGAAATTATGCACAGTTCATTATAGACCGAATATGAAAGATTTGCTACTGTGATCAGCTAGCAGACGACAGTAAAGACAGCGAAACAAATTTCAGGCTTCAGTAATTTTCGTAGATTTCACTATTCATGTCTCAAATTAAGACTGATAAACATTACTTGAATTTTGTGGAAATTTATAGCAATCGGAATTTTCCATAACTGAATTATAGAAAATGAAAATGTGATTATCAAGCTGATGTTTGCTTTGTGAGGTGATTGAAGTCTATCATGCTCTTCATGAGACAAAAAGGCTTTCCTGATTCCTGATTGAAAACTTAGTTTAATGCCATGATAACAATAAATGACTCACAATGACAGAAATGCGCCCTTGTCACAATGAAAGAAACAAGATTCACAGTGTGCAATCAGGCATAACCACTTCGGAATGATTTCATCGTTCTGATACTTATGTTATTGTTATCATTCAAACATCACAGATTATGTCATTGACTTTGTCTTTGATATTTTTCTTCAATATGCGACAGAGTTTTTGTCTTTATTCTGTTATGAGTCATGCTTGATAAAGTTCATAAAAATAAGAATTCTTCTCTTCTTTATCTATGCACTTTAGTGGTCTCCGTGGCACACCGGTTAAGTGCTTGGCCTAGCGATCTTTCGGTGCAGAGGTCGAGCCCTGAAAGTGTCATTGGACGTCGTCACGAAGGGCATCCGGACTAAAAGATTACAACGCTCCAGTTAAAAGTCTGACTATGTCTGCACCGTCCAAGCCCCCAGTATGGGGAGTAGTGACTAGGGTTTTCATATTTCTCGGTTTTCATAGATAACCAAGAACCGAGACTGACTTTGAATTAAAACCGAGAAACGAGATAAGCGAGAAATTTTCCATCAGTTTTGTTTCCTTATATTTAGCTTATAACTTTTGCTTATAAAATCTTTTAAGAAAACACAAATGATCGATACTTTTGTCACTTAATCGAGATCTGAGTTTTGCTACGAATAGTCCAAAAGAAGAAAAGGCTCTGTCAGACTCAGTGGATGTCGGAGGAACAGATGAAAGTGCTTCGAACAATAGCTGAAAGTTCTTCGTACGTTGAGTTGTAGACTCGAAAAGTGCAAGCTCTTTCCCAATCGCTGAAACTTGCACAGATGAAGTTTCGCTTCTACTTGAAGTAGATTTTATTATAGCGTCCTCAAGTTTGTCCATAAGAGACGAAGTATCTTGCAGAGGCGGTTGATCGTCATGTTGGTCTGTATAAACTTCATCTGGGGAACAAGATTCATTAAATAACCGCGTGAGCAGAGATTTTGTTGTCTTTTGAATTGAAGCTTTAGATGTCGCAGAAAAAAGTTTCACCTACGTGACGGTGAATTTGTTTGGATTGTTCAGGTAACTCATTAGGTCAAGCAATAAGGAATTTCGACGGTCCTTCACTCACCTATAAACAGCATCTCGCAACTCTGTGCTTAGTGGTGAGTTGTGGCTGTTCAATTCGTCCATCAAGAATTTCAATATTCCATCAGCAGAAAGTAATGTGGCGTCACGGCGACAAAGAGCCTCAAGACAAAGTTTCAATGGCTTGAAAGTCTCAACAATATTGTTTAATAAAGCAATTTCTGTATCTGATAAGTCGAATCGTACCTTCAAACTAACAGAAGCGAGAGAAGCACATTTTTGTAATTTGAGAAAACGATCTGTCATATCAACTAATGAATTCCATCTAGTTTTGCAATCAAGAATCAATTGCATCTCAACACCATGCTCAGCTCGGACAAACTTTTGCAGTTCATCATTCTTTGTTGGTGATTTACGATAAGTACGGATAATCTTTCTCATTTTATCAATCACAGATGATAATGAAGGCTTTAAGGGATCCACCTCTTTGACTGATGTCTCAAAATCCAATGAAGTATCGAAATTCTCATCACTGCTACAGCAATCATCTTCTGATTCATCCAATAAAATATGGTCAGTTTCATTGACAGAAGCTGTTGTAGTATACAAAATGTCACGAACAGAGAGTTGCAATGAGTGTGCTAAACATACTTGATGTTCCGCACTTACTAGCTTACCAAATTTCACCATCATGGAGCATCCGTCAGTTACCACAGCGACAATATCTTGTTCTAAAGAAATTTCGAATTCAGATAGTCTTTCGCTGATTAAATCAATCAAAATGTCAGCATTAGCAGATCCACGAACTCTGATCATTCCGAGATTAAAGAAAGATCCACCACATAAATGAACATTTAAGTTCAAATACCGCCGGTTTCGCAAGGAAGTGTGTTCATGACACGACAATGAAAACTTCTCCTTCCTGATTTTCCTCTCACTGAGGATATCGATAACACGTTTCTTGACAATACCATATTCCTAATGAACAAGTCCCATAACACATTGAGGAGACTTAGGTAGGACAAAACCCGTATCTGACATTGCTTTTCGAATAAACGTACCGTTTGTAATTCCATTGATTGAAAACCCGTCCAATGCGGCTAATTTCACAACAATACATGATAATGTCTCATTTTCAAAGTATGATTTAATATCCATGTTCGGTTTTAATCTCTTGGTAGAAGATGCTGTATCACGTAATCGCTTGCTCTCCTCTGCGATGTCAATATCATGTTTGGATTTCAAATGTCGAATCATTCCCGTTGTTGCATTGTCTTTGCATTGTATCACACTTAGTTTGGGAGTGGGGCACAATTTGCATTTGGCTTTATCGAAAGATGTGTGATCAAAATACTGCCAACACAATGAACGGTTTGAGCGCTTGTTTGCTGCCATACCAAGAGAGAATGTAATGATTCAATTGACAGCGTGACCATGGAAAACACCAATTATAAATAAATCAGTGTGTGATGAGCTCGACTTGTCTACGTAAAATTTCAAACAGAGGACACACATAGCGCGTGCGCTTTCTTGGCGCTGCATTGTTCAGGCATGACTCAGATTATCTTGAAACACTGCAGTATACATCATATTACTATCGTCCCAATAACACAGATCACACCACAGAGAAGAATTGCCTAGACAAACCAACGCAGACAAAACAATTTTATCGCTGTGGATCACACGCACAAGGTCAGACATAAAACGTGCGCACGCAGAACTTTTATCATAGTATCTTCCTTATTCATGCTCATTACTGTTTCTGTCAGTCAATAGTTACTGCGATCACACACATGGACTGAGAAGGAAAGACAATCCCTCAAAAAAATAAATCTCGGTTCTCGGTTGAGAAAATTCGAGAATCGAGAACCGAGAACGGAGCCAATTTCTCGGTTTTTCGAGAACCGAGATTCTCGAATTTTAAACCCTAGTAGTGACGTTAAAAAATCATTTTTTTAGCTATACACACGCATGTTTCCATATACGAGCATATGTAAATACATTTCCTGTACAGCATGTGCGTGCAACTGATTGATAAATGTTGGGAACCTGGAGGCGGCGTAATCTCCTCAAATCAATCTTATGTTAGCTGTGATTAACGCAGCTCACTTCAGATCACAATGCTTCCTGGTTCTTGATTATGTGATGCGAAAAAATTTGCTGGTTTTGGTTCGCAGTTTATAATTGAAGTTTACATAGTACTTAGAAATCGATATAGCAATCAATAATACCACAGTTGAGTCCATAGAAGTTATTGCACGTCACTCAGACTATAGAGTTTTCGATTTTCTCTTTACTTTGTGGATAAAAAATGCATTTTCATTTTTTTCATATTTTTTTCACTCTAATCGCACCCAGACATTCGATTGGCTTCGTGTTTGAATGATAAGCGATTCTGAATGTTGGAATCATTTTATCTATTCATTTATCAGATCAAAACTTTGAAGCAAAAAAATTCGAAGTGTTATTTTTGTTTTTATTGAATATTTTCTTTTAAGGCAAACTTTCGTTACTCAGTGATTCAATTTATGATATCTCTAAGCACAGTAGAATGATCTAGATAATTGTAAAATCATCTTCTCGCAAGTGCTTTCTACATGTACCAGTATTACTCTCGAAAGCCTGAAAGGAGAATTTCAAAGCGTTCTCCGAATTAATATTGATAGTTACAAGTTTTCTATACGCTCTATGTTCTTTCAAATTCCGTCAATATCCAACACTCGCCACTTGCTTGATTGCTTTTAGGTTCAATAAAGGCACAAAATCAGTTTTACATCCCATTTTTTTTACTGTGTGAGCATTTTGATAGTTTTATTACTGATGTTGAAGATCTTTTGGTGAAACGACTAAGATGACCTGTTGTATAGTCTTAATGACACAATGAAAACACTCTATGTTACTCTTGTGTCACTTGTGTGTTCAGGAGCCTTTTTAAATAAAGTTTTTATGAAAGTCATAATTCCACAGTTCTAGCATCGCTTTCCCTTAAGCATTTCTTTCTCCGCATCATTTTCGATCATGTGTCCTACTGAAACCATTTTTTCAGAAGTGAGCTAAGGCCCCCACTGTACAAAATCAATAGCAGCGATTGAAGTTAATGCCTCAGTAAGCGTTACAAGAAACTTTTCAAATGTTGCTGAGCTGGATGCAATAAAATGATTTGGCAGTAAAATCGGTAGATATTTGACTTCGATGGTAAGTTGCCAGTTTAGTACATAAGAAAAGTGCGCAACTCCAACTTCAAAAAATGCAATAATCTCTATATTGCCGATTATCTTAACTGACATTTACTATACATCTTCAAGCATCATTTTGAAGAATTAGATAGGGCGTGAATGCCATATACTGTGCCATCACAATGATAAACCAACTATCAATAAATTTCAAAATAATTTATTACCTAACAAATGGACAGGCTCGTTTAAAAAGGTGAAATAGAAATAGATTCACATACTTCAGTCAGCTCCAATTGGCGATTCCTTTCAAAGGAAATTTTTATGAATGTGTGTTTTTCGACTGTCTGTGTGACAAACAAAATTGACAAAGTCACGGGGAAAATTTCTGACAAATTATGAACAAAAATTATGAGGAGACAAATTAATAACGTTTGAATGAAATGACGATCACCTTTTCCAGATGGGCTTTATTCTAATGTTCCTACATTCTTTGGTGGATTATTTGACATTAGGGATATCAAGAGTGATATTCCCCCTTCTTTACTTGTATATCAACTTGTACTTGCCAGGCTAGTCTTGTTGCTATTTGGCATAATTTTGTAATGTAGAATTCGATGTGCTGTAAGATAGCCTAAATTGTGAATTATGGTGTGTGGCCATTGTGGTGGCCATTTCATTGTTGATTCGTAGTCCAATCGTAGTTTGTTTACTTCCTATAATGCACGCGCATATATTTATTTATTTATATAAATATGAATACAGAACAAAAGTAACCAGTAATCGCTATAAACAGTGGCATTTATTCACTTTAAACGATGTTTTCATATTTTGTCTGAGATGATAAGGTCTGTGTTTTCTGTGAATTTACATTGCAATCATATGAATATAAGTAGCTAATGATATCATCAATAAAATTCCATAAACTATAAAATGAATATAAAATAAGACTATTGTAAAGACTGGCAAATTATTTTCATTTAAAAAGGAGTTTGGGTCCGTTTGCAATGTTGTTTCGTTATTACACCAAAATCTCGCGGAAAATGTTCGTTCGCGAGGAAATAGCTGGACGGAAGTCAGACGCTTACATATGGAGATTGTGTTTTTTTAGTATTTTTTTAGTCCGGATGGCCAGACAATGAACTTTCGGGCTCGACCTTGGGGAATACAGATAGGGGGCTGCCTATCACACCGAAAGATAGCACGCCCAATCACCATATGGAAATCATATAAAAATTAGTTGATATTTATTTAAATATATAGAAATAATTTAATTTTTTCGATTTTTATCACGTATTTTAACGATTTGATACCCGGTATGATATATATGAAAAATTATTATGAAATATAATTCAAAAAAATGCAAAATTGAAAAATTGCCAATCTTCTGCGCACTCTTTTATGGTCAAATGTTGGCCATGGGGGGTTTTTTTTTTTTTTTTCTTCACACATGTGACAAAATGTGACAGTTGCGCCCATCGGTATATGACAAAATGTGACAAATCTCGAATATCATGATGTGACAAAATGTGTCAGAGATACAAACATGGCGGCTCACCCCTGCAATTGTACATTAGAGGGAGCGTTGTCATAAGGAGGTCGAAAGGAATGCTGACAATCTTAAGCACTTAGAAATGAGAACACACTGCTTGCTGTGCACACCCGAACATGTTTGACCTTATTCGGTGTTGGATATAGCAAATTCCTAAACTCAGTTCTGAAATTAACTGCGAGGCACGGCTTCAACTGCAGTAATGAAGTGGAACAAAACCTCAACAATACAGCTGGGTCGAATTGGAATACTAGATAGGCCGTATTTGCCGACCCCTTGGTCTACGTTTAGGAGTTATGTAATCGAAGGCCGTACTACGATAGAATGAACCGATGTGTAGGGATAATTTGTCATTTTCTTGCCATGCAAAATCCAAATGTCGTTGATTTGATGATATCCAGCACAAAAATCCTCTTATGACCTTTCTATGTGAAAATGATTTGTCTAGCTCAAGTGATTACATTTGCAATTTCTCTTATATTTTACAGACTTGATTTGTCACTTGGTCGACTCAGGTAGTTATGAAGCGTTTGAAGAGACGTCAAATTGACTGTCATTTACTTTAAAGTAATTACAAAATGGAATCATGCATATTATGTTTGAAATAATTATATATTTTTCATTAGTTGAAGGATATATCTTGCACGCCTGATGTTGTACTCCTGTTTCGCATATTAACCTTCATTTATTATCCTCTTGAATCAATTTGGCAGTAGTGTCTAGATAGCAGAAATTGAAAAACAATAGAATAAAAAATGTTTTCTAAATCTGAAGGTTTTTATTTTTACATGAAATGTGACTAGAACATCATGAAGATAAGACTTACAATTCCTCAGCGGAGTGGGAGTGCAACATTAGATTGATCTCCTGTTGCAAAATATTGACTCAGGGCCCTATCATACCTGTACAAAG
The DNA here is from genome assembly GCA_907163375.1 of Prostheceraeus crozeri. Lineage (NCBI taxonomy): Eukaryota > Metazoa > Platyhelminthes > Polycladida > Euryleptidae > Prostheceraeus > Prostheceraeus crozeri. The sequence continues at coordinate 253,244 of CAJQUW010006088.1, read as the reverse complement.
TGAACTAACACAGCTGCGGATGAGCCTCAAAGGACGCGGAGTCGAAGTCCCGGAGTCCTATCAAATGATTGAACTCCCGCCTATGACTAGACCCGAAGTATAAAACAAACCAATTATTTATCCTCGTGTATAGCTGTCAATGTCTTCTTGTCAAATTTCTCAGCCAAACAAAAGTGCAGAGACAACAGTGAAAAGCTGATGATAGTCGTGGGAATGAACCGTGATGGTGAAAAAAAGGATTGTTTTCTCACTCGGTGATTTAGCAAACAAGCCTTCCTCGCCTCGATCACACCTACGCACTTAAGGTGACATCAAAGACAAAAGTTAAATACTAGTTTGTTTGAGAACATTAGCTCTAACTAGGGTTTTCAAAATCTCGACTTTTTGATTGATCCCGTATTTTTTTGCGATCCGGGTATTAGCTAGCTTAATGCATTTAATGTTATAATACTTAGGCTAGCGCAGGCTTGACAATACGAGGTTTTGTTTTAAATTCTCGGACGAGTGTTTTGAACGATGAACTGTACAATGCAACTATGATATCAGATAGACACGTGCCTAAATGTCCATGACTTCATAATAAGTTTTCTTTTAACATGCAGACATAAGCTATGACAATAAGCAGATCTAATTATCGTACACAATAAACGTTGTAACGTTAAAACCTGGCATGTGATTTTCAAATCGAAATGCAAATCCTACGACGTTTGTGTCGTCGGATAAGCCCGATAGATAATATTCGATTCACAAATTCATTAAATGCTGGACATACATACAGTACATGCTCTTTCTTTCTGGACTGCCTGAACATAGTTTTACCTTTTGAAGTGCCTTTTGAAGTTCCTCCAATGCGCTTGTTAAAATCAAAAGTGCACTCATGTTTTTTTGGAGAAGGGTAGGGGATTTTCCTGCCTGGTAGAGACTGGAGAAAGACCATGTAAAGCAAATATTATCAAGATGAGAGGAGCCCAGCATATGACGATGCTTACGACACGTGGACGCCTGTTCTCGGGCGTGAAGCTTCTGATAAGTAACCTGCGATCGCCAATAAGGGCTGATGTTGTCTACAGCATCATGTTCTTGAGAACAAATGATGGAATACTGTGGTGACTTATACATGCAGGATTGTCTTCGTTGTGTTTTAACTTAGTCAAATACCCAACAATAATTCAAAGCTGTATATATAGTTGATAGACTTTTATGGAAAATGATTGATAAATGTACATTAATGATCACTAAACATGTGTTCAGATAGGCTTGCAATGATTTATGGTGTAGGCTACGATTTTCATTAAAATATGCTGAGCTCTCGTAGTTGCTACGCGGAGTTGGAGTCCTATCAAAATGATAGGACTCCGCATCCCTGAGACTTACATATATTGTCTCTGTGAAGGTTGGCTAATATCCAGGGTCGAACTCAAAACCCCAAGTACCCGAGTTGGTTTTTCATACATATTCCGATATCGGCAATGTTTTCTTTGCGCTCTTTTGTATTCCATACTAATTTTCAATTCGCTATCCGTTATTAGATAATAAGTCAATAATTTCACAAGGTTATTAAGAGATAGTTGGTGATCTGTCATGAGCTTTATTTATATTCTTAAAAGCAAAAGGTCACCAATTTGCTTGTCAGCTTAATTCTGCTATGTAAATCGACCTTGAGTAAATATGTACAAGAGGAAGTTTGGGTATTTGGTGTCATCCAATGTTTGGTAGGCAATGTTGAATGGGGTAGGTATTTACACTGTTGGTTTCTAAGCCCATAAGAATTGCAATTGAATAACTGTAAATGTGAGCACTGTGCTCTTTCTTCAATTATTTGACATCTTTAGAGATTTCCTCGAGCAGCACAACCTGCTCAGCATGAAATTAAGTTTCCATTCTGCAGTTGCTTGGATCGGGAGGTGCATATTAAAAGAAGTCATGAAACATGAGTTTCTCCCGAAACATTTACTGAATCAAATGTGTAGAAAATCCAAATCAATTTACTGGTATACTGTTCATTCATGTCTCAGAATCCAACATCGTGTTCTGTCTCTCTATCAGACATATTACTTATTCTACTTATTATGATTTACTTAGTAACGTATATTTTCGTTCATTTACTTTATAGTAATCAATTGCCTCAATCTCATGTGCATCTTTCCTCTCAGGTATCTTTTGTTGAATAAGAAAGCGGTGAAGCTTTCTCTCCTTTGTATATTTCGCCTCAAATTAAAGATGTTAATGGCAAGAAATATTACATATTTACCTTTTACTTTTTAACCTGCGCGGAAAATGCAAAGGAGAGAAAATTGAACGAATCTTTATTCAATAAAAGGTGAATCGCAACCTCCTGTTCACGGCGGTGTTGTTTAATACCTCTCAGGCCATTTTTTCATAGAGCCTTTCTTCAGTTCACGATTATCAATTGTTCATTATTGTGATTATTTTATTTACATTGCAATCTAAAAGTCTTCAGAATTGGACTTTCTCGAATTTATCTTCATATTTTAACGTCATAGTACACTTTTTTGGCAATGGAAGTTGTATTTCACACGTAGCGATCTACTAAACCATTCCTGAAATCACATTTACAACAAAATCTAAAAATCCTTAATAGATTATTCTCTTTATTCAATGTATAAATAACTAAAGCCACTCAATTCATTTCGAAAAAATCTAAACTAATTCTCTGCATAATACTTGTATATTTTTAAGCAATTTATTTCATATTTTTTTCTTTCTTTCACTTTGTGCATACCATTGTTCATGACGCATGAAAACTCCTTTGTTCATTGACGCATATATATTTGCAAAGCTCACAGAATCTGCAAACCAACGAACTGATAAAGGTATTGTATTTTATTTTATTCTAATGCAATTCGCTCAATCTTATAAAAGCACAAACATTGGACTGAATTTAAAATAAAAGCATTGAAATCATGTACTTATACAGTTATTATTAGGGCAACCCAAAGTTGCATTAAAAATCTTCAAAAGTTGCACTCAAAATTTGAATGTGTTCTATTCAAATGAAAAATAGGTAACTAGCGTTAGTTATTATGCTAAATCCGTGAATAAAATCTAGACAATGCAAACCTATCATCTATAAGAGTTAGATGCGCGGAACTAACATAGATATTAAAAGGAGCAAATGAGAAGACTAGAAGATGTCCGAATGAGAGATCGAGTTTCATACCAAATGGCAAGCCAATCCTATTAATTGTCCACCATCGTCTGCAGCAATTTTTGCAGGCAGTATCACAAGACACTTGCAAGTCTGTAGTGATGAGAGACAATCTACATTTAATAGTTCAGCTCAGCTTCAACAACAGATAGAAATAGGGCATTATTGAGTCTCTCGTTATTTTGCATGCGAATCCTTGTGTTCGCAAAAAGATTTTGCATCCGTCCGTTGCCTACCTTGATAGTTTTAGTTTTCTCATTTGATTTTTTTAATATCTATGTCAATTACATAATATTATTTATTATTTCATGTCGATATGTCCTACAGATGATAGTTTCTGCATGCTCTCTATTTTGTTTATGCATTTGGTATAACTACCGTACAGACATGTGATTTTAGAATTCGTGTTGTAAACTCAGTTTATCATTTCCATTTGAATAAGAGTGGACGGAATGCACTGTGCAAAGTTGAGGATCTCAGTCTTTTCTTGATAATGACCATGGTGTAGATAGCCGAAATATATTGACGTACATATTTGTATACTGTATTGTGCATATAGTATATTGACGCATATATTTTTGTACCGATAATAGTCAATAATTTCACAAGGTTATTAAGAGATGGTTGGTGATCAGACAAAATTCTTTCTTAGTCGGAATGACGAGGTTGGCTAATGTTTTCCTCTGAGCTTTTTTGCACAAAATGATAATGATTTATGCTAGACTGATGCATCGTTCATTCATTTTGTTATTGACTTTATGTATATGTGATGTAATTGAATATTAAATTGTCAGGCCTCGCGACTTCCATTGCCTGATTTTGATAGTAAATATTTTTTTTATCATTATCCACCACGAAGGGAGTCATGGGTTAAAAGATTATCTCATCAACAAGAGGCAAATTGGAGTCAATTATGATTATCGTCATCATTTAATAAGCATTATTGTGAGATTGAATAATCGTGTGATTATGAAATCCATTATCGATAAGTGGAAATTCATTCTCGTACACAACAATGCTTAGGATTAATTTACGAGGACTCAAAAGGTCTAACAAGAAGAAATAATCTTTACTGAGATTGATAATTTCTCAAACTCAGCTCGTTAATGGCAAAAACGGCTCATGTTTCCGTTAATCTGGTTCATTCATTATAGTGTACCGACTTTACGCTACAAGCTTCTGGCTACAGAAGTATTAATTTTCCTTTGAAGTTCTTGGTTTATATCAGTCATAGACATCGCACAAAGGCAATGTGTTCGGAAAGTGCGCTTTTTGAGGTCTTCAATCTCTGTGTTCAGGCAAATTATTCTTAGCATGACGGCTTATTTGTCCCATGCAAATATTGTGGAATATTGTACAATTTTGACTGTTTTAAAACCAATGACGTCAATTATTAAAAGGAATTTCATAGGAATGCTCTCTTTGTGATTTGAGCTTTTATTTCTATTTCAAGGGACAAATCCCGCATGTCGTTTTTTCTATGTCACGCGTTTAGATCATTTGTTCATTTTTAAGTTGTGAGAACCAAAGTATACTAAAGAATATTGATAATGAGCCTGAGAATATGCAAAATTCGTCATCGAAAAAGAAAGGTCAAATATAGGAGAAATGCCGTTAGCTCTGATTAAGCACGGCATGGAAATAGCAGCGGAGGGAAACGAGACATACTTCATCGTTATAAGCTGTTGTTCAATATATTAAGGTTTTAATCTGCATAATTTTGGTTTTAATCTGCATAATTTTGGTGATTACGATGTAATAATGATATTTGCTGAGTATGATTGCTAAGTAATAACGCCAATTATCATAATTATACTTAAAGACTAATGATGTTGGGTGTAAATAATTAAGGTCTTGCTGTTTGACTCCGACTGCTTGATGTCCTGTCGGAAGTCACAAACTCCGTTCATCAATAAGAAGTGGATGATCGTTTCAATCAGGTTGCTAAGGATATAGAAGAAATGGTCAAGTAAGTTAAAAAATAACCGATAGAGTACACCAGCGTGTGCAAAAAACGCATTTGATTGTATCTAGAAATTAGCGGCGTTTGTTGGCTAGGCCTATGCTGACTTCTAAAAATCGCATAGAAGTGTTGGATTTTAGGCTCAGGTTTAAATGATTGGCAACAGCACCCACGATTTTCTGCAACCTCAAACACCGAAGACCAAATTCGGAAAACTTGTGTTTATGGACACAAGTCTTACGCAAATAAAAGAAAATAGGTGCATTAGCTAAGCATTAGTTCTGTAGATAATCATCTCGCTTTCAAAATTGCCTAGCTGAGTAAGCGCCAACCTGTTGATGGGAATGGTGATGGTTATACTTCCATATATCCGAAAATAGACATCTAGGTAGACCTAACTAACGTAAGGTATGATACTTTTCAACCCTTCGATGCAAATCTGCTTTTGTGTCACGAACATCAGTCAACCGCATGACCGTTAGCGTGGTGACACTCTACATGTGTATGTCAATAAAATGATTTGAAATCACAGTGTGTGACTAAGTTTAGTTTCCCCATCGTTCTTGAATCGTTCCTCCGCGCTCATCGGCTTACATTATCATCATTTCACATGTTTTTGTAGCATAGATTAATTTTATTATCTTTCTTCGTTTGGTGAGTCTTGGCCGTTCATGACTTTTATTTCTTTCTGCCGTCTGCGCTGTAAGAGACTGTTCACTGTCAGTTCATAAACACATGTACATTGCGCGATATGGACAAGGAAGCGATTTTGTCCAGGAAGTATGGTTCCTCCAATCTAGTGAAGCATTCGCCAAGTTACACGTGGAATTTCAATTAACTTCCTCTCTATTTTGTTCTTCATGAGTTTTATGTACAGTTCACGCCTACTTATTATTTTGTAGCAGTAGCCATTCATTTATTGTTTTCTTACTAAATGAGTGATCCTTAGATTCTATGTGTACTGTACACTGACGTTTCGTTCCATTTGATCGTTTATTTGGCTTTCGCTCACATGTGGAATGATATTCTAATGTATGCACTATTTGCATGTACCTGATGATGCTCGCATGGTGCGTCTGAAAAGCCTCGTCTGAATAGAGTAAACATTTATCGGCAGCAAGGACTTCTCTCAACCTATCTAATATGTCTAGTCCTTCATTCTCAGCAATTGCGCGACATGCATTTCTTTGTTTCAAATTAGTGGAAGTAGCAAATTTCATTTTCATTTGGCAGATTAGTTGTTAGATCATGATGTACTGAGTGATTTCATGTCCACAGTATGCGCAGATTGAGATATTCATTGTAGTTAGCTCGTCTCATTTCTTCAATCATTTCTTTTTCCTAATAGTATGCTCTAGATGAATATTTGCAAAACATCTGAGAGGGTTGCACAGTCTGTCTAGCAATTATCAGACAGATAAGAACAGAATATCCTAGCCTACTTAGAGAGTTTATTGATTGACACAAACTAAGAATATTTTCTTTAAAACAAGATGCACCTATTTAGAGCGAAATTCAGTTTTACGAGATGAACAAAAGTAAATGAACCAAAATTGCTATGTAAATTTGTGTAAGGCGCAAATAGACTAATATAATGAAAATATTTCCAGAACTATTCCTACGCGTTACACTCAGAAATCACTCATAGTTTCAGTATCTGCTACCACTGAGAATTACTTTCTAGGAATTATTGAGCAATTTTGATCATTGCATTTCCATTATTTAATCAGAGTTATGACTCAATTTGTTTTCTGCTTCACATTGAGTAATATAAATATTTAATGAAGAAATTGGCTACCGTTGTTCTTCAATGTCAGACCTTTTAAAGAACGATGTTAATCAGAATTTTCATATCTAGTATACTCAAGATAATCTCAGGATGTTGATTTCATGGACAATAAGTAGTAATGCCAAGTAACAAATTACTCATCAACCGTAATAAAAAATCCGTTACCCATGACAAAATCTTGGCTACATTTCTGATCATCACGCATATGCATGAGAACACTGAACCAGCGAGTTTGACCAACTCGAGTCCACAGAATCTGTATGAAATTATTCAAGGATTAGATTTACATGTCAAGACAGTTAAGTGTGAAAAGTCCCGCCGAGGGAACATAAGAGAATGATTATCTTTGGACGTTGTGCTTTTCCACGGCACTACGAGACGTGGAGGATTGATGATGCTATGTCATCAGCATTTAACTTCCACGAGCGTAATCAGATTTCCTATAATTTGCTTTGATGAAGCCTGCGGCGAAAACTTCCTAAAATTTCGTTGTGTTTTCGCACTTGCGGAGGAAGGGCTACTAAACTAAGCTTTCATTTTATAACACATGGGCTCCGCAATGACAAACAAACTGCAAAAATTGAAAAAATGCTGATTAATGGTTTTCATTGTTGCGATGAAGCTCAGATAAATGAATTCGTCATAAACATATTTGTATTTCACGAAGCCTTTCGCCCGATTCTTGTCAAGTGATACTTCGGGAAGAAACTAAGTTAGGGCACAATTTTCTTGTATACAAAATGAAAGAGAAATCTTCTAGACACACGATATTGCTAGGTGATTCATTGCTGGATCTAAATGGTTGTGTGGTGTGTATACTCATTAGTAGTGTACATCAACTCATCAATGGCTTAATTTACTTCCGGATGTATTTGTGTTTGATATAGAACTTGGCTTGTTCCTGTAGCCGCTTTTTGACAGTGCAGTGCACTAATTCAGTGCACAATATTTATACTGCAGTGTATTGATGCACAATGTGATAATTCACGATTGGCATAGATTTCCTATTCTGCTGGTGAGCCTTTATTTTCATTAGGGGCATGATTGTGACAGGCATAGTTCAATACGCATAATAAACGCACGATAGATAGAGGCAGAATGCTCGTACAGTGTGTTTCAGTCAAACCTGGCTGATTTCAATCGATTCCCATTTGACCCATGATGAAGATGTTAAACCGGAACTTTTTGCAAACGAAAGACAATACCTGGGAATTTTATGTCCGTATGCTTTTATTTACTTTTATCGACACATTCACCATAGATATCGCTCTCATTTGGAGAGCGCTCTTCAGCCTTCGTTCGATTTATGAACGTCGTTTTTATTATGATTTATGAGTTCGATTTATCGTCACGATTTATGAAAAACAATGAAAACTATGGAAATTAAATGTAAAAATTTATTGCTTTAAGTAATGGAACAACAAAAGCTATTTTATTCAACATGGCGTCCGCTAACTTCCAACGCGGTATGGAGTCGTGCCTTGAATGCGAGAAGTGCGAAGTGCTGTCTGTCGCTCTTCAGTCGAAATGGAGTCGAGTTCCTCTCGCAAACGCTGCTCCAAATGGTGCACATCGCGAATATTTGTGGAATACACTCTGTGTTTTAGCGTTCCCCACAGCGAGAAGTCTAGAGGCGTTAGATACGGACTACGCGCTGGCCAAAGAATGTCACCTCTTCGAGAAATCACATTGTTGGAAAACTCATCACGCAGAAGGTCGATAGTTTCGCGTGCGGTGTGCGGCGTAGCTCCATCTTGTTGGAAAAACAGAGAACCATTTAAAAATTCTTCATTATTTTGCAATTGAGGAAGAAAGAAATCTTTAATCATTGCTCGATAGTTTGATCCGTTTACTGTGGTTCCTACACCATTCTCGTCTTTCAAGATAAACGGACCGAAAATCTGCTTACTCGAGAGACCGCACCACACAATGATTTTCGGCGAATTGAGTGGCATATCGGTAACAAATCCAGGATTTTCTTGAGCATGAAACCAGTAGTTCCAGCCGTTCACGTGGCCGTTCACATGAAAGTTAGCTTTGTCAGAGAAAATAATGCGCTTCAAGATATCGGGATCTTGCTCAAGGTGTTGAAGGATCTCCGAGGCGAAGTCAACGCGAGACTCAAAGTCTTCATCGTTAAGGGAGTGAGGTTGGCGCAGCCGATAGGGATGAAAACCGTTTTCGTTAATGGTGGATACAGAAAGGTTTAGCTGCGCTGATAGTCTACGCTGTGAAGTCTCCGGTTGCTGTTCGACGGCATCAACAACGCGTTCAATATTCTGTTTCGTGCGAGCCGTTCGCACGGAGCCGCCGCGTGGCTTATGTGCGAGTCCAACAGTAATGGCCGTATTGTGGGCTTCCAAAGTTGTGTGACTTATCACATACATAATATCAATGTTATTTACAGCCTATATTGATGAAATTATTCAAAAGAAGTTTTCTAACATGAAATTTCCCAGTATTGTTTATTATTTGTACTGGCATTGACTTCTATAGAACTATAATTGAATTTACACGAACCCGCTGAAACTGACCAGGTTTCACTGAAACACCCTGCACATAGCTAGGCGTGTGGTAAATTTGAAATGGCTACAAATACGCATATTAGATGTTTTTTTAATAAAATGTTTGTAATGTTTGTCGTTGTGGGACCGACGGATCGACCTCATACTTCATGTTAGTTTTGTGCAGTGGCATCTTTTGTGATGTGTTGTAGATATCGAAAAAATTGGCTGTGTTTAGTATTGGGCTGTTTTGACTGCTTAAATACCATCGACATCAATTTCTATGAAACGAAATTTCGAAATCTGCGCTAGCCTTGATCACTATTCAAGAACAAAAAATATAAGAACAGATCAGTATTGAGTTGCACAATCAGTCGAAAAATGGTAACACATCTGAATAGAATATCTGACATTTTATCCAATATCAGGAATGATCAGGTTCCAATCTCAGCATCAACATAACTCATTTTAATCCATGTTCGTCTTTTCTGAATGAATCAGCAGGCCTAGTGATTTTTTTCATTCATTCTACATGAAATTGCATGTATAATGATAATTATAACATATTTGTCGTATAACATTCACACAAAACACAGATGATGACTTAGACCATGACAAATTGGGAAAGTCCATGAAGGGCGACAAAAACCAAACACTGATGAACAAGGAAGTCATCAATTACATTTGAAATAAAAGTAGAGAAATCAAAGGATTACCATATGTCGTTGATGCGGAAGTAGTTCGATAACCGATGCTCAAAGTCATTTAAAGAGGGAGCAGAAACTTCGAAGTAGGTCAGTGCTTAATCACTTGTAAAGAAATTGTATTTCACTGATGTTTTTGTCCTCTTGGTAATGATCGCGTAAGGATTGTTTCGGCGTGGATTTCGCACGGCAGATGAAAATTATTTCTCAACATCAAGGTTGACGAGACCATTTAACAGTTTGTAGACAAATATCAATTTATATCTTAGGCATCGGGAGGACAACTTTAAAAGTTTCACTTCATGCAAGCGATTTTGTTATAGTCTAACTGTTGCAGATCGCTGAATAATCGGCAAAATCGTCGCTGAATGTCTTCAATTTCATTGATCAACCCTTGCTGATGTGGACACCACAAAATGCACGAAAACCAAGAATGAGACGTGCGTAAACTTAACAATTTCACCAAAAAAGTCTTGTCCCGAGTCACAAAAACCCTTTTAATGAGGCCAAGCATTCGGTTTGCACGCAAAACATCATAATCTTTATAATCAATCATATTAACTAACGTCTGATAAAAAGACATAATAAAAGTCACCAACCCAGACTCGGCTCAGACAACTAATGATGATACAAAAATACAGTAACGAATTCCAAAACACGTTGAGAGCAATAATTCCTTACATTTCTTACGCTTCTTAAGATCCGTCCTTGTGAATGGCTTTGCACTTGATATTGACTGGATCATATGAGTGATTTGAAGCGCGAACTTCAAAATTTAACTAATATTCGTTCCGTTTCACTACCGCCTGTTGTCACGGTCAGTCATTCTGCTTTTCCTGGCTTTGACAAAGCCGTTCATCTATTTCAGTCTTCCGAGTTACTCCTACAAGCCCTGACCTTTGACGTCAACTTTCATGTCATTCATTCGTCCTCCAATCACCGTTGTAGAAGACATTTCTCTTGTGTATTGTTTTCATCCAATCTCTGACGTAGAGGATGTACGCGCTGTAGATGTATAGTCTCAGCCGTCCCTGTGTGTGCCATTTCTGACGCTATTCTGCTACTGTTTCGACGCGTCGGAAATGTGCTAAAGTGAAACCTTTATTTCAAAATCAGAGATGGCAGTCACAAATGTGATAAAAGCAGCCAATAGTCCTGTTCATTCTCAGCCTTCTTCGTTCTTTTCTCTCCGCGGAATTTTCTCTTGTTGTTATGGCAAAGGTGTACAAAACCAAAAAGAGGGTGAGTCAATTGCTAATTTCGACTACTTTCTGTTAAAGAATTCCAAGATCGGTCGGAAGCAATGAAGATTCAATATCGTGGCAATCTTACCTTCAGATCAGGGATGCGGAGTCCTATCATTTTGATAGAACTCCGACTCCGGGTGGCAAGTATATATAGCCTAGTTTTTTTAAAAAAACTGGTAACCTACATCATAGATCATTATAGGCTTACCTGAACCTATCTTTAGTGATCATTGCTGCATCAATTATCAATCACTTTCGATGAAAGTTTATCAAATGTCGCTTTAAGTTGGATGCATAAGACTCGGCTCCTCTCATCTTGTTGATGTGTGCTTTGCACAGTTTTTCTCCAGTCTCTACCAGGCAGGAAAATCGCATAAATACTCTTTCGATATTAATATGCGCTTTGGAGGAGCCATCACACAAGATTAACGTTTGGGTAAGAGGTAATGTTCTCAAACAAACTAGTATTTCATTTTTGTCTCTGACGTGACCTTTTGTGCGTAGGTCTGATCGAGGCTAGGATGGCTTGTCTTCTCTATTGAATCACCGAGTGAAAAGACAATTCTTTTTTAACCTTCACGGTTCATTCCCTCAACTATTACAAGCTTTGCATGCAGCAGTGTCTCTGTACTTTTGTTTGACGGAGAAAGTTGACATCAAGACAGTGACAGCCACGTATGTACGAGGATAAATAATTTGTTTGTATTATATTTCGGGTCTACTTATAGGCCGAACTCCGACTCCGCATCCTACCTCAGATTGGAGTAGGTCAAGTGGTTGGAAATGTAGTCATGGATCTGCTAGTGCTGAAAGAGCGTTCAGAGGTTTCCAGTTACAGAATAAAGTGGCAATTTGACATAGGATTTGTGCAACTTTGACAAGCAGAACTAGTGACGACCAGGGCATGGGCGGTGGCAGCCGGTATTTCATAATATTAATTTCATGGCAGAGGACGACATTTATCCTAGGTCAGTTCAAACGAAGAATACTTAAATTGCCTTAACCGTGATTTGCCAGTTAATGATAATAATTCTTTATTTGTTAATGCAGCGAACTGTATACCTAGAGAGAATGACAACTATTAAGTCAACAAAAGACATCAACACCTTTGATTACCCGACCGCACTCGTCTGACCCAGGAGTCGAACCGAAGTCCGCGGTGGAGACGAGCTCGCACCTTCTTCACTAGGCCACGCTGACGGTACAAAAGGAATGCGAGTGAAGGCAGAAGTCATCTCTAAGTGATATCGACAGTACATTGTCCTATTATGTCATTATTACGCATTCCTTTTTCACCGTCAGCGTGTCCTAGTGAAGAAGGTGCGAGCTCGTCTCCACCACGGACTTCGGTCCTGGGTCAGGCGAGTGCGGTCGAGGAATCAAAGGTGTTGGTGTCTTTTGTTGACTTAATAGTTGTCATTCTCTTTAGATATTCATTGTACTACGACAGACTTTTGTTGCCAATACAACGAACTTTGACTGACAGCAGGATACTAGCTGAAGCCATGTGGGTCTCTGTTTGATGAGTTAATGTAAAAGAATGTTTTACTACCTTTAGATAACAAATTCGTTGATGACAATAATGGCTGGCTTTTTCGAATACTCAGATTCCTTCAAACATGTCACCAAAAGAGGGTTGAACAATATCGGGTGCCCAAGCCATCTCGTAATAAAGAGGTCGAATCGAGGTTGGGTACAATGATGATAGTGTGGTTCCTATAGTACCCCGTGGTCATCAAGTTATCCAAAATACATATATAGAATATGGATTGTCTCTCTCTACTCGATGCTACTCCACCACACATTGGTGGACTGCTTAATATCCCTTCATCTCTCAAAAATAGATTTGCCGCAGATTCATTGACCCATAGGACAGATACTTCTGACAGCTCCATGCCTGCAAATGTGAGAGCGTGGGACGACTGCTGTGCACATTGCTAAGCGGTGCGCCCTGTCATGGTGAGGATTGTCCATAGAAAAGGGATTGTCTCTCTCTACTCGCTGCTGATGACCCTCACTGATGAATTTCACAGAGGAAGATAACTGTCTTTTGACTTGATATGAGGGACCACACTATCATCATTGTACCCGAGGTTGAAATCAGCCTTCCTTAAATCGCATACAGCTAGTCAACAATAAGCTATGAAGCAAAATATGTTATGCAATTTTAGTGCAGTTCTGTCATAAGAGGACTTATTGTTACATTTTAGCTGATGTAAAAGGGACCGGCAACACGTGGCGTAGACCTCGAAACTTGCGGGAAAAGCGAACTTCCATAATCTCAGTGCCATCTGCTTCCTTAATAATTAAACCGTTTTAGAAAATTTTCTGACTCTGAATCGAGAGCTCATCAGGGAACCTCGAAAAGGTTATGGTTATTTCTCATTAATGATCAATGTCTTTTAATTACGGCAAGGTACGCGACATTAACAACAAGAGGTTAAGAGGAGTTTAAGTCGTCTTTGTTAATCAAATTAATGATGGTGATGAAGCTTGAATATTTAAAGAGAATGACAGCTACTAAGTCAATACAAGACACCAACACCCTTGATTCCCCGACCGCACTCGCCCGACCTAGGAGTCGAACCGAATTCTGCGGTAGAGACGAGCTCGAATCTTCTTCACTAGGCCACGCTGACAGTGCAAAAGGAATGCGAGTGAAGGCAGAAGTCATCTCTAAATGATATCGACATTATATTGTCCTAGTATTATTGACAGAACGCTACCAGCGTTCACATTGTAGCGAGACAGCATATCAACATGTCATGCGACTACGTCACAGTCAGCGTGGCCTAGTGAAGAAGGTGCGAGCTCGTCTCCACCGCGGAATTCGGTTCGACTCCTAGGTCGGGCGAGTGCGGTCGGGGAATCAAGGGTGTTGATATCTTTTGTTGACTTAATAGCTGTCTGTTTAGATCAGTGATTCTTAACCGGGGGCCATGTGGCTCCCTGGGGAGGAATTCAACATGCCAGGGGAGGAATGACGTACATAAGGAGGATTTGGGGAGGAAGGAGGTTCGAAGGAGTATTTGAGATGAACAGGCTTTGTTGATTCACCGTCACGTGTGAGTTATCATCGTCAGTATTCGTTAATCGCTTCCCAATATTCAAGATGTTAATTATGCGGCTACTGTTTAATAGCTATTTGCGACCATGTTTAGATTTAGAAGCCACCAATATATCTCTGTGTACGAGTGTTCCATTCGAATTATTTTAATTAGGGAAAATTTAACTACGCGGCTATAGATCATCACCTGGACGTTTTGTCTGTGGCCTGCTCAGTTGCACCGACAAGATAGACTAGAAGATAGTATTCTGGTCAGAGAGAGAGCTAATGAAGCGAGGCGTCACATTTCCATTCATAAATTAAGGTCAAATGGTATGGCTCACTCAAGAAACAGTTGAAAAGCACCCAACTTTATCAGCCAATGCCCACACGCTACTACTTCCTTTTTACCTGGTCGAGTTCGGTGTCTCGGCGGTATCAGATTTGATACCTAGGAAGAGAAATCGACTCAGCATCAGCGTGCGCAGTGATTTGAGATTGAAACTCACGAATTTGACACCTCAAATTCAGGAATTGTGCGGCAAGTATCAGGCTCAATACAGTCATTAGTTTTTTGTTGGATTACTTGTAACACTTCCCATTTGCATGTAGGCCTACTTAGATTCTTCGTGATAGGCTATCTGAAGTCTGCATTTGAAAATGTTTGTTACTGCTATCTTTGACTTCTTTTTTTAACTTGAATAGTGGCCTACTAGTTTAGAGGGAGGAATTAAACATACTTTCAACTGTTAGGGAGGAATCCGAGCAAAAAGGTTAAGAACCACTGGTTTAGATATTCAATAAACTACGACAGACCTTTGGTGATGAAGCTTTAACGTCACTAATCCCCATACTGGGGGCTTGGACGGTGCTGACACAGTCAGACTATTCTGGAGCGTTGTTCCTTTTGCTCAAGCGTTGTTACTTTTGAGCGATTCCCTTCCTGCCGACTTCCAATGACACTTTCGGCGCTCGATCTCTGGACCAAAGGATCGCTAGGTCAAGCACTTAACCACTGTGCCATGGAGACCACGGTGATGCAATCAAAATTTCCAATATAATAAAAACTGGATATTTCAATGAGATAGAATGAGCACCTTCTGATGGACTTTCATTTGAATAGTTGCCGATGTTTCATTTTTGCTCTCTATATGTGGAGTGGACACCCATGATCGCAACTCGGTCAATGGAGTATTCAGCGCACGAACAATGTCACTATTAATTGAATTCATACGGTTAGGTTTCAGTTTTGCCAATACTACCTCTATGCTTGAGTATTAAGGACATTTTCCACTAGCAAGCAAAGTCAGTTAGCAGTGATCGCCGTATTTCAATGGCTGCGTTTCAGCCTTGCGATTTTTCGTCATTTTGCTGAGTCAGTCGAGAATTTGCTCAGAAGCAAATAAAGAAGCAACACTCCAGCGAGGTCTTTTTTGAAGAGCAACGTCAAGACCCTAATCAAACATATGTCAGTCATTTGCTGATTATTCCCTCCCATGTTTTGCAAATGCGTCTCTACAACCCAATTTCGTCATTTAAGCTACTCATCATTTTTATCTAAGTATCATACTGCACATTTTATATACACGAGGAGAGTATGTTCGGTCTTGGCCAAAGCTGGGTGGTGACTTCTCAGCTACTTACACTAACATGAGATCATGGGAATAAAATGATATTTCATCAAACAGACGAATGATAAATTTACAGAGGAATGAACATTTCCTTCCTCTTATCAATTCGAATCATGGTAGCTTAATCGTCCGAGTTTCATTCGCATGATGAGATGCTTCACAGGTCGGGTATTCTAGAAGGCTAAGTCTAACCCTGCATGTGATAGTAAAGGTATACGAATCTGCCAAACTTTATGACAGCAATTAATACAGTAATTGTTGATATCTCAACAATTTTTGATGCAGCAAAAAGAATGTCATTCTTCAAAGCACATATCATGGAGATGTAGCCGGTCCGAAATTTTCCAGGATGATTTGAACCGTTGTGGAGGTGCCGTTATTCCGATGACCAGCTGCATCTCAGACATACCAATGACACAGTCTAAAGCTAGAGGTCTGATCCGAAAAGAATGTTGGACATTATATATCATTTAGATAAAAACTCCACAGACACGGAACAATTTAAATCCAGCATTCATTGGCAGCTGTAGGCGTTGCTTGTCGTCCTCCAAAGACATCAACATGACTCGGAATAACCGAAGCTAGTTATAAAGTAGATTAACTGACGGCACGTAAGGCTGCCCTGCGCTTATTTATTCAGGCTTAGCCGTCTGGCTCATCATCTAATAAGATTTCAAAGCGCTAGTATGTCTGTGTATATGACTTAGAACATATTTAGACTGACACAACGACTTATGTATATTAAATTCCTTGTAAGATGTCAAGAGCTTAAATTGTTCGAGTGTGGACTCTTGTCTAATCCATGTTCCCAAGTGATCTTGCACTCTACAATCTCCTTCTAACTCGTCTCCACTCACAACTGCCAAAATACATTTACTTTATACAATGTAGGTCTTCATAGTGTATGAACTTTCAAATTCTCATGTTATCTTGATATACATTCTTTACTATACAAGTTGAAGCTCTGGGTTTTAGAATTAGAATAGAGCACCATTCCATCAGTTGATGCATTTTTAAGTACATGATTTTAACAAAAAAAGAATTCACTGTAAGTAACTTTCAATCTCACTTTTTCTCTACACTTGGTTGCTGCGGTTTAACAAAAAAAGAATTCACTGTAAGTACCTTTCAATCTCACTTTTTCTCTACACTTGGTTGCTGCAGTCACTAAAAAGGTGCATCACATGAAAGCAAAACACTTCATCGTATAAAATAGAAAAAGCTTTCACGGTGTCAATCAATAATCATCGATGCATCAACTTCAGCATTGAAGCTTTACGTTTTAAATCTGCTGTAGAAGACCGTTTTATTATTTAAGAATGAGGAAGGGCTCGAAGTTAGGAGGACTGTACATTTTAGATTCTGTATTTTTTTCGTTGGTTCTTTTTTAACTTCAGGCCAGTAGAAGTCTTTAATGAGAGGTGATTTTTGCGTCATTCTTCGGAAAATCACCTGTTGACGACCATCTTGCATGGAAGGTCTACTTTCATGAATTAATCCAATCTAGCTGAGATGACTGTCTCCAATGACAATTCCAATGATATCTGGAGTATAGAGGAGCAGAAGGCAGTACATAGAAGCGGATGATGTCACATGATTGGCCTGAAATGTCTGATCTCCTGCTTGTGCTCCTCATGAAAACCTGTGGAATAGTCTGCAATTGCTCGTGCTACTCGATGGTATGAAGGAATTGCTCCGGATGCTTTCCTTCCATTTTGATGTTTTATGTTTAGTAGCTCTTCAGTTTTTATCTCCGCACGACTTCTCCCACTTTCAGAGGTGTAAAAATAAATACAGGTAGATTTTCCGCATTTCCATTGAGTTGTATTATGCATGTTAACTTCAGCTATGGATTGATAAGACGCATCTACATATAGACTTCCCTTTCTGATAGTTGCTGTGAATATGCTGCGATATTGAAGTGTCTAATGTCTATGTGCACTTTACTAATTTGCATTCCGATATTTTGAGATGCATAGCATGCGTTGACCCATCAGCTTTATATTCTTCTTTACATATAAATGCTTTGAATGCCAAAGCAGATAACTGCTCTATACCTCAACCCATGAATGCAAAGAGTGATACAATGCATTCACAAGGTTTAGAAGTGGTGCCAATAGATTCACGATCATCTCCTATTTCTTCAGTTTTTCTCTTTTTGGGGTCAAGACTTAATACCGAAAAAGCACACTGTACAATATTAAGTTAGCGAGACAGGTTGAAAGTTATTTTTTCTCATCCGTCGGCTACAGGTTTTCGTACAAGTTCGAAAAGTTGCTTTGTTGAAAAAAATTCAAGAAAATTTTCGATAACTGTGATGCTTTATCTTGCCCAAGCCACTACAAAACTTCTGTTTTTTAGAATTTTTAAAACAATTAGCAGGTGCTTCAGGCATTACACGTGATTGGGAGTTGTACCATTCGGATGCTTTGATCTATTCTTTCTATTGATTACGAAATTCCCCCTTTTGTTGTCAGCGTTGTTGCAAGTCAAAAGTGTGCATCGCCATCAAGTGTGCATTTGGTATTAATAAGCAATATTTTGCCACATTGTATGTTCATGAAAGTGACATGTATGTGTCAAAGATTTGCATCCAACAGAGTGTAGGCCTCCACACCATTAAATGACAAAGCAAGATAATTGTTCATCAGTATTGTGAGCGACTGATCAAAGAAGAGGCACTTACACGTACATAGCGTTGTGGCTGAAACTTCGTAAAAATGTTTTGATGCCTATTTAGCACCACAATCTTCCTTTATGCGATGGATTTTGTAGACATTAGAATGGCATAAAACATGAGTTATCTGCTGATAAACCAGGTCATCACACTACTTAATGCCAAAACATGTGTATAATTTGCCCGAATGTGATGTAGGATTGAACTTGAGGACATCGAATGAATTGCAAACTAGAGATAGCCTGCTGCAATTTATTTGATAAAGGCCTCACTCATTTCAAACATCGGTGTGCAATAGTATAACAGGAGGAACTTTTATCAACCGAATGCTCCATGCCGACCTCTTCGATGTTTTCTGTGACCAACTCCACTAGCCTTTGGTAATTTACTTAATGTTTCCACTTCTTGAGTTCTTATTCAGTCATGCGTTTGCTAAATCAGAGTAAATATATTATTCATTAAACGTCACCCTCAATAGACGGAGCCATGCAGCTTATTTGAAGAAATGCGTTATGTAAAGAATTCCATTTTGCAATTATAATCGCGCATTTCTTGTACTAACCGTTCTAGTGAATATGGCTGAAGAGTCGCGGCATCACCTGGACGTATATATGAAGTTTTAACGTCTTTACTCTCCTCTGAGAGCTTGGACATCAAAGTTCACTAGAGTGGTGTGATGATTTTAGTCCGGATGCCTTTCTTGCCCACTTCCAATTACTCCCTCGGGGCTTGCCCATGAGACACAACCAAAAGAACACAATACCCAACACTTCACCACTACGCCACGGAGACCACATCCAAGGATATAAATAACAGACGGAAATGTGCATGATATAATTTACAGTATAAAAGAATGTATGCATCTAAAATTAAATATCATCACGTAGGCAATGTAGTGCACTCACTCGCAGAACAAGTATGATTACACGTATCTTTACAGAATGCGCATTCCCACATTTTACTGGCATCAACTATGAAATTTATACATAGCGAGTCGATATGAATTCACATCACTGCTATCGTAATTACTTTCGGAAAGAGCGCAGTTGAGTGCAAAGGAGTGAAACATGACACTCGAAGCATTGTATATGACCAAACTATTTCCTAATGAAATTGAGACTTTTCTTTACACATTGCCGAAAGAAATCATTTTATCATAATGCTTTGCACAGCTCTAGAAACCTTATCGAAGCTCAGTAGACGAATATACAAGGGTGTAGAATATCACAAAACGGCTAGGCATGTACGAGACTCGATAATTTCACGTTTTTGTCTCGGTCTTCATCATTCAGATTATGTTCTCGAAAATTCCTTTTGAAACATATTTTCAAATTCAAATTAGGAAACATACGCATCAGCCCTCGCCCCGTTGGAGAACAGATGTCTTAAACCGAGCAGAACCAATTCAGAACAATTTTCCCATGATCTCGGGGATGACAAAGTCAAGGGTATCCATTTTTTCAGAATCACAGATTTTTGTGCCGTAATTATATTCAATATTTGAATTTGTATTTTTTTGGATCATTTCCGTTACCTTGACAATGTCGTGAAATTAATCACCAAAAAGGTTTCACACTGCCAGTTTGGACATGTACGATGTTATTATGATGCATTCATGCCATACTAGAGAAATCTTGATATTGAATTGATATTTGTCATCTACGTACAACTGAGATCACATTGAGATTCATTAAATTTTGTATAATTTATGTTTTGTGGTGTAAACGAGAGAGAATGACTTCAACAAATGATCTGCTAGCTTGGCATAAAAGCATGAACAACAATTGTTTTCTTGATTGATCACAAATTGAATCTAAACATGACACGGCAAAAAATTCGAAGGATCCAGGAAGCGGAAGATGGCAAAGATGCATGTTGTCAAGGCAGTTAGGCATAGTAGATCACTATGATATTATATCTCCGTATTAAAATCATATAAATACATTGACAGCAATTCACATTGATGTCTGATTAACATTTAACAAGCGGATTTGCTAGGTATATAGATAACAGAATGACAGTTCGCGTGGACATGGGAATAGAGCGATATCCTCAGACTTGAACAGAACTCAAAAATTCCGTGGAAGCAGTGGACTCTGCGTTTCGCCCTGCAGGGGCTCGTCAGTACGGCTCGGAATGGCCCAAGCTAGCTTAAACATCTGTAATGACTGAGCATGCTGAAGGACTGCACAACGGGCTGCTTTGTGTTTATTTATCCTGGCTTTGAGTTGCGGCTGATAATCATAAAGATTGCAGAATGACATTTCTAGATATTTTAAGCTAGCTTGGACCATTTTGAGCCGTACTGACGAGCCCTTGCAGGGCGAAACTCAGTGTCTATGGCTGTCAAGGAATTTTTGTGTGTAAATTTTTAAAGTCTGAGTACATCTCTCTCTATTTAGATTTGTTACTGTTTTGCCAACGTAATAAGTCTACCAGTTTGATTTAATTAATGCATAACTGATGTACAATTGATATAAGAAACGGCAAATACCTATGCGCCTACAGCTTTGCTCGCAGTACTTCCAACACTTCTATGATAGCATATTTACAGTCGAATCTTAAAAATAGATTATCAAGACTTTTCATGGCCTTTTTGCGACTTTTTATGTGTTCTGATTTATTATGCTGTTTTCCATTAGTAGAGCATCGCATTAATTAATGGGGCAGTTATTATGTCAGTTTAAATAGACTATAAGCGCAACATTCTCTCAATTTTAATGGCAATTATTAAACTTTTAAATAAAAGCTAAAAATAATGCAAGCTAGATTACCTGTAAAGTTCTAGTCACTGAATCTCAATATATTCAGAATCGCGCGATTTTCTATTAATCGTGCGCTGAGTCTCACGATTCGGAATCGCGCCCGCCACTGAAACAAAGTATTAAAAAATAACTACAGCAAATGTTCGATAAGGGGAGGGACAAAATGCTCCAATGTGTGACAGGAACTACTTTTGTATGCATCTAAATGTTGAAATCAGTCGGAAAGACTCAGTGTAGGAGAAAACTTGCAACATATTTACAATAGTTTTTTTCTGGGTGAGCTACATAATTTCAGCTCTTAATGAAACAATATGAGCAAGTATGTACTCGTCAAAAAGAAAATTTGTGTGACAAAAGTGCATTCATTTGAATTCATGATTTTAAGTATGAAATTGAACTAATGATATTGTTGTTGTTATTTTTTAAGTCAGTTTTTATTTTTTCAATGCTTGAAAAAAATTGACTTCAAAAATAACAACAACAATATCATTACTTCAATTTTCTACTTTCAATTTTGAAAATTTGTGTGCGTGTATTTACGTACACGCCTTCTTTTCGTGACAGCAAAGCGAACGCATAGACCGTGTTTTTAGTCATATCAAGGCAATGTTCATCGATAGAATGACAAAATGTGATTTTTGTCCATCAAAATTCCAACCTAGAAATTTGTCCGATCAACTTAGTGGATTGGCTGATGAGAATTGAAAGGTCTCTAACAGAGCCCACTAAATCTGTACCGTGAATAATCTCAAGTTTGGTTATGTGTGTATAGTATCTGATTCGAGGATTGTGAGTAGGGGTCGCATTACCGGTATTACCGAAACCGGTAATACCGGTAATTGTGATATTTTTCATTACCGAATTACCGGTTTTTTTCAAATGAAATTACCGGTTTTCGAAGGTGTAATTCAAACCATTTATTCTACTTATTCATTGCAGCCAAAGGTGACATGGAAGGCGATTAAAGTACAATAATGCAGATCATCTGAGTTGTTCGATTAGAGGAAACACACTCACACACCACTGCGCGCTACACACAACCTCTACATAGACTATGGTGGGAGGCAGTCACATCAGGTCGGATTTCTGTGGTCTTATGATCTCATACAATGGAAGGCGGTTGGCATACGCTTCATACAATGCGGCGTCTGACAATTTGCAACCTGATTGCAGCTAGCGCATGCAGGAGAAAGGAGAATTACCAATGATAGTCCGAAACGCAAGCCTTTGGGAGTATTTATTCAGTTCACGTGACTTCTGTAGAGCGAACAGTCGAGGTCAAACGGATGACGATTTCAATGCTTACGGCAGTTCGCCTTAAGGACAGCATTACTGAGCACTGCTTTTTCGTGTTTATCGAACGTCATGAAGTTTACGAGCTTCAAAACCGACGGCATTTGGCGATTCTATGATCGGGAAGATTCTGGGGGCAAACCGGGTCAACATGCACAGTGCAAAGAATGCAAGAAATTAATGACGTGCGTCGGTAGGGGCTTCTAACGTACATGTACATGTAATTAGTATTTTCTCTGCCTTGTTCGATACAATATTAATTATCAGAAAACCGGTAATTACCGGTATTACCGTTTTTGTCGCGACTGGATTACCGAATTACCGGTTTTCCAAAAATACCCCGGTAATGCGACCCCTAATTGTGAGCTCATGCCACTTTAAGTTTTAAGGCGTGATCTAATCATGATCGTCCATGTGGAATCACTTGTTAAGTACTCATTGGATGCAGATTCACTTGCGAATGTAGAAAATCGAGAATATCGAAAAATCAAATGAATTTTCGAGAAATTAAAATGCGGTCATGTCTTTTTTTTGAACATTTTTGAGAACCTCCTGATTTCTCGCCCCTGTAAAAAACCCTAATATCTTGTCTCTATCAGTTATACCTAAGAAGACCCGCATGTGCATTTACTAGCTCATATGTCGATATTGTGGAAGATTATATCAGTATTCTCATTTTTGACAATATCTTGGTGTATTCTAGCAGAAATACAATTTTCTGATTATAAATCAGCGTCCCACAACGGATATGAATTCAGCACTGATCATTGCTATACATTAGAAGAAACGATAGAAATGCGATTGTGGTGGCGTCTATAAAATGCACATCAAAGCGTCATTAATTTCCGTATATTAATTTATTCGCAGTTTGAAGCCATTTCTTTCGTCTTCCTTTTGATGCTGCCTTCGTAGTACAAATTGTGGTAATCCTTTCTAGATGACAAGGTCGTAGGCAGACGCATCATTTTATTGGATTCACATAGATCAGAAGCATTGTAGCGCATCCGGGTCATATCACGCGGATGCAGATTTTAAAAGGTGTATCTGAGAGATATATCACTGATTTGATGACAGACTATAAACATCACAGTTGCACAGTTGAATTCCTTTCCACCAACATCTCTCTTTTAAAGCTCCTGTCAAATTTAGGAGCGATCACCTTATGAATGAATTGCGGAACATTTAATGAATGCAGACTAATGCATGACATTGTAAGAAATCAAAGCAACTATGAGCAAGGCCACACAATTAAGTCCTCAATAGCATACTTAGCATGTATACCAGGACTAATACATTGCAGACCTTGCTCCCTTTTATTCTGACAGCTATTCAATAATGCTGTCACATAGCTGAAAATTAGGTAAATCGCATAAAATCCTTGTCATATTTATATGCGACCACGCCTGCGCTCTCAATGCGAATTGAAAAAGTTGAAATCGTGGCGAGATCTCTGACTGTCAGCACATCTCTGAACATGATCTCTGAAAAGTGACTGTCAGCACAGCACAGTAGCAGAGCACAGTAAATTTCCGCTTCTTTATTCCTCCCTCAAGCATATTTCGCCTTACATCTCTGCTAAGATATAAACCGATGATACAATAGTTCGTACTTCTATCTTTGCCGGGATTTAATCCATGGTTTTATATCAGATTTTATTTACATAAATTTTTCTTACGGTGAAATCAACAATACGCTCATCTGATTTACGTTTTTCGATCAATTTGAATGAATGGGAGTGGAAAATGCTATAACACTGCCGTGAAAATGTGCACCGGCCACAGTGGTTGATTTTCTGACTCAGTGGTCATGTATCGGTGGTATGATTTTCTTTTTCTCCCCAATCTAAAATACTGATCGAATAAAGCAAATCAGATAGGTGTATTACATATTCCCCTCAGAAAAGATAGGTAAATTAATTATTCTAGAAGCCACAGTTTAAATCTTTATACATGCATCTGCTTGCTTCCAGTTTGAATCTTAGCAGAGATGTGCGGCAAAACATAATGGGGGAGAAAGAGACAGTAATTAAACATCAACGTTTAAAGTGTGGTCTATTTCCGGGGAGCAATTTTAGTTGATTTTAGAAAATCTTCCCGGAAAAAGAAATGATGGAAAAAGTAAAGTTTAACATAGTTTCGAATTGATCGTATCTCTAAGTAGGAAGCAGTACTAAGTACATGTAACTGCTAAGTTGCCTTGCGTCATTGTTTTAATTTGAATTGATGAATAAATAGGCTTTAAATAACGTTGACCTTGCAAAGCAGCAAAGTCGACCTAGAACTTGAATGTCATCTTGCTAAGCGACAACTTATCGCTTTTTAGGTTAGTAACACATTGCGAATTCTGATAGTAATGATTATGATATTCCTCATTTAATCAAACTAATCAGACACCAATTAATACTACCTCCAAAAGAAGGTTTAACGCCCAAACCATTTTCCCGAGTTTTAGAAAGCCTTTTTTCTGAATTGAGTAAGGGTCAGCGGAAATATGTGTAAACATCTGTTTTAGAGCTCAAGAACTTGCTCAACTCTTCAAATGTCATGCACTCTTAGCTTGAAGTCCTGTTTGTTGCTGTTTGTCGCATAATAATAGACCTGACAATTAAAACCGTGCAGGGTCTCTCTGCTTTCTATAATCTCTCCAGAATTCACAGTGCATGAAAAATCATTTTCATTTAGGCTTCGGGTGCAGGATGACAAGCATACACATAGGCAAGCTGCAGTTTTCTGTTCTATTCGAGATTCTGCCGTTCCTGCCCCCCCCCCCATTAGAATTTGCAGAAAACAAAGTCCTCCAACTTTTTTCAAGATTTTTTATGAAAACATATTCCATGGTTGAATTTCCCGATCTTTCAATTTTCTCTGCGCACACACGGGCCGCACAAAGCTTTTACATAGCTACACACATACATGTTAGGCTAGCTTCATATCGCATCAAAACGCAGACCTTCAGATTTTCAGTATTCCAATTATGACCTTCATCAAGATTTCCCACTTTCTGATAGTTTCAGTTGCGCAACATACCTCGCGTTTCCAAATTTTCGCACATTGGACTTAGGTTTTACAGAGTAGCAGCAATCCTTGCTCTAGCAAACTTGAACTTTTCCTTGCAACTTACTGTCTTGTTTGCCAACACCATCCCTGCAGCCTATAATTATATTATTATATTATTAATTCTATGCAACATATTTCTTACAAAGTAGTGTTATAAACAGCCCTTCATTAAAGATGTGTGTTTTGTATCCGACAATCAACACTAAGCTTCGCGTAACTTTTCGCAATATTGATCTTGAATTTATCAACAGCTCTATTCATTCTTTCTTATATTTGATAATGCTTGATTCTTTTTCTTGATTGAATGTATGGATTTTCGATGAGATGCTGAAGTCAAACTCTTTCTTAAATATTCTTTTTTTATCAACTTGCAATGACATTATCATGGTTTCATACCTTGAAACCGTTTTTGCATGTAACATCAGAACATTGGCAGTTGTAATGCATTACGTCACTTGCAGGAAATAATTGCTCCTTTAAACTCGGACAACGGTCAAGACGAAATTTGATCGTGGAAGGTTGAAAATCATTGCGCAACTCAATTCCTGTTATATCGTTCATTGAAATTTTCAGCGTAAGGGCGTAAGTCGAAGTAATCTATACGAATTGATACAAGTCCTTCACAAGAGCTTCAAGATAACTGCGCATGTCGAAATCATCGTGTGGAAGCGACAAAAGTGCAGGAAATATGTCAACAAGAGAGCATGAATATGAAATTTCCGGTCCGTTCCACGCCCGCTTTACAATGAACCCGGCCCGAGCTCGCATTATCGGCAAATGTTGTTGCTTTGGACCGTCCACCTCTACCAGTGACAACATTGCGATTTTTAGGATATACCGCAGATACATCGGCCCTACGCGCATTCGTGGCTGATTTTTCTAGATATCTGATATTTGAATCTAAATGCTTGACATATTTGAGTTATTTCTATGCCACAAGCTAAGAATGTTCTGCAAGGAGATGTTCTTGGTTATGGAATCAGCGGGCATATTCAACTACTGAAGAACGATGGATTCGACTTACCGGTATTTCCGACCGGGGGTAGATATGTTGTCGTAAATTATACTACTGGTATGTAATTTCGAATACTTATACGTTTTTGTGTATCGCATTATCACATTATTTTAAGATCACGTCAGCAACAGATGCTGTAAACACGTGTTGGTGCGCATGTGTGTAAGAAGTAGAAGCCCAAATGGGATGTGCTTGTGTCACACTATATGCAGCCTCAACATCATGAAATTACAATGGAGCAATTTCCTCGTACACTACGATTTATTGGCCTTGGCATTTGAACAAGAAGCAAAAGAAAACTAATTAGTGAGTCCCTGTCTGACTCACTAAAAATTATGAGTAGATTATGGCAGCTTCATATCTCTGCTGCTAATCCACAAGCAAGATCAATTATGCATTCGTTCAGTTGTATTTTAAATGCTTTGTCATTCTTCTGTGATTTCAATGCTATTTCTTTTCACTATTTTTGTTAATGCCTGACCAAAAAAATGATATAAATTCATATCATTTCAGAACATCCATTCGTTGGAGAAGACTCGGATGACAGCGACGAAGAAGTCCGTGCCAGCTTTGCACGTCTACAAAAAGGTGAGTGATACAAAAGTATTCGTGCGAGATCTGCTTTGATGAGCCATGTCTCCGAAGCATGTAGCAGTGAGCTTCTGATAGATATCTTGCAAACATGACCCCTGAGTATGTGAGAAAAGCACTTATTCGTCAGGTAATTCTTCCAAGCGCTCCTTGTGCGTGCACTACCGCTCCACTGCAGTCTCAGGATCTTCCGAGCACATCGCCTAAATAACAAAAGTTCTCTACAATATTATACGAGCCGTTGCCGATTGCCACATTAGTTGACCATTTCGCTATCTCATATGCTATAATAAAGTCAAAATCTATCTATTTTTTTATTTTAGCAAAGTACAGCGTTTTTGAATTACAAAGAAGAACCTGCACAATCTATTGATAAATATGTGACTCGCACGCGTGCATTAGCAGAGTCAAGCACATGTACATAGTGGCATCAACTGCATATTCGTTGCATGATACTTCCTCCAATGAGACAATCTTGTTCAATTCAAACACTAAAGATTATTGAAAGAAGATTAATTCTCTTCTACGTGTATTACGTATTGTCCACTTTATGTGGAACAATGTTGTACGGACAGCTCTAATTGTGTCCAGTGAACACAACAAGGTTTAATAAAACAGTAGAGCATGCTTGATATCGAGCACTCCTCAATCAGCACACATTTCTGTTATAAAAACATTCCATCATAACTGTAATGTGCCTCACATATTTCGTGTGACAGCCTGAAAATGTCATTTCTAATAAGTATAGCAATCATTTGAGGATATGAAAACTGACTACCATTAGAAAATGAATCTTTGGCGACACTACTCCCTTCTGACTAGCTGGTATGCACTGACATTTGAAAACCTGATGACCTTCCTTCCAACTTCCATTAATACTCTCGCGACTCGAGCCTGCGATCAAAAGATCACAAGGCCAAACGCTCGACCACTGTGCCGTGGAGAGATCTCCTTCTCTTTAGAATTCGATGCTGTGGAATGCTTTCGATATCGATGTCAATGCTCAGAATATCCTATCGATCTCTCAATAATATCAATTTCACACTTGGTGTCTGGCAAAAATATTTGACATTATCTTCTGTCTTTTGAGCATCCGTTTTCTTTACCGTTATGCTGCTTGATGTGTTTCGTGATTTTAGCCTGTAGCAACAACATGTTCTGAATTGCTTTCAATCAGCCTTCTTCCCTGTCTGCATTCATTCTCCTTTCTCTCTACCAGAATCGATTTTTGAAAGTCAGTTCATAATTCCATTGAAACATGCCAATAGTCTTACTTTGTGATATTTTGCAAATTCTTATAGTTCAACTTTGAAATTCAAGACAGAACCAGCCCGAAATGACGCCTGTCTTCAATCCATGGAATTTGCTTGATAGGTATCCACGGATCTTGACCGCGATCAGAAAACATGGTCTATTCTAACTACGTAGTCTCGTGTAGACGGCACTTCGTAGTGCAGTGTTTCTCAATCCCCGGTCCGCGGACTAAAATTAGTCCGCTAAGTTGATGTGAAATAAAGATTGCTTTTGGTATAAAACGCTTAATCAATGGCGGATTTGGTCCGAAGACGTCTTCCTTTGTCTTTTATTTGCTATATTAATGCGATGACGCTTTCTCAGAGACGAAGAATCATTTCTTCAACGTTATTAGCATAGAAAGCATCTACACATCATGTGTCTTCATATGAGGCTACGCTAACACAGTCAAGTGGTGATGATAACGCTACTTTAGTGCAAATTACGATTCAGTCAGCGCCATTTATCCACCACTAGGATGACGCACTATATTGTATTGTATACTATATTGTATACTGTTATTGTATAGGCTGCATAAGTAATATTTTTTTGATTTTCTAGAAATTTCGTAATTGCAAGCAACATCTGACTCACGATCATTCTTTAAACAGGACTTACAGAACATCATCTGTAGAAAATGAATTTGAGACAAAATGATAAATGGCATTTCAGTGCGATTAAATCGACGCCGTTGCGTATGGTAGATCCGTATTTATTTAAATAACAGGGGTGGGCCGATGTGACAAAATGTGACATTTTTTCATCTCAAAATAAAATGTGACATAATGTGTATTTTTCATTGCTGGTGTGTCAAAATGTGACAAATTCACATAACCAGAAAATAATTTCACAGAAGTAATGTTTTTACGCTAGTATGACATAATATAATGAGGTTTAAACTCACAGAGGAGCATCAACTTCGTCTGAGTGAAATAACAACAACTTTATTCTTTGACTTTAATTTGTACTCGGAATATGTAAGATAGATATGTTTCTCTGTGCTCCCATTGGTGACTTGCACTTCCGCCAGGTAAATCGTCATGCTATTAGTTCGCTTGTTTAAAGTTGACTTTGAGCTTGATGGCCCAATTGCAACATTCATTCCATGTTGTCATGAGTTTTTCGATTGTCATTTCCAAATCGCAGTAGTCTTTGCGAAGTTGTAGTTCCGATAATGCACGCAATCCTAGGAATAATGACAATTGTAACAAAACTGAGTGATATTTCTTCACTGAAAACAGAATTACGAGTAAAAGTGCTCTTTTTGGTACGAATTTATATTGTCTGTGAATTCATTTTGTTGAATTTACTCCGAATGCGTGCTTATTGTTTACCATCAAAATAAATTCAAGACATTAAAAATATTCATAATTCCTTAATAAGCTTTATCAGGAACTATAAAGTATACCAAATTATTGCATAGTTGTAGAATCATATTTCAGAATCCCTTCTATATTTGATAAAACTTGTTCCCAGGGAAAATCTTGGTAGAGAGGGATTTTATCGCGGACATCTATGGTCCTAATAATCTGGCATACTTTATAACGGATAGAGGATAGCTATACGATTCTCTGACATAGCTCGTGAAATTATTTGATATATCCCTCGGGCTGAAGCCCTCGGGATTCATCAAATAATTTCCCTCTCTATATCCCAGAGAATCGCATAGCCATCCTCTATCCATTACGTAATGCATGATTTTGTAAGGCATTCTATGTCCACAGGTTAATAAGTTCCACGAAGCAGGTAATTATTTTATTTTTCACCGTGCGTATAATGTAGATATCCTGTCACTTTATTTTACATGTAAAGCAGATTACTGCACGGGCGTGCAGTAATATTTTCATTATTGCACTGGTTGAATTATAGATTTCTATATAGATATATGCGATTGAATTATATAAAACCCGCTTATTATTTCACCATAGAATTAGATCAGTCATAATGGTCATGATATCGGTGAAAAATAAAATTACCTACACAACTCGTGCAAAGATATTCATCTTTTGCTTTCTCCTCGATCAACATTCTATGCCCTCGCCCTTCGGGCTCGTGCATAGATATGTTGACCTCGAAGAAAGCAATAAAGATGGATATTTTGCACTAGTTGCGTAAATAACTATTCTTGATTGGAAATTATTAACCTGGTTCAGACTTCTATGGAAAATGTCATGCATTATGACAGATAATGCATAGATTTCTTCGGTCATTATCTGTCATAATATA
The DNA here is from genome assembly GCA_907163375.1 of Prostheceraeus crozeri. Classification (NCBI taxonomy): domain Eukaryota; kingdom Metazoa; phylum Platyhelminthes; order Polycladida; family Euryleptidae; genus Prostheceraeus; species Prostheceraeus crozeri. Next base: position 222,275 of record CAJQUW010006088.1, on the reverse strand, counting down.
ACAATATAATATATATCATAATAATAATAATATAAATCATCATATAATTATAGCAAATAATGACCTCAAATCTATGCATTGTCTATTACATAATGTCTTCATACTCTGGCCATAGACATTGATGAAACGATCTGTCGATGAAGTTACTCAAATCCATGGTCTATCTACGTGTCGATGAAGTGAACCACAATCAGATGGCTACAGTAAGCTTTTGAGGTTTGTAGTACTTTTTATTGACTAACTGTTGCGCGATGCAAACAGAGCCACGAGCGAGGTTTATTTCTACCATAGCTATTCAATTCAAACAGTATCATACCTCAAATACTAGCTATAACGATGTTATCAGCTGCCACTGGACAAGGACTCAGCTGATAGTGCCAAATTTAATATCACTATCTCGAACGGTTGATATCGAGCAACATCAACCGTTTGAGCAAGATGAAATTGCCATATCACATAGTGATTACAATCTCATTAGCGGCTATCTGCAGTGTGTACCGTATATCTTCTAATCTGTCTCCCCGGCGTGTTTTTTTTCAGAGAATTAGCTGACCGGCGTTCACTAATTCGCGCAGCAGCTACATTGATATTCACCAAATGATACTTTTATCGCAAGCGTTTTTTACGCATTCTGAGTTGGATGATACATTTTTAAAAGAATTAGGCCATGTTGTTTGCAATCTAGGCTTGGAAATCAGGAGTAAAATCTATGATAATCGCACATTCTATGCAAAGAAAAAAGTAGTTTTCATTATAGTATATACATATTGGAACAATTTTCCTTACTGATGTTACATAGAACACTTCCACACGAAGTTAATGGCATTCGTAATAGATTGGTTTGTAATATACTTTATATGAACACTTATCAGATTAACAATGACGGATGAGAACGTGACTTAAAAAATAGCAATAAAAATTTCATTGCAGAGCTTGCAAGAAGCAAGGGAGCAGAATAGTAGAAATGCCAACTTAATGCTGATGCTATGCAAGCGCTTATATATGAAGATTAAGAAAAGGACCGAATACTGAATTTGCAAATATTCAAGTACCCTACAAGGCGATAAGGGCGATATCAAAACAAATTCGATACATGAAAATACAGATCAAAGATGAATAGTGACATAATTATGTATCATGAAATATGTTGTGAATGAGTTAAAGAAGCTAAATGCATGTAATTAAAGCTAAAGTAAACTCATTAAAGTTAAGTAAACTTAGTGAAATGATGAAGTGTAAGCAAAAAGCAAACAAAAGAGTTACGGACATAGCAGTATTGAATTCATCTAGGCAAAGGCAATTTAATTACAAAGCCATTTGAAAATATAAATCGGGAGCAATTTTTTGATAGACAGGGATGCGTAAAAGATGGCGCATCTGAAAGAAAATAACACCTTGAAGCAATTGCATGCATCGAACAAAACCTCCTTGGTTGTTCCTAATAATCAAAATAATGGCCGGCCATACATCTTCGCTACTGTCATAGATAGAATCTAGTTATTTAGTAGAGAAAATTCAATTAGTAGATAGGGTGCACAGCGGAAAATACTTGAAGCTAGAGTTGGTTGTAGAAACCCTTGTGAGTTATACTCGGATCTTGCTCATCCTCTGAAAGCTCCATCATCGGTCAAGTCGATTCGTAGCTACTTTTATTGTAGACGATTAATGAAGAGCATCCATGTCCATAATGTTCTAATTTGCCACCTTTTCCCCTTTCTCAAATAATGCGGAACACCTTTTATATGAAAGATATGAATGAAAGGTATGTGAAAGATATTGTAGTCACTACGTTAACACATGAAATCAACCTATGCCAGAAAAGTTCAAAAAATGCAATTACAAATTGGCGCATATAATCACCGAAGTGCAGTGGTTAAGGACTGGGTCTTGTGATCTCTTATATCGATTTGGCCTTGTTAGACAAAGGTGCAACTGCTACAATCTTCATAGTTCGTCAATTGCATGAAAAATAATTCAGCAATAATAACATCTAATTCACAAGATACTGAGAAAGCTGTAGATCGTGTGCGACCTTGTGATGGGTAATGAGGAAATACCATCGATGAATCGATATACGAGACCAAGGTCAGAGTTGGATCCCTGAAAGTTGGTCTTCACCAATGATCTGTACTCAGTTCGATTCTCTTTGTCATCTAGTTGGAAGCCATCTCGGAAAATTCCGCATTGGTTGTCCATGGCAACTGTTCTATGCTGACGATTTGGTCACAATTACTGCCTCGATCGCAGCTCCAACTGATGGAAAACAAACCATGAACGCAAAAGTCAGAAGAAGTGTTGAGGAGTCAAAAGTTCCCGGTTGGTATATTAGCAACGATAGCTGTTAGTGACGAGAGCTAAAGATTGTTGACTCTTTCTGCTACCTCGACGATGTCATCGATCAAAATGGAGGTCGCTTCGGAACTACTATCTCAGAAGTCAAAATGACATGAAGGACTTTCAGGGAACTGCTACCGATACTTGCCGATGGCAGCATTACTCACCCCACGACGATTGGTGGCTACATCCATCATACCTGCGTCAGAAGTGTGTTCCTCTATGCCTCAGAGACATATCGGCAGTTATGGTGCGTTTACACATGCAACTTTATTTGATCCATGTCCATTTGGAGGAGGCGGAGCTTTAGCTGACACTTTTTAATGACACTTAGAGGATAATAAGCTGATAAGATCAATGCATTTCTCTTCATTACCATTCATTAAATTGCTATTGTCTGGTGATCCGTTGATTTTTTCGACAGATCACTCAGCAAATGTTCCATTTCACGTGGATTTTTCGATATTGAATAATTTGTATAGTTTTCTTTTAATGCATTTATTCTGTATTCTGTAAAAACATTCCTGTATTATTCGACTGTTGACTGTAATTGGCATCTTTTGCTGTAGTCAGCTTGAAATATATTCATATTCATTCAAAAAAAAGCACGAAGAACGATTATTGAAGGCATACCTTGGCCTTCAATATTGTCTGTTCATTTTTTTCTGACTCATCATGGATAGGAAAGTATGAGCAATAAAGTTGCACGTGTAAACGCATCCTTAAGAATGAGACATCAATCGGCTTGCAAGAAACCAGAGATCAGAAGAATATGTTCCACCTAGCTTTGCATCACCATGTCAATGAATGGACTACTGCAAGCTTCGGGAATCGTAGATCTCCCTAGTCTATTGCGTACAAACTGATTGCGAAGGTTCGGACACTTAAAACGTGTGCCTGACTCGATCAGCCCCAGATAGGCACGGCATCTAGATATTTCTGGTCAGAAAATCGATTGAGGCCAAGGGAAGAACTGAAATGCACGAGAAGGATGTGGGAATTCTGTAACTGAACCGCCTCACCGTGCTGCTTGGAGAAGGGCAATCCGTCAACATCTGAATGAATACAACATATCGACCAACCCCGAAACCTGTAGAGAGAGACACACATAATCGGATCAGAAAACTATCGGTTGCGTGGTCAACCCCCCCCCATAAGAAGGCGTCGGCACTCGTCAGGAATGGAATTGTTACTAGACTGCAGAAAAGACTTGAAAAATCAGCACAATCCAATTTCCAGGAGAGAGCAGTTGCGTTGTAAGTCACTATTAATTGATGTATTTTTGAAAATGAATATTCAGTGAATCGAAATCAAAGAAATACCAATATTGTCGCTTCAAGATTGCCTTGTGCAGAAATAAAGTGGCACGTACAAGGAATGTTACAGTAGAAATATTCCTTATACATCTACGTCACTGCTCCCCCTTACTGGTGGCTTGGATGGTGCTAACATTAATCTGGTACGCTGTGATCATTTAGTCCGGATGCCCTTCCTGACGACTTCCAATGACACATTCGGGGCTCGAACTCTGGACCGAAAGATCGCTATGACAAGCACTTAACCACTGTGCCACTGAGTCCAAAAACATGTGTAAATCCATGTGTACATTCATCTGTAAATAAAATTACTATCATAATGATGCAGGCACAGTTAATTGAACATATGAACATCTTGGATTTACCGAATTTCTGAAAATAACAAGCATCTCTACTTGCGTAGAATTTGTGTCACGATCATTTTCACTACAAAGCTGTATCGACTGATCTTCAAATGTCAGATAATCTCATAACAGGAAACTTAGCATTGATGCGCTAGCAATTTCTGCGGCTTCTTTCATCTCTTATTTTGGCAAGTTGAAATAGTCAATCTTGGATGCATGTAGCAACAGTGCTGTCTGGAAATTTGGCATTCTCGAATTGTAAAAGTTCGATGCATAATCAATCTAGGACAGACAACAAGAGATTAATGAGAAACATTGCTATACAAAGGTAGTAACGTTTTTAATTGTCTGGGTGTCTCCATTTGATTTTGCGTATCTGAAAATCATTGTTTCCAAATAAATGTGTAATTGAAAATAATGGTCAACATCGGCACAATTTTACGTGTCTTTGTGGACACTGTCATTATTGTAGCATTGTAAAATTTCTCAGGACAATATTCCTTCAATACTCATTCGCCATTAAAAGGATGATAAATTCATAAAATATTTGCACTAAATGTCAATTTTAAATTGACTTCGACGTTGAATCCAGATGTCATTTCCACGTGTGCATTAGACAATAATCAAGAATCGATCGATTGGTTACTTTGTAGACAAGGAAGAGAAACATAAGAAAACGAAATTTGAAACAATCTTTATATACTTGCATAGTCGGTCATCACGTTTTCAAATATATAGACGCAAAGAAAAAGTTAAAGCAAAGTCACACACAGTACTGATGGGAACAAAATTTGATGAAAGATTTCTTGAATCTCATCGTCTTCGTCCTTGGAAGCCGAAGAGAAAGTGTGTTGCGGTTATTGTTTAAGCAGCTCGTCAGACATTGAATAGAGTGAATTCTGCCTGGTACACTCAATACTTTCAAACTGTCTTTTAAAACTGCTCTCAGTTGACACGAAAATATTTTCAATGACTAAATCAGAGTTGACAATGTTCTCTTGTCTACCTTCAACAGCTGATCTAACAAATAATTTGACATATTACAGAAATGAAGAATGTACATGCAACCATAGTGAACAGAAAAAGAAATAGATGCTCTAAACATTGTAGCGGCGAATAGTCGCAGCACTTGAAGTTCCTTATTATAGAAATGCTTTTGGACACTTTGGATATAACGATTCAAATTTGAGTACTCAGCTTTAGAGCTGATGAGAAAATCACACGTAAATTTTCATTTCACTCACTTGCTGGAGATACTGATCATTGGAAATGCGAACAACAGCTGTGGGTACATAGTTTATCCGAATAATGCTATTCAGAGCTTCGCATTTAGAGGAATTCAGTTCTAGTTTGCTCCGACTTTATTTGGTAAGCCGATGGGCTGTATGACTCACTCCACAATTTATCGTCCATTTCCCCGTTTTTTGAGTGTTGGACGTCGGCAAATGTCGGTACTGTCTGATGGCGGTTCTCCACGCGTTCCTATCTTGAACGTCAATACGCTCAAGGTTTAACGCCTTCGGCTCGCATGTTGTCGCACCACCTCTTCTTCGGTCTTCCCCTTGACTTGCGTCCTTCTCCCTCCAGATTCATCACTTTGTTTGGCCTCTTGCATTCTTTGCACATGACCATACCAGCGGAGTCCTCCATATCGAATGACAGCTCCCAATGGATGGATGCCAAGCCGTCTCCTGAGATCCTCAGTAGGAACCCGATCAGCTAGCCGTTTTGAGCAGATCCACCTGATCATCGCATTGTCGCTGCGGCTCAAATGATAGAGGTCCTCCATAGTGACGTCACGTCTCACTGGCATAAATCATCACACTTCGCACACACATATTGAAAACATGGCCTTGACTTTGGAAGGAGATGCTGCTGTTCGCAAGAATGGGAAGAAACTCTCGAAAATGGAGTCCCGAGCATTTGTGATGGATCCATCTCTTGCAGTCGACACAGTAGATCGAGTTAGCAACAAATACATGGAGTTATCCTATATGAATTTTTAGGCGGCGATGATATTCCATGTGAATTCCTGAGAATTCTCAAGTGAAAATTGATGAATTATTCCCAAAAGAAAATTCTTCAAAGACAAAAGTTCTCGTCGATAATTTTTATTTGCGAACTTTCAGGTGATTCACCCAACATCAGGCACGGCAAAGTTGAGGATGGATGAATCATCTGAAAGCTCGCAAATAAAAATTATCGACGAGAACTTTTGTCTTTGAAGAATTTTCTTTGGGAATAATTGTCTAAGTTCTCGAGAAGATGGAAATATGGACGACAGTTGATGAATCTTACACTCATTCAAACTCTTCTTTCAAGAAATGTGTGAGAAGTATGTCCTTGATCATCTATGCAACCATTTTGTTCGTCAATACTCCGCACTCTGATCGCATTTGTTGTTTGCACTCATTTTCGATTTCCCTGACACGAACTGTTACAAAACGATACTCGCATTTTACATGATATTTGAATTGTAAAGAATTTAATGCGATGATGCGATTCTTAGAGCTTGTCTTGTAACGAACTTATTTCTAGTTCTGATGAGACTTTGAATTCAGTTTATATGATTTGGAACAACACTTTCTCAGCCGTTGAGACGGTGCGCACAAATTCGGATGAGGTTGCGGATGGGCACTGAATGAAATAGGGAAAAAATAGCGGGCAAAAAGAAGTATCATTCCTACTTCAAAATATGATTACTCCTTTTTGTTTAGTTACTGTCCGACTGAAATGATAGTACGATCACTAGAAAGGACGTAAATGTTCTGATACTTTTCTTGTTTCCTTTGGTCAGAATTGCCATCGAGCACTGTCAAGTAGAAAGATTGTATTACAGAAATATGTATGCCTCGGATGCATGATCGGTCCTTTTTTTGAAGATCGCGCAACTTTGTGTTTATCCTTCTTGCAGTTTGAGGATTGTTTTGGATTATTATTCTTCTGCTATTATTAACATTGTTAGTTTGTATCAATCGATTTTGAAAAAATCATTGCAATAATTGAAGATGCCCTTCGTATATTGCTGAAAGTAAAGCCAAAAAACAGACCGAGCATGAAATCCCCACTCATTTAGTTATAGTCGGGTCGTACAATATCATCATCCTTTTAACGTCCGTTATTCCACCGCTGGCTGGGTTGGACGATTGCCTCTGATGGCAGTTCTCCATCTGGCGCGATCCTTTGCATCTTCTTCGCAGAGACCCATTTTCTTTCAGTCTGTTGGAAAGGGTTTCCTCCCATGTGATTCGAGGTCGTCTTCTAGGCGTCCGCCCTGGCACTTCTGACTTCCACACCTTCTTCACCCACTCATCATCGACTTTCCTCACTACGTGACCGCACCACCTCAAACGCCTTCTTCTCATCGCTTCTTCCATTCCAACTAGGTCCAGTCTTTGAAGGAAGTCATCGCTGGGGATTCTTTCTCGAAGAGACACACAAAGCCACCTGACCATTCTTCTTTCGTCTCTTATCATCATTTTTTTCAGTCTTCATAGCCCACGTTTCACTACCACGCAGCATGCTGTTTCTTACACTCACATCGTACATTTGCCCCTTCATCCAAAGAGGTGCCGCCCGTCATGTCAGGAAAGGCAACAGCTCATGGAATTACTTCCAACCACAACGTATCCAGCTGCATCCGCTCCACCACCACCATTCAACATGTCACCAAGGTAGCAAAATCTGTTCACCACTTCGTATGCAAGTCATACAAAATATGAGCAATTTATCAGAAGTTGGATACAGAAGGAGTGTGTGCGAAGTAGCCTGTGTGAATTATGAAAACATTAATTTCGGATTGGAATTTTGTCGAATCGGATTCAATCACCAAGTCCGATTTGATGCACATCTCAGCTACGAGTATACAGTATAAAGGAATGAGTCCTAACATTAACCATTGAGAAAGTCCTGCATTGACTAGCGTGGTGGAAAACTTTTTGACCATTTAATGCGACATATCTGCCGGTCACTTCGGAAAGAAGGAATAAGTAGATGAAGCTGATCAACAACTCCATAAGACGTTAGCTTTTTAAGAGGTCCCTGATGCTAGAATTTATCGAATACCTTGGGAATGTCCAGGCACTAGTTTTTTTATTTTCATTGATAATTCAGGTACGCGCATATGGTGCGGACGATTTTACAGTTATTTAAGGATGTTCAAATTACTCACGAAAACGATGAAACGTACTGATTCAGAGACATAAATTTACTTATTACGTGCTTTGAATCATTCACAAGATCTTCAGCGATCTTGTACTTTGAATATGTTTGAAATCCAATATGTAGTTTTCTCATCAAAAACAGTCGACTGCGCAAGCAACAAATTACACAAACACCATCTCAAATAAAGTAACATACAATTGGTCTTATTGCATTTATGCAGGACTCAAATTTCCTCATCTTTTTCATCGTGTAAAGCCGTGACTTTAGACTCACGCCTTATGTCACACCTGTACATGTATTTGCCATTTCGGAAAAGAGGAACGCATACGACAACATTAAAAATACGTGTGCAGCTGAACGATTATACGTGTACCATTGATATCGATGTCTCATTTATTGTTGGGATTCAGCATCTGTTGGAGATCTATGTAGAACCACTGAATTGAGTAGAAAGAAATCTCAGATGTCTCTGTCTAGGAATGGATGCTGCCGACTCAATGCGAGTATTTGCAATTCGGGTTTGAACTATGCATTGCATAAGGAAATCAATGAAAATAGTTTCTGGAGTGCAAATTAATTGAAGATTATTATTCAACCATAATATTATGTAATTTGAGATTTGTAACCGTCACCATGCTTACACGAATTGATTCCACCTATTTCCAGGAGGCTCTGTATTCTCTGTATTTAATGTCCTCAGCTGGTTTTTTAAAATGTGGGTTGTAAGTTTCAACAGACGTGCATTTTCATGTTATTGTTTTCAATAAATCGAGGAAACATGTGAGTGGTTAACTTAAAGGAGCAATAGTTCAGGTGCCTACGATATGGTAAGGAAATACTTTATTCACGCAAGAGCTGTAATCGTGTTCAAATCGGTCCAATAATATACCGGTTGCAGACCGGTTGTGGACTGGCCCAGTCTATGTCTAACACTGAGTGGAATGTGGAACGATTTTCTTCCTAAGCAAGCGTACTCTACTCCTTCTTGGTATTCCGATTGATTATTTTGAAATCCGCATATGTCATTTCTCCCACGTTTGCTTGGTCTCGCATAAAGATATTTGATAAATTTTCCTACACTATCCTACCCTAAGGCTGCCTTCTAGATGATCAATGATTGTGACAACAGAATACCAACTCAAATTCGGATATTTTTCTGTGGGTTACGAGTTTTCATGAATGCGTAATAAAACACAATAATCCCATCTCAAAACCGAGCATGTTTTCTATTTCTCACCTCACATACCAATAGTTCACATGAGGGACTCATTCTTGGCTTTTATTAAAGCATGTGAGCTTTGTTATCTGATTGATTTCCATCCCTAGCATTCTCAAATATCAAGTCACTTTCACTGATAAACAGTCAGGCAGGATTTCATGATTTATGAATGAATAATCAACATGACCTCAACGGATTTCCAAACTTCGCTGCCGAATGTGGTATAAACTAAAACTCTTCACTTGATAATCACTATCATTTTGGAGTAGACGGAGTAAATGAATTCTCAGGAGAGAACTGTATCGTAAGAAAATCAGCACGGATGACGTGTTGAGATGTCCTGAGGCGTTGTGAGTTTCTTACAAGAACTTCGGATTTGAATGTTTTTTCCAAACTTGATTTTTTTTGTTGAGAACTGAACTCTGAAATGTTTATCGATTGCAACCTCGATAATTACCTTGTGATGCAGCATTAAACAGAATAGATGTATTACCAAATATTAGCTATGCGATGTGTCCTGTTAAATTTAACTTTCTTGAATTTGATACGAAATGTGTGCCCAAATTTTCTAATTCGAATTAAAATTGGGACACTTAGCTTGGATTTTAGGTTAAGTTAGCTTGTATCGAGTCTTGTGGTACATAATGAAACAACTGGTATTTTGACTAATGATCATAATGCCATTAAAAATAATAATCTAATAATGTCCCTGAAATGTGTTTTTATTGATTAAGGAAATTTTGAATTGATCTATATGTCTGTTTTAGTTTCGCCCCCATAAAATCATCACCCAAAAGCGGTGTTGATTACTTATGCACCAAATTCAACAAAGTGAATGGATGAATATATGAATATGCGTTGGACAATGCTCGTACATTGCATCTTGCTATTTTGCTTTATCTTTTACAAACAAATCATTAATTTTCTAATTTGTTTCGCTACTTTATTAGGTAGTAATGCTTTGGTAGCTAAACCAAGTATAAGAAAGCAGACATAATATTTGAATTCAACACATTTCTTTTACCAAGGAAGGTTAGTCTAGGGCCCTTTTCGAATTGCCAGATCCATATGACCTTGGCACCTCGAAAAGGCGATTAAACACAGAAATTTGCGTACTTTGCATGAACTTTTTCTCAAGGATGCCTATCTGGATGCAGACACTGATCCCTTGTGAATATCAATATGAATCTATATCATGCATGACTATATGAACGTAGTTAGATGGCGATTTTAAGTAGATAGCAAAAAGAGGCAAAATCAAACATAGTTTTCACTAATATAACATTCACACTGTTTCGTAAATATTGCTGCAAAAGTCAGTCTCTGGAATTTCATTATATACCATAACTATGAAATTTGCCGAATAAAAGAACGCCACAAGATAAGGTCAATCTACTCAACTTCAATTTCTCCATCTTTAAGCCATTAACAAAGAAAATCTGCTTCAAAACAATATTCATGTAGCATGATATCAATAGGAAATCAGTCATGCAGACTACAACGTGAAATCATGGCATACAGCAAGTTAATCTACAATTATGCATGCATTTTCCGCTCTCCAATTTCAATGTATTTTGTTATCATTAAATATATTTCCCATTTCAATAATTTCACTATTTATTCTTTTATCTTCGTGAATTTGTCGAATTATGTCACATGTTATCCTACGACAGCATGGTGTACTCTGATCTTATTTAGATTGTATTTTGTCAAATTTTCAGTAATAATTCGTGATTTTGAGCAAGTACATCGATGATGAAAAACCATTGTAGACGAAAAAGAACTCTAGATGATAATCGATGCTTATAAATGATGACAGCTGATTGTGAAATGAGCAAATGCAACAATAAAATGCAGTTCAAAATGGGCTGATAAGGATGACGATGATGGATAGAGTAATCCGTTCTCTCATACAGACGGAAAGAAACAATTCGTTATTCACTCACCAACATCTTCTGTTTCTTGTCACACTCATTGAGGCGATAATAAATTCACTGGGGACTACAGCGAATTGAGAAACACCTGAGGAAAAAGCTATCAGTACATCAAGAAATTCTCAAATTGAACAAACTTGGTGTTTCGAACTTTTCTTGATTATTTGCATTAATTATCTATTGTTTTGCACTGCAATTGCTGCAAAACATTTGAAGCTTGATTGAATTGAAGAATTAGAATGAAAGTCAGAGAATGTTACTTATTTTTATTGAATTTCTGGTAGAAAAATGAGTATCAAGCAAGAACGAAACCAATTAAAAAGCAAGAGGAAATGATTTGGACATTTATACTATAACAATTGCTTTCTAGAATGGCAGAATAGCATGATACACGTTGAACTTAAGATCTCAAAACATAAAATAAATGAACCTTGCTTACACTGGGAAGCACATTAGGCACAAAGACTTTCTTCCATGTGGCCGAGATGTTATTTATCCCACCGTCATTGTTTTTGTGCTCATTGTTTAGCAAGTGTACCAATTTTAAAAGTCTTAGGTTTGACCCGACCAAGGTCTCCCGGACATAGAGCGAACACTACCAGAAGGCCACAGCGCCGGTTATATAGATAATTCTCTAAGCATTCTGCAGTTATTGAATGCATCATTTAATGTTTGCAGCATTGCTCAAATGGATGTTGTTTCAATCATAGCATCTTCAACTCAGTCATACTAATTATATTCCGTTAACTTAGCAACATCACGTCTATCCGTAGAAGGCATTTCATCAGTAACAAATGAGTAATGAAGAATTTCGTGTTATGACAACACACACACACGTAGATGTTTAGCGAATGAAACCACGAGCGATATACCTTCATTCGCAAAATTTGTTCAATTACATGCATCTACATGCACATATATATTATGCTACTAAGTCAAATCTACACTCCTATTTTAGACAATCTGGTCCTTAGCAAATGTTTGTATTTTCTTGCTCATAATAGGGCCCTTTATTAGTTACGGCCGATGAAGTTGGAAATGTTCTGATCACTTTCATTTAATACATGCCATTAAAACACTCTCTATTTCAAGTTCAATTTTATGGCAACTTAGTCGCAGGATAATCCTACACAGTCAGAAGTAAAACAAAAAATAAAAATAACAGCAAGTCTCTTTTTTCTTAAGCAAAAATAAGTGAACGATGAAAACAATATTTGCAACATTCTAGTCTCAGGAGCTGGCTTATCACATCAAATATCGGAGGGGATAGGCAGCTCTTCCTCGCCAATTTTTATACTAAATATGATATTCTACTTTCCTTAACTAATTAATCGAGTTCTTCATTCTAACGTTGGATCTAAATCAATTCAGATTATTTTTCAATGACTTTGAAAATGCAAGAGCTTATCAGCACTAATGGCATTCTAATCATGTAAATCTAATCAAGTCATGCTTTATGTTGATATTGATTTTGGCTTTCGTGTCGACATGAATACATCAAGGTGTCATCGCATCAGGGTGTGGAATCATAAAATTCTTGATACTTAAGCTAGTAAATATCCATTTAATCTTGAAACAAATATTCTTTATATTCAAAACAATGTTTAAGAGAAAATGTGCAATGATATATCTTGATTTTATATTCTCATCAGTTAGAAATTGAACTCAGAGACGCAATCCTTCTTGTATTGATGATTTTCGTGAAATTAGAAATTAACTTATCGAATGTCGGATTGAGAGTAGAAGATGTCCCCAAGCATTTTGCAATTGAAGCACCAAGTTTTTAGTATGCCAGTTGTTTTACTCAAAATTACTAGTAATCTAGCATATTTCGGTAATTCTCATATAATCACAAAGTATTCTCATGTAAGAGCATTCTCGTGAACTAGCAGATTCAAACTAACATGCATATCAAACTACGTAGAGACACTATACGCAGCTGTTTAGCTTCGCGCCATTCAGTTCATTCACCTTGCCTAAGCAAGCATCCATGAATCTGTGGTCAAACCACATTGAGAGTGTCATTTTTTAGTGCAATAAATAATTGAATAATTGTTCAACGGTTACAATGAACTTGGAGAGGAAAGGAAAAACAAAATCAGTGCATCTGTTGAATAAGGATAATACGGAGTCCCTACGTAGTCTCTTATCTCAGTTAGTGAGGAATTCGGAAATGCCATTGTCTTATTATCATGTGAAATGGACATATGGCTCAAAGATGTCCACGCTTTTGAGCTTTCGATGAGCATGAACCCGTTGAAAAATAGACAAGTCGATAAAGGTCAAGGAAATAAATTCGACCTTTCTGTACAACTGAAAGCTTATGCACCTCTCACTAGGAGTAAGCTAATATGTCTACGCAGTCCCATATGAGCCATTCACCGCATTAGGCATGCATTCGGTAGCACATCAAGTGCTCTGTCGCACCACAACAATTGCAAATATGCGTGGTTATCTAGTTGATAATATGACAACACCATCACTTAATTTAGTTAATAAAATGAGTGATGGTGGTGGTACTGCTGCCTTGACCAGTGCCTATTATTTGCTTCAGTGGTAATTCAGTGCCTCAAGCTTATTGGCTCCCATAGCTTGAATGAGTTGTGTATACAGTTTGATATATTGCGCGAGAGGCACTTAATGATTTCTGTGCAGCAACGAAATATTGAGCAGTATTATTAGATTTGAAGCGTTGACGTCACTACTCCCCTTAGTGGGGGCTTGGACGGTGCTGGCACAGTTAGCCTTTTCTGGAGCGTGTGGTATTTTTTAGTCCGGATGACCTTCCCGCCGACTTCCATTGACAATTTAGAGGCTCGACCTCTGGACGAAAAGATCGCTAGGCCGGGCACTTAACCACTATGCCACGGAGACCACAAATCCTATTAGATTTGAATAGGGTGATAGGATGACGTTGCGCGTGTACTTTACTTGTTGGACATTTGAGGGAACGAATGGGCATCCAAATTATTTTATAAATATGATGCACTTTATTTGCCAAACTATGGGAATTAGATGAACGCTAGGCACATTTTGAAGTAACTACATTGACTTTGACTTCTAGAATTGTGAATATGTTGGTTGAAATTATGAGGAATTTGCGGTCAAATGCATGAGTTGGCCTTCGATGCAATGAAAGAGCGATGTTGTGAGCCAACTCAAGAAGAGACATCGATATAAGGAATATTCGGTAGAGGAGAAGACAAAGAGATTTGTCCTAGGTTGAAGATTGCGATAGATAATTTTTGTTGTTGGGTCAAGTCCTACGGGAAATGAGGATGTAACAAGCAAGTAACTGAGTTGGAATCATATACACTATATCTGCAGCTAGACCATCCAATAAGCAAGATATGAAGCTTGCTTCAATCAAATGCAATAGATGGATACAGATGTTGGTTGAATGATTTGAAGCTGAATATTTCAGAAACGAATAATTGCAGATTTCTACGAATGAAGAGCTTGACAATTCGATTGAATTCTTAGTTTTGTATTTAACATGGTGTAAACATCTTTCTGAATCGAATTTCACATTCTGAATTAATGACTATCTTCACTGTTTAATTAAAGGTAGTCACTGGAACTGTGTACTGATTATACTGCGCATGAGAAAAGTTAGCTCTTGTAATTCTATCTCATTATGTTCTCCTTTCCACACTGACCACGATTATCTCATGTCTGACCAAGAAAAATCTGTGATTGAGTGGCTTGAATAGGATAAATGGTTTTCGGGTGGATTTGATTCCATGTATTTAATGTTTGTCAAATACACCACGTTATAACTATGGTCTTGTAATGGTTAATGAAAGAAAATTGCTGCTCTGCTTGGAAAGTTCGAAATGAATGTGCATTTCCATTCTGAAATATGTGCTCATTTCTATTTCAAACCACAATCACTGTTGAATACATCATCTTATTTTAATGACTTTGAGATTAACTGTGTCTATTCGTGATTAGGATTCGTCTGTCTATTCGCTGAAATTGCGCGAATCGCAAAATCAAACAGAATATATCCATGTATAATTCTTCGATGCAGTGTGATAGGATAATAATATTGATTTTCTTTGAAAATTGCTCGGTCAGTGACACATTATTGTCTACATTTCAACATTAAAAATCAGGGGCAGGCGACACGAAACCCTGTTAGGGCTGACAGGTTATTGGTGATCCCTAATATCCTGAAGTCGACGACTCAAAATTCTGTTAAGGAATCGGCTATTAGTGTAACAGGAAAGTCAGCGACACAGAACTCTGCTGGCGTGACCGGGTATTAGCTTAATAGAATGTCAGCGTCTCGAACGGCTCGACTCGACGTGTTCGACCAATGTAACTTATGTAAGTGAACACTGTCTAATCGAATAAAAGTGCGTAGACAATTGAAGACGCCACACACCATTTTTACAGCATGTGGAGAGTGCAATTCGACGCCGCAGCAAGCAAAATGAGATTGTTTAAACCCGGAATCAATCCAATCGAAGAACAGCGGGATGAGGATTTTCAATGAATTCAAAATTCAATGAATTTCTTAAATTACTTCTACGGACGCGTATTCCTTCTTCCGCTGCCTCTTCGCCATGTTTGCCTCCTTATAGTCCGGCAGCCAGAACGAGTTTCTGCAGGGAACGAGGCCGAAAGTGAGACTTTCACAGAATGATGTGCACCCTATGCTTATTACAAATCGGCACGTCTGCCGAGTTCTAGTGAGTTCCTCTTCTTGTCAGACAGGATCAAAGAAAAACACATGCAAATCCAATGGGACGCAGATTGCAGTTTTTGGCTAAAATGAAATTTTGTATATTTTCTCTGATTAAACGAAAAGTACTTAACCCAGTGTTATAATTTTTGGCATGGAATGTCTTCAGGTAATTTCCCTTCATTTTCATACACCCCTGTCTATATAGCTAAACCCATTTAGATTTGGCGAGCCTCTTAATGTCGGCAAACACAAACATTTTGAGCAACTTTGTCCACATTCAACCATATTCTCACATGCATTGCCGATTAGATGCATGATAAAAGCACATGCACATTATAGGAAATGACCTGAAGACATTCCATGCCAAAAATTGTAACTCTGGGTTAAGTACTTTTCGTTTAATCAGAGAAAATATACAAAATTTCATTTTAGCCAAAACTGCAATCTGCGTCCCATTGGATTTGCATGTGTTTTTCTTTGATCCTGTCTGACAAGAAGAGGAACTCACTAGAACTCGGCAGACGTGCCGATTTGTAATAAGCATAGGGTGCACATCATTCTGTGAAAGTCTCACTTTCGGCCTCGTTCCCTGCAGAAACTCGTTCTGGCTGCCAGACTGTTACTTCGTGTCAACATAGACTTAATATTATACTGTGGCTTGTCTCAACGACTGAATTGAATGGCTGATACACGATTTGATTGGTTGCTGCAGGCGTTGTCACGATAACGCTAGATCTAATAAAAGCGAACAACAATTTTATGGGAAATCCTACATAGATATCCGACTGCCACCTTTGCTGGCATTCACTAATAAACATTCTAGCTAACAGAGGTTTCGAGTCGCTGAAAGTGTAGCGTCTATTACCGAGTCATCTGGTTCTCACTAATAACGCTTTCACTAACGGCGTTTCGTGTCGCCTGCCCCAGGTGTCTATTCGTTGTAAAGATTGCCTCATGTAATTAATTTTTTGTAACTTTATTGAAATATATATATATTCTATTCTATTCTATATTGACCTTAAAGGAAATACGAGTTTAATATTTATAGGTTAGTTGTATGTTATAGGTAATTATATTATAGGTTACAGATAATTATAATTTATAAAAAATAGGAGTGAACAACTAACTATCGGCGTTATTTTGGATCAGTCGTGGATTTTAAGCAATATTGTACTTGTTTTCATCTCATTATTTAATGAGAATATTTTGATAATGGACTATGCAGGGTTAATGCAGTCTCTTACTATGCAGGACTATGTAGTCTCTGTGGAACAGTGGTTAAGCACTTGGCCTAGCGATCTTTCGGTCCAGAGGTTGAGCCCCGAAAGTGTCATCGGAAGTCGGCAGGAAGGGTATCCGAACTAAAAGTACCACAACGCTCCAGAAAAGTCTGGCTATGTGAGCAACGTCCAAGCCCCTCGCATGGGGGATTAGTGACGTTAAAAAAGTCCAGTTTCAGTTTTATTATTATAAGTTTTGGTGTTGTTAAATTTGAATGTCAAAACAAAATGGCAAATTACATTTTTTAATTCGCAAAAAATCAAAAAAAAGAACTGTTTTTTCTGAAGTCGGCTCGAAATCGGATAATCTCTAATCGGACCAAGGTTTCATATATCTGAATCGCACATCTCGATATGTGACATTGCCAACCACTAATGGGAACTTAGATTTTGCTATTCACACATACACATACACGCATATATTATTATGACTTTCATGCGAATTCCAATGCTATGACAGGTCTATCCATGTCTATATGCAAAATGGATAACGCAGCTTGCGCTTAGTAGTTAATTATAAATACTTGGTATATTGCAATTGCAATTCTTCTATGGTGACTGATTTCTGTTCACTTCAACATCTTACAGCGAGAGTGGTTCTTTCCGACTGTTTGTGCATCGTACATTCGCGCCCAACTCTGTTTCGTATGACATTCTGATACCGAAGCATCTATCTATAATATGACAATCGCAATTCATCTATGGTGACTGATTTCTGTTCACTTCAACATCTTACAGCGAGACTGGTGCTTCTCCGACTGTTTGGGCATCATAATTCCCTTGATCGGATAAATGTTAATCAGAGATAGATTATGACAACCAAGAATACGCATATTGTCCAAATTGAAGAGAGTGAAGGCGTTTAGAATTGCACGAGCATCAGTATTCTGCTAAATTCTGCTGCACTCAAAGTACAGAGCACAGTGTTATCAGCAGCGTCCATCCCTTCGATCTGTAAACTGCGAAGATCTTCACTGCTCATATTTCAGGAAATTTGATCATAGATCATCTCTTGACGTGAAAAAGAATCCTATAATAAAATGACATCCTAATTCAAATTGCTCAATCATCAGTTGGATGGTGTGCATGTCTTACACTTTAAACTTCCTTGACATCTCTATATTCATTACCGACAACAAAATTTGTTACGCTTGGTATTCGAAACCAACCCATTCCGAAATCACTTTACATAAGGACAGTTGGTTGCCGCAACACGTTAAAAACAACTATGTTTATACTTCCACGAGTCGTATTTCTAGTAGATGTTCCTCATCGCCCCTAAAACAAAAATCCATTTACAAATTTAAAAATAGATTAAGGAAAAATAATTACAGTAATCGTGACCTTAAGCCAAGACTTAAATGTAAGCCTAGAAACAATGGATATAACGAAAATAATGTAAAATTCTCTATTAATTTTATTAATGATAGCTGTAATAGAAAATTGAATCGTTTGATTAATAAATATAAGTTGCCCGTAACGTTGATAAGTAAACCCAATAAAACTACTAGTCAATACTTTTCTCGTAAAACTAATTATAAGCATAGTAACTGTGAACTGTGTGATACGATCGACTGTAATTATCCGTGCGATGTCCGGTTTGTAGTGTATGAATTTAAGTGTAATTATTGCAGCAAATCATACATTGGTCAGACCAATAGGCCGTTTAGAATTCGTTACGAAGAACACAAGCGTAGCCTAGCCCTTAGGAATAAAACCAGCGCTCTTGCGGAGCACTCTAAAAATGAACATAGCGATAGGTTGACCATTTCTGACTTTAGTGTGCACTTTTTAGCGAAACATAAATCACCTTTAGAAAACAGATTAGCTGAGGCCCGCTTCATCCGCGAGAACAGACCGGAGCTCAATCGCAAACACGAGCTGGTCGCCTGAGCGATACTCCGCTATGCGGTGTCGGGATTTGTCAAAGGCTGCTATTTAAGGAAATCACACTGCACTGCTGGTCTTCTTCTAGCACTGACGCTGTGACTGGGTCACGAAACGTTTGCTGTTTTGTAAACTATTTTAATTTCTTTTATTTTACTTTGAAACAGCCGTAATTAAAGGGAGTGCCTACATTGATTTCTTTTCTTGATCGACGATGAAGAACTACCTCCCGTATCAGGCTATCAACTAAATAAGTTTTTATTTTTAAAGAGCTTTCAAACAGGAAATTACATGATATAAAATGATAATTTTAGAATCGAAATTTCAATTTTACATGCATGTATGTTTTGTATTCTTTTACGGAAAGATCACCGCTGACTGTCTGATTGTTCACAGTAGCTGTCTCAAATCAACAACTTGAGTCTCTTGAGAAACTTGAGAACTTTTCTTGTGACTGCGGATGCAGTTATATTGGGCGCACTGAGAGATGCTTCAGGGTCCGAATGAGGGAACATTTAGCGAAGTGGACTGAGGGTGGACATTGTCATCCTCGCGCTAATGAGTCTCCGTCCAGCGCCATTTGTCGGCATGCCATATCTTGTGACAGCTTTTCAGGACGTACTTTTTATTCTTATTTTTCTATTTTATCTGCTCCTCGGACCCCTTTTCTTCTCCCCATTTTAGAATCTCTGTATATATCTCGTTACCGTCCTGACCTATGTATCCACAAAGACTTAAACACATCCTACTTTTGCCTTGGCTTTAGCTTTTTTCTTTTGTCATGCCTTCGTTACTTTCTATTGTCTTCGGCAAATTTATTGTGTTTGTAGATGCACTATTGAGATATCTCTGAAGTTTGTCCGAGTGTCATATCCGCAGTCTATGCCAGTCAGATGAGCTGTATTAGATTTTTCTGTACATTTTGTGTATCACAACGGTCGTACTTCTCCCGAAGAGAGGCGGCTTCCTTTAAAAAACTTGATTCTCGGCTTAACCTGCCAATTGCATTAGAGCGAGTAGATCGAGGAATATGCGTCGTAAAGTTGTTTAAACTATTCCTGTATATAATCGGTTGAGTTTTTATCCTTGCAGACGGAAACTTTCTCTTTCTTATTTAGAATGAATTGCTTACCGTCTAGCCAATCACATAGCATTATCGATTAGTGGTCAAATCTGCTTCAGTCTCAGAGCAGATAGCTGCTGCAGTTCTAAATCATTTCCTGATTGCTGCAAGTAACTTGTACACATTGCTATACTCGCAGAAGTTGCATTATATATATCTTTATATATTTCATGAGTTCATGAGAAGATTCATCGATTGGTCAGACATTATCTGCTCAGTTACCACCCGCGCTGTGGCCTTGTGGTAGAGTGTTCGCTCTGCGTCCGGGAGACCTTGGTTCAAATCTTGGTCGGGTCATACTTAAGACTTTTAAAATAGGTGCAATCTGCATTCTTGTTAAACACTCAGCACGAAAAAGAATGAGAGTGGCAAATGACAACTCGACCACATGGAAGAAAGGCTCCGTGCCTAATGTGCTTCCGAGTATAAGCAACGTTCATTTATTTTTATAGTTGAAGGTAGCTGACGTTGACATTATGTCAACTTCCTAAATTCCTAAGTTAACTGATCTGCGTCCAACATCTGAACTGCATGTATAATATACTGTATCGTGTACATTTTCATCCATGGATTTGATATACCTAATGTGCATCATCAAACGAAACAAATCGAAACTGGTGTGCGAAACGATCGTCAATCACACCAAACCGAGAAATACAACTTGTTTAGAGGTAAATGACCAAGACGGAGTTCTTAGTGATCTAGGCAGAATTTCTAATAGATGGAAATAGTATTGTCAAACTATATTAACTAAAACCATGGCAGCGTATTAGGGAAATGCGAGTGTCCATTCCAGGTGTTATTATCTAGAATTTCATGCTAAAGCCCTTACAATCTCAAGTTGAACCTAGAATCTCTGTAAACTCTGACGTGTCCGCAAACATTTCTCCCGTTTAATTGAAGAAGTTGAAATTGTATGCAAATATATGAAGCAAGATAAAACACCTGGGGTTGACGGAATACAAAGCGTTCAGCTAAAAATTCTACGAACCTTCGCAATTCTAGCCTACCACAAACTCTTTGCAAATCTGTGAAAGCGGGCCTTGGCCTGTGTTATGTTGTCAACCAAGTGTAGTTACCAAACACAAGACGGGCACCCAACAAGAATGTTCAAGCTATGATGTCTCTCATTAATAATGCATCCGTTCAAGATCATATTGAGAATTCTGCAATAGATATTACATATTATCTTTCTTATGAATGGAAATGATAGATACTATATGCTAAGAGGCGCAGCGCACGCTGTTTACTCCAAGTTTAGCAGTTTGAGTATAAGGATTTATCATCCAATCTGGCTGGTCAATCAGAACCGAGATAGGGAATTCCGAGATTTCTCTATGATGGAAATACTATCATACTATATAAAACAATACCGTAACTCAAAACAATAATCATAGAGATGACAGCGTGGACAGTCATAAAACAATTCACATTGATACCGTATATTGGCACAGCCTCATAGCAACATAAACGTAGTTTTGTTAAAATTCATAATAAATACGGTATTGATGCTAAAGTAGTCTTTAATACTACTAAAGTGAAATCATGTTTTTCTTTAAAAGTAAATTGAACCGTCTGTTGAGGTTTTGCGCTGTATATGAATTTTCATCCCTGGGTGATCCAGGTGGCCAAACATACATTGGCAAAACAAAACAAAGACTTCACCAGAGGATTGATGAACTTAAAGAATAAACACGTTAATAAAAGAGCACTTGAATAACTGTAACTACTGTACTCACGACATAAATAATCAATTTCGTATCAAATACAAAGGACACATTAATTATAAAATCAGCATTGTAGAAGCAATTATGATAAAATCGAAACAACCTAAGATCGATCATACAGCAGAGTATAACTATGTCCTACTTGCTAAAAATATTTAAATTAAAATCAATGTTATGAAGTAGTGCGCGATTCTATCCGCCTATGAATTCCGGAGACTTGTGCTATTGTTTAATGTTCTTCGCGTCAGATAGCAAGTGAATTCAAATTCGCAATTTTCATTTATCCAAGTTCTAATAATCAGCGCATTAGAATGCGCTAGAAATAAATTGGCAAAAAATTGACAGACTTGTTGAAAATGTCAACAGTGTAATAACGCATCCCACTTGTTTTGGGTTTTGACTGAAGCCAGCAAGACAAATCTGATCATACAAATGCGTAAATACATGAGCTGATATAATTTCCTCTTATCGTTTCAGATCATGACACTATAGATGGCCGAGCTTCAGAGACTGGACAGAACAATATTCTTAGTCATGCCTCAGCTTCAATAGCCCGAAGTCTTCAAGGGACTATTTTCGAAAGCAAGGCCTCGAAATCAGTCGTACAGGGAGATGGTCAATCTGTCGTGAGTGGAACACCTGTGACAGGGCCTGCGAAATCTGTAGTCAGTCTAACCGGCAAGTCAGCAATGGATGAAAGATCTGTCGTCAGTGGTACTGGAAAATCTGTTGTTTGTGGAACTGGCCAATCGGTGGTCAGTGGAACTGGTAAATCTGCTGTTAGTGGGACCGGAAAATCTGCTATCACCCAGGGATCAGAAGAGGACAGCTTACTTAAAGAGGAGATTGCCACCGACTCAAGTGAACATTTGTCTGACGCATCGTCAATTACCCAATATAGCGAGGAATATGGCGATGCTCCGCAAGGCTTGACCAATCTTTCTGACTTATCGGATGAGGTGAGAGAAGTCATATTCCGCATACTCAAATAAATATTCAGGAAATGCATTTCGTCTTCAGCTACAATTAGCTCATTAAGACTAGGGTTGGGATACAGAAAAATAAATGTAAATCACGGAAAAATAAACTTTCATTTTTAAAGAGCTTTCGAGCAGGAAATTACAAGATATAGAATGATAATTCGGAATCGAAATTTCAAATTTACATACATGCATGTTTTGTATTTTTTAAGGTAAGATGACCGCTGACTGTCTGATTGGAGGAACTGCTCCAAATCAACACCTTCAGTATCGGCTTAGTCTGCCTATTGTATTAGAGCGCGTTTATAGTCTGTACGAAAGTTCTAAATGTTCAACATGCACGTCGAACAACAGTGTTTCGATAATTTGACCGACGTTCGCACAGCTCAACATAAAAATATTTGAAATGTTTCTCGTTCATATATGGCATATCAAAGACTCCTTGCCATCTACACAGCAACTTTGATCATTTTCGATAATTTACGTTGCATAATCATCTATAATTATTTGAGACGTCGTACACTTTTTTCAAACGAAATTTTGGGGCTGTAGGCATCGTTCGAGGATTTAAGTGGCATCATTAAATCCTCGAACGAATCTCATGGATCTCCTCCCTTGTTTGATCACAAAATTTGGCCCTTCTGCGTTTGCCCTAAAATTTCAAGTTTACTAGAACTTCAAATTTCACTAGATGTTCTTTTAAATGACCACTGTCAACAAATGGGCTAACCTAGGTGCGGAAAGGAGATAAATGTTCCAAGTTTTAGAAAGTAATAGCACATTTTTATATTGATATTCAATGTTTCAGGACAATAAGATAGCTGAAAAAGTAAGATTCCTATTTTGTACGTCGTCCAATAGTTTGGATTTAATGTTGTATTTTATTTTACTTCCCACAGCTCTGATTTGTCGTGAATTTTCTTTGCATTGAACACGCGTTTTTGTTGAATTTAACTCAAGGAATAATTGATGACACAGGCAATCAGGCACTTCTGATGTTCGCGATATAGCTGTTATCCTCTAAATAAGAAGGTTTATCATACAGCAATTTTAGAATATTAGTAACTTCAATCTGATTAACTCAATTCCCAATTTATGCTCCTGGAATGTTCAATTGTTAAATGAATGAATTTCTTGCAACAAAAAATATACGTGCGGCGCGTTCCGGCTCAGATTTCTGCAGGGAGCGATGCCGAGAATGAGACTTTTCAAAATATTATAAGTTTTATGAATGCTTGCCAATGCCTCACTTTTGGCCTCGCTACCTGTCGAAACCCGAGCCAGCACTGGAACTTTATGCGTGACTACATTATTTCTACAATGCTGACAAATGCGATGAAATTAATCTGATCAGAGCTACCTAATTCAAACTCGGACATATGGGCACTTGTATTTTGATTAATATACTCGTTCAACAAAATTTCAGCCAACTTATTTATCAATCAGGTGGCATTTTTTGCAGTTGCTCTTTTCCCTGCCTGTCACTTTCACTAGACACGATAATTGTGGAATGAAAACGTGTTTGCGATTGATTATGTCAATTCTATGATTAGCCTATCCTATACCGTTTTGCATCCGTGCTATGCTGTTAATTTATTTTTTGAGGAATGAGTAATTTGAAAAAACTAATGATGCCAATAAATAGTGTTTCGTCGACGCAGCACATAGTTAATGTTCGCGAAAAATAGATATTTGAACATGCTTTAGGCTAAAACCTGGAGTAAATAAATTTACCAATAAGAATGAAACACATCGCCTTTTCAATGAAACTATAATGGAAATTATTCAAATTGATTCTTACCCAACATAGTAATCACCTAATTTATGATGGCACGTGTTCAAGTAATTTACTCACTCTAAACATCGCAATATGAAGGCTATTAGGACAATTAATTCAATGTGAAAGCGAGATTTGTCAAAGGCAAGGTTTGCTGATAATTAATACAAGGCTTTAGATCTACTGATGTTCATTTTAATCCTGCAACTGAGACTAAACCGTAGCAGTAGGCAAATATGTAATTTAAGCGAATGCCTGTCTGAATGCAAAGTCACTTAAGCCGCGTAGAAGACATTAAAGTCAATGCCAATAAATGTAATAATGCGTATAACTATAATTTGCGCTTATTTTCATCATTGCTCAAGTCATTAGCTTTAAAGACTTTACCGACATGTTAGATGGAAAAGGTGAAAAACTCATTCCACTCTAAGACGTAAATGTGACATTGTGTCAATTGTCGTTCTGTACAATTCTGTTCATTTATCTCATTCCCTTACTTTCAGATTTATTTATAATCCATACGCTTTATGTTTCCCTCTCTATCACGTATATCTCTATAATTGATTCTAACTTACAACTGTTAATTATTCACAATTTTGTTGAATTTTTCTCCAAGTTTAAATCAAAAATTCGAGATGTTTTCATATTTGATATTCGTCCTGTAAACTCTACATAGACAGGAGGAATTGTGTATTCCAAAATGAAGATTGAAGTTGCCTTTAAACAAAAATAACGACGAATTCAAGGTAGAGGTCTATCAGAATATCATCACTTATCTTAGAGTTTAATCAAAATGCAAATCTTAGGAAGCAGTTTTTATTGCTGCAACAACTTCTCAGTCGAACAATCTCATGAATCCGAGTGTTCGGGTTATTAGTACAAATGCTTATTCGTATCCAGATAGTTAATCAATCCTCATTCCCCTTGATTTGGTTTACGAATATTGGATGGTGTATTATTCCGTTCAGTGGGAGCTTACATTATCACCACAATACCTGTACCCGCATCTTTGAAGAAAATTTATTATTCGTAAGCAGCATGGTTTATCTAGATTTATTATCAGTTTTTTTCTCAGTATGAATTGAGAATCTTCTGTAATTGGGCTGCATGTTTTATGTTGCTGTTGTTTGATTATAATGAACAAAGACTTTTTTGTGGTTTACTCAACAGAAATTTATAAGCCTGGAGGCACGAAAGATAGGATTTAAACCATAATTGTAGCGGATACCTTGTAGCAGTATCTTCATGAATTTTCTTTTATGGCTTATTCTGTTTGCCTCCCGCCATAATCATGCAACCAATTTTGTTTTAGCTCCCCAACCATTTCATCAATCTGCGTACACTCTGAGTTCGATGGCTTATAACGTGATTTTGCGCGCTGATAATTTTCTAAATTTGGTTTTTGAAATTCTAATAATTGCCTTCCGAACTTTAATAATTTTTTGAAATTTAATTATTATTTTTCAAAAGATTTAGTTTTTCCACTGACTCATCACTCGTTTAACATGTTCAGCAGAAATGTTCCCGGCAAACAGGCACATTCGAATTCCAAATGCTGTAGCAATTCTTCATGATGTACTACACGTGTTCTTTACACGTATAAGTGATATCAGACTTCAGAGGGAGAACACAGACCAATCCTCATAAACCAAAAATTGCAGAATTCAAGTATTGAATAGGTAGACCTGAATCAGAAAAATTGATTTCAATTTTGAACAGAAATAAGCATACATGAAAAAGAAAGTCTGCTGAGAAGGCTTCGCTCTCGACTCATACTCATGTTTACTGAATATCACTAAGCATGGACCTGAATAGTTTGTAGTTTATGATCACAGTTAAAATGAAGAATTCTTTATTCAAATTTGCTAAAATTTAATGTTTCATATTGAGAAAGAATTATGAATTATGAACGAGAAAGAAGCACAGGGTTCCCGCGGCCCTTGGAAACCCTTGAAAACCCTTTAATTTTTAAAAGACAAATGCAAGGCCTTGAATACCCTTGAATTTTGATGAAGTCATCAATTTCAATATTTTGCGTGTCAAAATTTTGATGTGGTCTACATATCATGTAACACAATCACTTAATTTTGGCCAGCGAGAAAAAGGAAGAGCTCTCTTCTATCAACGTCGAACTCAATAAACTTAAATCTGTCTGATTCATTCACGATTACTAAGCTTTCATGTGATCTGATCTACGCATACGCATTTTGTTATCCATCAAAGTTGTTACGAATTTAATCAGAACTTTTTTATCAATTTTTTTCATGAGAGTTGTTAATCCTGAACTGTATTGTTATGATCTGAGATTTTTTTTAGAGTTTATTAAAAAGCTGTAACCACTGAGATTTTTTTTCACAATCATTCACATGTACTAGCTCTTGCTTAAGTCAAAATAGCTTTCTCATTTGCGTGGAGGGATTACACATGTAATGTCTCTATATGTTATACAATTCCGCAGGTAATTTGTGTTCGAAGTTGGCAACCAACGCGATAACACATTTTGCGTTATTCACCTATAATTGTCCCGTTTGTTAACTGCTGCCGTCAAGTCGGCTACGACGTCTAACCAGTATGACACATCTGTCGCTGCGGCTTCTGGCCGCCTCATAGATCTTTAACTGAATATTCAAGTATCTAACATATATTTCAATTGATTTTCTACTCATTTTGATATGTAAAAATGATCTATTGAATCATGGAAAATGTATTTCAATACTTATATATGAGAAATCTCAAATTTACGTTACCCTTGAAAAATCATTGATTTTGCCTTGAAAACCCTTGAATTTTTTGTTCGAAAAGTCGCGGGAACCCTGTTGTTGAAGTGATTCTGCACGGAGTATTCAGTCTACCATGTTTCAGATCACTGTAAAATGTTGCCGATATATTGTACATGCAGTAACGCCATTAGTTACCGCCATTGAATACGAATATGTGCGCTCACTAATGTTATCTATGAATTTTGGATTTTCAGTTGGTTATTACTTTGATAATTGTACATTACATAATTGACAAAATGTAAGTATTGTGCACCCCTGTGTCACTCTACAGCGAGATTGAATTCCTTCATTGTGACACTGATAGGACTTTCAAGCAGTGGTTTTTTGATTTGTCAAGTTTGGTGACCTAATTATTGACTTTATATTTTTTGTTATATTCTTTTCTTGCAACTGTCTTTTTTATAATGCTTACTAGCCTCACGATTAAGAGTGCTGAGGCATTGATGATAAAAAAGTTTTTACTATTATCACTTTTTTATGTGATAGATATCATCATTTTAAATATTGCTCCAATCTCAGCATTCCAATGTCAGCATCATTCGCTACTAGCTTCTCAAGAAATTAGCAAGAGGAATTATTGTCTTCATTTTCGTGTAGAGGATGCTGAGTTGATAATAATCAATCGTTTTAGTCCTTCACAATTCGGATCAATTTCATCAGATCATTGTTTGCTCTTATTTACCTGAGTGGACTCTTCATTTGGTCATTTCTACTTTTCCTTTTGAGATATGAACCACGATTCGAATTTAATCAATTTGCAGACACAGCAAATTCATCGGGACATCTTTTTTGGGGATTGTCGTCCTCATTGTTGCATTATTAGTGCTCTTTATTATATCACGGAATGATATTTTAAGAGAAGTTTGTAATGCGTTGTAAAGATGTCATAAATTTGTTGCTGATTGGTTATTTTTAATAAACTTTTTGATTATTGATGACATGAATTGTTAGGCTCTTCGGGAAAAGTGGCTATGAGAGCAAAGGATATTATTGCAGTGAAATGCATGCAATTATAAACGGCCTGCGAATAGAGTTCATACGGCTACACACTGTAAAGAAAGATAATATAAGAATCTCTGAGATTGAGAAAGTTTGAGGTACAACATTTACATTCTTTAATGCAGAAAAATCTGAAGTAGGCCCATATGAGATCTAAAGGTGTGGTTGCTTGTAATAGTCATGGTAGCAGTCTTCAGCATACTAACATTCAGTATTTAAGTGCATTGACAATTTTTAGAGCAAAAGGTCAAAAAGTCACCCCCTGCCAACTGAAATCACTTCGCACAAACATGTGAGCGATAATTCATCTTTCTGTGCCATTGCCTGAACGAATGATACTCGCATCGCAGAAGTTGTCCACATTGCCGCTGCTGACAAGTCTTTATTGACAAAAAAGTTATTCTTAATGGTCTTATTGTTGTTGCTGATTCCAACAATCTGTCTGAGGGTTCTAAAAATAACTACTCTTTTTGGCGATCAAAATTGTATGCACCTAGCTCATCATTTTGTTTTGCTTAAACTTAGATAAATGTGTTGCAGAAACCTTCCACTCCCGTGGATAGAATACTGGCTATGATGATGAAGCATGAATCAATTATCAGAAATGAATATATCTGAGTGCATCATGAGAATTGTGGTACCAGGCGCTGACGTGCCCCTTACTCCTGCCTATCCTTGAGAATGCGAGGCTACTCGTGAAAGTGTGTTTGTACTATTGTGCATGTGTTTTTATCCGTCTTTTTACAATAAATTGCACACAATTTTTAGCAGCTTATCTTTTACTTAGGGGGAAGAATCAACTTCTACTTTCGACATGAAAGCATTTGGTTGATTCATTATCAGTGACACAAGATAATTTCGACAAAAAAAGGTCTGTCGTTGTACATTGAATATCTAAAGAGAATGACAACTATTGAGTCAATAAAAGACACCAACAGTCTTGATTCCCCGACCGCATTCGCCTGACTCAGGAGTCGAACCGAAGTCCGTGGTGGAGACGAGCTCGCACCTTCTTCACTAGGCCACGCTGACGGTTCAAAAGGAAGTGAGCTACTGACAGCAGAAGCCATTTCTAAGTGATACCGACTGCTCGAGGAATCAACGGTGTTGGTGCACTTTGTTGACTTAATCGTTGTCACTCTCATTAGATATTGAAGATAATTTCGATATTACATTTTTAAGATGAAAATATATTATATCTAGATTTTCTGTGTTTTATATCTGCTACTTGTTGGCAGCGAAGGCCAGGGACATATCACATTGATGCTTCTGCAAGAGGGAATCTGACGAGCAGCATATGTACTTTTAAACGTTTTAGTGAAGAGAGAAACGAAAACAAAAGAGTGTTTCTCTTCAACGAAGGCAAACAAAGATTTGCTTTAGTCCGCGACAAGTTCGAGTGCTTTCTTCTGTGCAATCAGTGATGAAATAGAGGAACTTGGTAGATATCTCAGAGAATAATGTTGATAGAGCGGAGTGAAGCGCGAATTTCTACTTTCTTTCATTCATTCCATCATCACGTCTCATTTGCTCAATGAGGATTTCTATCATACCTCTTTATCTTCTCGCCTATTGCGAATTTCCATGTACATCAACACTGCTGTTAATTGAAGTTGACCAATGCACGAGGCAGTCATCCTTTGTTCAGTGGTCACTTTTAGGGGGAGGACTGTGCTATCCTGTATTCACCTCTCAGCATTCACTCTCTCGCTACAGTGCTACAGGCGCCATTGTGGTTATTGTTCTTTGTCATTGGTTATTGGTCCTTCCGATCATTATTAAAAAAGTTAGTTGGTGCACGAAAAAAAGCTCACAAACTTCTCTTTGCTGTGTGATCCGTTTGATAGCAGTGACTGAAACTTAGCACAGTTTGGCGTTTAATATCAAACTGGCTGCTCTTAGCTCGATTGCCATGGTATTATGTCAGCAGATTGTGGCATTTCATAGGCATTACATGTTCCAATGCTTCCTTTCTAGTCAAACAGAAGAAGAGACGACCGGCCTAATTCTGTGATCACAACGCTCCAGATTAAAGTTTAACTATGTCAGCACCGTCCAAGCCCTCAGTATTTGGGAGCAGTGACGCTAAACCATCATTCATTCACATACATGCTGTGATCATGGGTCTGCATGGATGGACAGTCCTCAATATTATAGACGGCTATCAAGAAGCACATCGTATTGACTTGAGTTTTCTATCACCCAAATAGTGCTACGAGCGGTCGTCGGCGAAACACACTGAGTCTTGATTTGTCACTTGGATGAATTCAAGTAAATCCACATCCTACGAAATTCATTAGAATTATCACTTTTGTCAACGCAGCTCAGCTGTGGATATGTTTGACAGGTGTGAATGTTTTTCACCTTCTGTTGCTGCTCACTTGCAATTATCACCTTGTACTGTATTATTTGATAAAAATGACCCTTCCAGAGAATAAGCGCCGTTTTCAGTGATTGACTGCCTTCTTTGTCATCCGAAGTCAGACAAAGTAGATGAAACAGATAGTCAGCGATTTCCACACTGTTATTCTCATGCAATATATGTTTAGTTCTCATTGATATTGTCCTTTTGTATGCATTTTTAGATCTCTCAACGTCCGTGACACAGTGGGTAAGTGCTTGACCTAGCGATCTTTCGGTCTAGAGGTCGAGTCCCGAAAGTGTCATTGGAAGTCGGCAGTAAGAGCATCAAGACTAAAAGTGCCACAGCGCTCCTAAAAGTCCGACTATAACAGCACCGTCCAACGAGCCTTCAGTATGGGAAATTAGTGACGGCAAATCTTCATCTTCATTTTTTAGATCGCTTCAGATTTTTTATGGTTGGTTATCCAGGATATGATCAAGACGAGACGATGCGCAAGATAGGTTGGAGAAGAAGAGTGCAATATTCCTGTGCCGGAAGATAGCTAGATAGGCCTTTAGACTATCCGTGAACATATTCACACAGATTGGAACTCAACAATTATACAAATCTAGATGTCAAGGATTTTTCTAGTCAACAAGGTTATCCAGTTCACCCTGTATTTTTATAACTTGTCAACGAACTCTGAAAGACGAAAGAACTTGGTGTGAAGGCCTTTATTTATCTCAGTAAACAGATTCATACCATTTCAAGTATCGTCTAGTAAAAAATATTTGTCGATGAACTTTAAGCTTGTTAATTAATGAAAGGGACGTGAATGACAAAATGCAATTATCAAAATCATGCACCTGTTTAAAGGTGCGGCTTTTTTATCCACTCTTGAAAAATCGAAAGTTCACCGCAAGATTAGGTAATGAAATTCAAAAGCTATCAGATGTGTATTTCAAGCCACAGTGTCATTGTTTCAAAATGATGCATGAAATCTAGCTAGATCGATTGAAGGCTTCTGATAGATATAAGGGGAAACAGTTGAGTTATTTTGGAAGCTTCTCAAAGGGTAAATATCGTTGATAATCCTAAGGTGCACTAACGAAAGCTATCGAGTTACAATTTCACATTTCAATTCCCTGATAAAAACGAGACGATTACGATTACTAAAAATGATGACTAACATGACTAAAAATGATGTTACTAACAGATGTGTTAGCCGGTGAAAGCACTCAATCTTGTCGAACTGTGAACGAAATCGAAGCTGAATAATGACCGAGGATTGCGAAAGGTTATCTATTATACTTACGGCTTTTATAAGGATTGAAACGTGGGAATTTTCAAATACGTGAACAATGAGGAGTAGAACAGGACGTTATTTCTCAGATAATGACATTAATTGAAGTGATAATAGTCTGTTGAGGTGAATTCTTCATAAAGAAGGCTAATGGATGAATATCCCATGTGCATTATTACAGCGGCAACTTCCATAACGTACCAGAGAGCACTTTAATTGATAATAAATATCATGAGATTTGTAATGAGTTCTATTAGCGCAGACAATATCATTCAGTTCGTTTATTCAATACTAATTCAAATTAACGCAAAATCACTCATTTTTGCTTTGAATAAGGATAAAGAATCACTCACACTTGAGCGCCTTCGTTTGATGTGAGGTTTTAATTATTAATGAATGTCCCCCTTCCACACCCCCGGATGTTAAATATATTAATTTCATTTTTTTTAAATCAAAGAAATAAGCCTTGCTGCTGTTTTACTTAATGTTATATTTTCTCTCTAAAATATATATTTTATTAAAATATTTTATATTTTTAAAAGAAGAGAAAATATAATTTTAAGTAAAACAGCAGCAAGGCTTATTTCTTTGATCTAAAAAAATTTAAAAAAAACTATATAATGCTGCTTAGATCCAACGAACACCTCTTTACATATTAGTTTCACCTGTAACTTATTCATCACAGTAACATCTGCTTTAGAATGAATGAGGGGTCACCTGCTGTTACAAACAAGAATAGTTCATGATAAGCGGTCGCATTGCTGGACCATTTTTACAATATCTATATATTATTTTGTTATTTGAGAAATGATACAGCCAGCATTTACCGGCATCACCAGTTACAAAATACAAACACGAAATTAAACTGCAACATTTAGTTTCATCGAGCGTCTCCTGTTAATGGTAGACAATGTAGTCTTTCGGGTGCGGTATGTCGAAGAAAGTCACAATCGTCAATTTCGAAGATTTTCCTCCTGATGGATGTTTGAGCTAATGGTACAGCAATACAGTGCAGCAAGAATTGTAGAATAGGTCATTACGGCTGTGTGTGATATATCGTCTCGAGAGTATTTTAATGTAGTATTTCGATTACAATCAAATAAATCATTTCCGTATATCTTAGTTACACAATGTAATTGATCCAACTAAGAGAACATTTTCAATTCTAAGCTTCTTTCTATATTCTGGAATCTTTTTCGGGAATTTATGGATCATGTTCTACATTTCTCGAGGTTACTGAATTTTGGAGTGAAGTTGCATTGTACCGTCGTGTGACCAATGCTGACAGTTTCCTTCCAAATACGCAGTTTTTTCGCGGCTATTTCTTGTTATGTTTCCATTATCTTTCTTGCATGATAATGATTTCCTATTTGACTCTTACTTCTATTCATCATTACAGGATGGTAATGTGCGACCGACAGGACGAGTTTCTACACTCGGGGTGTTGAGTATTGGTGTTATGTATGAAGGGAAGAAAGCTCGATTATCCATTCGTGTGCGGGAGGCTCGTGACATTCCAGATCCCTCCCAGGGAGGCACGACCAGCTACCAACTTCATCTCGTACTGCTTCCTGAGCGGCGTCAACGACATAAGACGAAACTGCGTCTTGCTTCGCACTTGACTTTCGACGAGACGTTTGTCTTCACGCGAGTCAGCCCGAGTGAGTTTTTCCATATTCATTGTCGTAATCTGACCTACCTTGGAATATCGTATTAATCTGATTCGATATCACAGTATAATGCTGGCATTGAATTACTGATATACTACTTCAGTAGCTTGGCTTCACGGTTAATGCTATGTTTTCTTGGGGGATGAAGCCATCTGATTCGATATCGTGGATTCTTCAATTGAAGACTTGTGCTGTTCTGTCGCCCGTCGATAGCTCAGTTGATAGAGCGTTGGACTAGAGTGCCAGAGGTCGGTGGTTCAAATCCACCAAGACGCGCAGTTATTGTCCGTCTGTTGAACTGTGCTCTTGACCTCCCTCACAGTGGGCCTATTTCTAAATTTGGGTTGCTGGTTAAAATGGTTCTGAAAATTAGTTTTGATGAATCTGTCCAAGGGAAATCCTTGAATTGAAAATTAAATATCAGGAGCGCTCTCAGCAAAACCGGCGCTTCTGCTAGAACTCTTGCCGGAAAATCAGTTGCCTTTGACGGTTCGTGGAGGTGAGCTTAAATAGGCCTTCTTTACAACTCAGAGGCTATTGATTGTAAATCGAGTACACCTCTCTATCTCTTGTTACCTTGGTGACATGTTGATGGTGGAGGTGGAGCATATGCAGCTGTGTCTACACGGATGCGTGGTCGGAAACGATTCCACGAGCTGTTGTCTTGCCTGACATCACGGGCGGCACCTCTTTAGATGAAGGGGCAAGTATACGACGTGTGGGTAGGGAAACAGCATACTGTATGATCGTGAAACGTGGGTCATGAAGTTGATCAGAGCCGAAAGAAGTCAGGTGGCTTTGTGGTGTGTCTCTTCGAAAAAGAATCCCCAGAGATGACCTCCTTCGAAGACTGGGCCTAGTTGGAATGGAAGAAGCGATGAGAAGAAGGCGTTTGAGGTGGTGCGGTCATGTAGTGAGGAAAGCCAATGATGATTGGTTGAAGGTGTGGAAGTCAGAAGTGCCAGGGCGAACGCCGAGAGGACGACCTCGAATCACATGGGAGGAAACAGTTCGGGCATACTGCAAGAAAATGGGTATCTGCGAAGAAGATGCAAACCGGCCAACGGCGGAATAACGGACGTAAAACGGACAATGATAATGACCTCTATATCTACAGAGTGGTAAAGTCAGCTATCTAAATATTGATTTATTTCAACCTTCTATTACTTACATCATTTGCAATTTCTCCAGCTGCTTTCATGTCATTGACCAAGTCACATAGAAATGGTCGATATTCATTCGCTATGATGATTAATGACGATGATATTTCTTTATTAATAGTTAGATAATGTTCGATGAATATTCTTCAGAGTTCCATTCGCGAGCTCGAAGATGAAACTCCACATCTGTCATGCTATTGTCTGTACGCCAACCGTTCATAGACTCAGGAAAATATATTTTTTATTTGATGCACAAATCAGTGACAGACATTTTTGAGACAAAATTCTTTGGCAATAAGACATTTCCTGCATTACTCTTTCATGTATTCTGATATTGTTTCAGGAATTTGTAATTACAAAGAAAACTATTTATCGACGATGATGGAGGCGTCAGACATCCGTTAAAATGGATAATTAATAGGACATCTGAGAAATAATGATGAAAGCAAAGGAAGTTGGATGCTGATAAACAAGAGAGAAAGATTTAAAAGAATATCAGTGCCTGGTTATCAAAATAGAACTATAATTGAATATTTATTGCCCAATGAGAAACACGGTGAAGATGAATCGACAAATCTATTGTTAAAATATATTTTTGTTTTCCACCTATTTGCGAAAAACGCCTCAAAATAGGCATCAACGTCGTGCAATCACTAAATTTGATACCTGTTTTGAGGCAAGAGGGTAGAAAAATAATGGAATGAAAGGTATGGCCAAGTATCTAAAACAAAATAATTTTTCTTGTGAAATACATGCATCCCCCTACAATGACCACTGAAGGGAATAAGAAAGAGTGGTCGTTTTAGGGGAGTGGCCGCTCAAGAGCAGGAGGTTTTTCAGCTTTCCAGCACACGTCATGCCATGGCATCTAGCCTATACTGCTTGCGGTTAGCCTTCATGTATTTCGCTCACTGATGCTGCATTTCAATAAGTGTTTGTACATGATTATGTACCTATTCATTTTCTTTTCTAACGCTTCTAGTTGTGCAATGTTGGATATTAAAGCTGTGTTAATTTTTATACAATCGAACCTCTACATAATGAATTTCAAGGGATCAGATAAAAAATTCACCATGAGGAGAGTTCACTATAAAGAGGTTTTCTAAAATTTGATGTAATATTGGTCTTAAAGTAAGCATATGAAGTCAAAACAATCATAATAAATAATCAAAACTAATACAAGTAGAATTTAGAAAACAAATTTTATTGGGGTAATTGCCAGTAATATTGCACTGTATCACAATGTCATATTAAATGATGATGTAAACTCAAGATGAAAAATTTAAACTACTATGAAATAATCAGTACTGTATACAGCACACTTATGAGCTACATATATCATTAATTCTGAACGATGGAAACAACTGTCAATATGAGTATGTACAGTACGTCGCTCGTCAACAGAAACAATGATGTTTTCTGCTCGATCAAAAGCTTGTTGATCAAGCTGCAAGGTCACTTTTCTTTTCAAGGAATTCCCTGATCTGCCTCAGCAGTCGGTACGCTTGAAAACGCAAAAAAGCGCACGTAAACTTGAAACTATTATCTACATTAATTATTGATTTGTATCTAAATTTAGATTGTTGACTCATAGACTTAAACAACTTAGGAAACTTTGGAGTAATAAGCGCTATCGAACTACTCGCCTCAATGAAGGTAGTGCACGTACATGGGATGCGTAATTATTACAAAAGTATAATTAAAGATCAATACATAATTGATGTAAAATATTCACTAGGTAGAGGTTGAGACAACATAGGGAATAAATAATACATTATTTATGCGCTTGCGCTCTGCACGAGGCCTTTCCTCCTGACGTCCTCCGTGCGCCGTCCTTCACTCGGTGGACGATCCTTCACAGCAACTGCACCTCGAGCCTGGAACTCC
Organism: Prostheceraeus crozeri; assembly: GCA_907163375.1. Lineage (NCBI taxonomy): Eukaryota > Metazoa > Platyhelminthes > Polycladida > Euryleptidae > Prostheceraeus > Prostheceraeus crozeri. Next base: position 185,354 of record CAJQUW010006088.1, on the reverse strand, counting down.
TTGCCGGTTGATATCACCAAAGAATCATCACCGAAAGCTATTAGGACTCTTCTGAAGTCGTATTTTTTGTCAAATTCTTAATTAAATGTAAAGTGTCCTAGAAGTCCCTGTGATATAACGACACTCTAATAAAGCTTATGAATGAATGAATTCACTATGAAGAGATATGTCACAAGCGGAGTGTATACCTAAGAGATGACTGATGGCGGGTGGACCATAATGAGTCAATAATGCGAAAAATAGCAATTTTCTCTCCCGAGTAATTTTGATGCCGCTAAATAATAACGAATAAAGATAATAACACAGGCAACGTTTCGGGTCCTGACCCTTTCTCAAGGCAGTTGACTATAAAAAAAGCCCTTTCACTGCCTTGAGAAAGGGTCAGGACCCGAAACGTTGGCTGTGTATATATTTTTATTCGTTATTATTTAATGGCATTAAAATTACTCAGGAGAGAAAACTGATATTTTTCGCATTATTGTTGCAGTGTACACCATTTTTGATGAGATCAAAAATTTGATTCACTATGAGGAGGGATTCACTTTGTAGAGGCTCGACAGTATTACGTTTCGCAAATAACATAATTCCAGAAAACGATTTGTATCATTTATGTTGCAATGTTGTGATTTAATACATTCGCTTTGACTTTTGAAATTCTCAAGATATCTTTCAGCGTTTTGCGCTCGACGTGTTGTGTGTTGATTGAGTCCTTCTTTTTGTACATGTAAGTATGTTCTTAATTCTTCAGTCAATTTTATCAAATATATGGTTCATTCGGAAATATGAAAATTCTTGTTTAGTTTCCTTTCTTTGTTTTACATAATTAGGAATATCATTAGGATAACCACTAAGCTCCAAAAGGTGGTTGAAGTTTGTATTGTGTTTGTTAAAATTCAAAATATGAACTGTCGACAGCACAATGCGCTGTTTACATTCAAGAATCAAAAACATTATCAGAGCGACAAATCTTCAGCATTCAAATACAAAGTCACATATATGTCAAACAAGCAATTTCACTAGAAAAATTTTTTCAGCAGCTGAGGATGGAGATAATCTTACAATAATAGAAGTAATTTTGGTAAGAAAATTTGAGTGCGAATCTTTTTAATCAAGTGTATTTTAACACATCAACGAATTTTCCAATAGTCATAAAGCTCATTTCTATAACCAGTATCTTTATACAGATCTGTGACGTTTGACTGGGTGGGTATGGTTAGTCTGTGGTCATATGATTCCTGTGCGATAATTATTGGAATATCATAAAATTTAATTTCCAAACCATGGTCTGCAACAGTCTTTTTCCACCGGCATGTTTTAAGTGTTCTTGGAAATGAATTTTACAGTAGAAATATGTTGAATTGTTTGCATTTGATAATGATATATTAAATTTACTTGGATTCCTAAACTTTTCCATTAATTCAGTCATTTTTGTGACTAGTTGAGAGGTGTGGAATACCATCCATGCACGGTTAATATTACTACAGCATTAACCAACTGAGGCAATGAGAGTCAGAATGCGAAGATGTTATTCCCTTAAAAGGATAGCAAGGTAGAAATGATAACATGCGTATAAATAAAAATTATTGGACGACAATGCGTTAGAAGTATTCCCATTGACTGCTATTTTAAAATTGGTAAAATTATCAGAGGAAATATACCATCATGGTTTTTAGTTCTATGATGCAGCGAAGGTGACTAGAGTTTAGGCATGCAAGCCAACTCATGGGTTGGATGAGGAGTACACAAAAATGTCATTTTTAAATTTTATGATTCCTTAATTCCTCGTTTTGCTTTTACGTCTCTTCTTCCCGGTCCCAGGGCTGGACGAAGTTGTGATGACTTGCCTCCATTTCAAGCGATCTAGAGCAATGTCTTCCGACACCTCTAGCGTCTCCAGATCTTCTAGGATATAGGTGCTTGCCAAGTCTTCTTAGGTCTTCCTGATGGTCGGCGACCATCGACCGACAAGTGGCACACTTCACCTGTGTCCCTCTTCACATGGCCAAACCAGCGTCGACATCTTTGCCGGAAGCTCGGGCAAGGCACAGCGTCTCGCTACTTCTTTCCTTGAAGCTCTGTCTTTCAACCTGACCATTGCCGTGTACCTTATCATTCTTCTGTCAGCTTTTTTCAGAAGCTCGACCTTCAGGCTGAGTGGCCACGTTTTTGCGCCATAGAAGAGGACTGATCTTATGCACATCTCATACACATGAGCTCTGCACTTCAATGGAATGCCTTTGTTGCCTTCGTCCACGAAGCCGTGATACGAGTCCGAACTGTTCCTTCTGCACCTGACTTATGAATCCACGACATCTCCGCGCTAACAAAATTCTTGGACCTCCTGCAGGGTGATACCATTCAGTTAGGGTGAATCACCATTAGGCGAGCGGGAAACATCGGTACACCTCAGACAGCGGAAGTTTGATAGTCATTGAAATGATCGCAGTTGGGAGCACTTTTTATGACACCACAATTTGCAGGAAACACAGACGATCGAGTTTGCGTTGACTCCCTTTCCGCTACAACTGCACGGCCACTTTCCAGACTTGGTGCGTTCTTTATTCTTTCCATTTACCATGACTTTGGATTTCGTCTCGTTGATCTTCAGACCACAACGGTGCAAGGCACCCTTGAAACATATTAATAGCTTCTTGCCTGGTTTTCATAAAAGGATAGAACTGATGCGGAAATAATTATCCATGTTCATCAATCTATGTAGCAAAGGTCACTGCGGGATAATGTTTACATGTCCTACTGGTCGGGCAGCAAGAACAAGCTCCTGCAGGGAACAAGACCGAAAATGAGACTTTCACAGAATGATGTACACCTCATGCCTACTACGAATCTGCGCGTCTGCTGAGTTCTACCTGGTTCCGCTTCTTGTCAGACAAGATCAAAGAAAAACAGATATCAATCCAATGGGATACAAATTGAAGTTTTTGATGAAAATGAAATTTTCTGTGGTTAATTGGGGATTAAATTGCTCAAAATGCTTGTGTTTGCCGACACTAAGAAGCCGACTGTCAAATCTGAATGTATGTAGCTTCATAGATAAATGTTCTTGAACATACCAAGCCGAAAATTGTCTCTCTATGTAGTATTTTTCAGTTAGTAAAAGACAACATACTAAATTTCTTTTTTGCCAAAAACTTCAATCTGCGAGCCATTTGATTAACATTTGTTTTTCTTTGATCCTGTCTGAATAGTGGAGGAAGTAGCTAGAACTCGGCAGTCGAGCAGATTCGTGCATGGCATTCTGGCTGCCGAACTATACCCGAAGACAATGATTTTATCCAAAAATATTAATATAGTTAATTGATAGAATTTATTATGGAAAAAATGCGAACTATATTTATGGAAACTGGAACACATCAAAGCAAACAAAGGTGATTGAGCATTTGATGACAAGCTTGTTCTTGATTTTTTAAAATGAATCTCAAGAGAAAATTGGAGTTCAGTTGTGAACTCATCACACGAATACTCGCTTTTACAATATTATATCATCATTCTGTATTTGCACTCAATTTTGGATATTGTGCGTATCAGTGGAAGGCCGCAGATGGGAAGTATTGCGATTGTGTCATGCGCAACCAAGAATTTCCATGAAGAAAATATCACGTGCGCTCATTCTGTTTAATTTTATTGGATATGAATTTAAAAATTTGCTATTAGTAGCACGTGCGGCAAGCTGACCTGAAGAGCGATTTGATCCTATGCCAAGAACTCACCTGCACAATTCCAAATTTGATGCGTAATCGCATCGGATCTTCTACCCCTCCCTCCCCCATACACACATTTTGAGATTTGCAATAAGCAAATTCGTGAAATTTCGACGGGCATTCATTGAATATCACCTTAAACACACTACTGGCAAATAGCATAAGTTAGTGCGCCTGCAATAATTAATAAATGCTGCTTTTTTTCAAACACAATGTAGATAGAATAATTTAATATTGAGTTGCATCCTCAGTTGAAAAAAATGGAAACAGACCTGAATAGCTGCTATTTCATCCAATATCAGGAATCATTAGCAGGCCTAGTTTACATCTATCAACATCGATACAACTCCCTATTTAAAGCTGCAACCATGCCCGGGTATATTTGAGATTTGCAACTGGCAAGTTAGTGAAATTTCATTATTGCAGGCGCAGTAACTTAGGCGATTTGCCAGTAGTGTGTTTAAAGTGATATTCAATGAATGTCTGTCGAAATTTCACTAACTTGCTAATTACAAATATCAAATATACCCGGGCATGGCTGCAACTCTAAATATGGAGTTGTGTCGATGTTGATGGATGTAAACTAGGCCTGCTGATGATTCCTGATATTGGATGAAATGGCAGCTATTCATGTCTATTTCCATTTTTCAACTTTTCATCCTTTCTTGATATTGATGTCAAGTAATGTGTGCTGTTGGCGTTGTGGAACTCCTTTTCCATATAAAAGCCGTTCTAATGTATAGCGGACGAGGTTCCACAGACATAGGTTACAACAATGCAATGACAACAACGCGGTGCTTGTGGTCGGAGACAATCACAAATTCTGACAGACAGTAAAAGATACTATCTAGAGAAAAATCGACATTCATAATTTTAACTGATGGTATAAAAATAGTTTGCATTGTCAAATCTTGCATTGTGGTGCAGCTTGTCCAATGATGCAATGAGAAAAACTGGATCATTCATGGACTTTTCCAACTTTTCTGCAAGTTCTAATATTTTAGATTAATGATGAAATTGTTCTAGGAATCAGCTCTAAATTCAGCACTACCTACATCTTGATATCTTACTTGCAGGTACGGTTGGTGATCATGCTTTGAGAGTGCGTTTGTATGGTTGCGAACGAAGACGGCGCGAGCGACTGGTGGCTGAAACTGTGGTGGCTCTTTCCACATTCGGCCTACAGTCAGAAGAGAAGATGTTTGATATTCCCTTGGAGCCCAGGACAAAGCTAAAGAGTCGAAAGGTAAGCCACAATATAATCACGTGACTGCGAAATGACGTGACATCGCCTGGTTATCAGTTTGTTGCAGAGCTTCAACCATTGGTCATACAGAGAACGGACATCTCCGACAGTTGTCCGTCTACTCCAAACACTCCTAACAAAGTAGAGTCTTTTCGTTGTCTTGTTCTCGTCACGCATGACGGTCTACACTACATTTTGTCTTTATGTTGTCCTCAGATTTTGTTATTTTTGATTTCAACTTCACTCTGGAAATTTGGTTACATTTCTGTTTGAAAAGAAGCTGACCGCTTGTCTTAAAACTACAAGATTGATTTATTTAAGTTATTAAGCTTCATGGTGGAGTGAAAGGAATGCAGTCAACAATCAATCAATTTTGTCACTTTCAAAGCATTATTGTTTGAAAAGTGCGCTCATTTTTTGACTGTTGCTTGAATTAATGGTTGGATAACTTCGAAATTGATGTCAATGAAGGTAGGTTCGTGATACGAGCCGAACTACAATCAATTCTGTACAATCAGACAGACGGATAATGAATAGATTTAGTCATCAGTCTTCCTTCCTAAACCGCTATAAACAACAGAATGTCATCATCGTCCCAATTAACATCTCACGCAAGCGATGAGATGTCAGGTCAATAAAATTGTCCATGCGTTTGTCGGGTGAGATTGGCCTGTTTATCTTGCGGAGAAATTTATTTCCATATTACAAATTGTGGAAGAATTGAGAGCATAAAAAGAAAATTAGCTCGTGATACATACAGCATCAGTTATCATTGTACGTCACTCTTGAACACGATCCATTTTCACACCGCTCATTTTCAATTGAAACTTGACAACATGTCGATTAAGGAAGGTCATCTAAAACGTCTGAATTTTCATAAATATGATTGATAGAATCTTTGAAAAGAGGAGAGACAGGTTTCCTTCATTAATCATCCAAAATTATTCGCGTCGTCGTATTCCTGAAATGACTTTATTCTGCGGTCAACTGATTATTCTCATGTGAAAGAATGGAAAAAACGGGAAAGTTAAGAGAACCAACTTAATTCGCTTGCGTGGAATAATCATTCACTGAGGCGCATGTCAGTCATCTCTTATATTGAGCGCATTAATGTTTGTTAATGAAGATTTTTCATCAAATTGCATTTTTTAGCAGCAAATTAATTAGTGCAGCTTCCATTGATATCAAATAATAGATCGTAGCAAGTTTCGTAAAAGGATAGCGTGATTTCTCGTTTTTTTCACGCATTTCATTCTGTAGGAAGAATTGGAATTGATGATTTCTTTTTTTGGCCATTCATAGTGTAACTTATTCAGGGATGGTGTGACTTTGAGCTTGACTTCTTAGCTTCATTGAATCCATGTTTCCATCCATGCTAATCCAGACTTCATTGATCTATGTTCATAACTGGAAATGTGTAACGGCCACATAAGTGATAAAGGCATTAATATACATAAGTTTCCAAGTATAGATGTTTGATCTGTTCACACCTACAAATATGAATTCTCAAGTTTTTAGTGGAAGCGAAGATTTGTGCTTGTAGGCCGAGAAACATTTACGACAAGCTTGTAACTTGTTAGTTCCAGAGTAATCGGTATTAGTAAAGTCAAGCTCGCGTTAGAATGATAGTTTTGTAATGACAGACGGTAGACCACCGGTTCGGTCTTCAAGTGCCTTTCATCTGAACTTCCTCCAATGTTATCCAAGCTGTTCAGAAGATATGGGTCCACGTGCGAGTTCACCTCTTGTCGGAAAAGAAATTCGTGGATCCAGCTCCATAGGAAGGTTTTGACTCATGTGTTTCGCCTGGCTATCAACCTGCGTCCACTTACTGCCAAGATTTTGTTATGGGTTAAACGACACGTTAATTTTTTGCAACTCGGAAACTGCTACCCGAAGAATAGTATGACTCTCTTATCAACTGGAATCGCATTCTATCGTTTTTCACTGAAAAAGTTTGTCACGTTCGTGAGAGACAAGAAGACGAGATCAGCTGTACTACATGTAGATATTTCTAAGGCATTTGATAAAGTCTGGCATCAGTGACTTCTTATGAAGCTCAGATCTCATGGAACTATTGCTGGCTTCATAAGCTTCTCGCATCTTCCCATAGTGACCTGCAATATTATTATCTGTCTTCTTAGATGGTCAAAAGTCATCAACCAAATTTGTCAATTTTGCCAAATTTTTTCAATTTGAAGACCTATTCTTTTTTTGTTGCTCACTAGTCACCTCCCAGATTGCCCAGCGGACGAACTGATTGCAGGCGGCATAATATTCGATATCCCATTGAAAGACGAAGTTCAGCTATTGTCTATTAATCCTAGATATGCCTATTATAATTTTCACCTACGATCAACTTTTTGTTCACGGAGGCTATAATATTATCATTCATCTGAATCGAGCTTTAGTTGGGAAATCTTTGGACACTAACCCCCTCCAATGCTTCAGCCAAAATCAATATAATTGCAATCGAATTTCAACATTTGTGAGTTCATACCATTCTTATTCTTTGTTTTAATCTGCACCTGAAGACATCACAAGCTCGTGCTTGTTGTAGTTTAGTGCTTCTATTAATAGAACAACAACAGCAGAATAAATCTTCTCTCAATTATGTGCCAGTACTCTATCAGCGCGTAAACGTTGTCAATCTTCATTATCTGTGCAATTATAATGATGCATCTATGTGGTTATAATGGTTATAATGGCGAATGCAAATTTAAGAAGAATTTCAAAAATGTGACAATGTTCTGAAATTACAAGATTGTCGCCAAAGTTATATTCCGGGATAAAAAAATTCTGGAAGAGGCACTTTTCTGAAGAAGCTTGGTACATCTGTTTTGAAGCAATGGGATTATTTCGAGGATGACGCCGCGCATGCGATTTCAAAAGAATAACTTTCACAACGCGCTATTCCACTGCATATCTGTTATCTGAACTCAATCGTTTCTTCATCATATATTTCCTTTTATTTGCCTTTCTTCGTCTTCTCTATTTGGTAAAGGGTTGTGCTGTTAATGAAAAACACTTCATCGAAAGTTGTTTATCTTGCAGTGAGAATCAATGAAGTGAAAACAATCACAGAGACAATTATCTTCTTCCTTCTCTGTCATCATGTATTGCGTATGCATGTGGAATAAGAGAATTACATACTACACCGTTATTTTCTCTGTCTCTACATAGTCGGGTAGATGAAAGTAATATGCGAGTAATAGTCTGTCAAGGCAATGGGAAAGCTGTGAAATTTTAGATGCACGAGCTATTAGGTAAAGAATGGAGACTGGGTTTGATCTTTACTTCATCATTGATGATGTAATCGTGCTGAGGTAACCTTCAACCTTGCAGTCTGTGATCATTGGAATAAAACTCACCGACAAGCAAGTTCAGTGCTACACAGATTGTAGTAAGTGAACTATTAGTGCGCGCAGCAATATCGCATCGGTGCATGAAAGCATTACTCTCAAATCATGCTAGCTGTAAAATGCAGAATATTAATATCCTAGATGCTCCCTAATGTATTTGATTATGGGAATCAATCAATCATCACAAGCACTTGACATTTGAAAATGTATTCCTTATATTTGTAAAATATGGATTTAGGCGCTTTGACCGACATAGCTTTGCTTGATTACACCTATTAATGTCTCATCAATTCTCTATTATCCTTCTTGTTATTATTTTCTAAGTCGTATTAATGAGAATTATTAAGCATTGCTTGCCTTGCATTAATGATGCATTTCAGTTTGAATCTTGGCTAAAAGTGCAATAAGCCTCGATATCTCTGTATTGCATTGTCAAATTGAATCTTGGCAGATATGTAAGTGTAACATGAATAAAGTATACTCTGCTGTTGAGCAGCGCTACTTGTCGAGCGAAATGACATCATCCATGAAATATAATACAAAGGCACATTTCATACCTTTGAGTCTCATTTCAATCTCTGCATCGTACGAATGAAATTTTGCAGATTTATTACAACTTCCATCATTTCCTTTTATATTCAACCTCTTCAATTAAATTTCACAGCATTTGATCAAACATGGTATTGACTATTATATCTCCTTGTAATTCAAAACTTCCTTATTTTTGAAAAGATTTGGCGTGAGTAAACAACAATGAATGTCAGCATATTTATCTATTTGAAAGTTAAATTCATCATGCCAGTGAAATGAGAACATGTTCAAGTGGTCAGTTTGCGAAGTGTAAACAGTATATTTCAATTTAATGGAATTTAATCTATCAGAGTCTTGATCTAGAGATATTTCAACACGATGCTTCAGTCAAGATATTCAAGTTGTATAGTTTTGATTAATCAGAATTTGCATGATACATTTTCGTTTACACAAAGATGACAATTTCATTAAAATAATTACCTCCATAATTAATCATAGTTTTGAAGTACAAATAAAAAGCCTGGCTGTCATTTCGTACGAAGCTTTTACTCCTGAATTTTCATCTTCTAAGGGTCTATTAGAGAATAAAAGGGAGATCAGCTTTGCAAACTAATAAATTTCAAGGTCACTAGGCATGTAATTGGAAAGTAAGCATATCAATAATATAACATTAACATGGGTTTGAATATGCAATCGACAGAGGCTGGGTGGTAATGTTGGGAAAAAGCGGGCGTCAATGCCATGAATGTACAGACATGCGCTGAGATTTCAAGATGTCTCTACATGCATCAACGCAAATATCATCATTCCTAAATGTTTTCTTGTATTCTTTCTTCCACATTACACCTTATCTAAACTACGCACAATACACGTATGTCATTATGAAAAATGAAAAGTTAAGGGCTGACATCACAGCAATTCAATTATCAGATGCGATGATTTTAGAGATGATAACATTAAATTATTTATTCAAAGGAATAGAAATCGACGATAGTGGTCTTTTTCTTAACTTGAGCCAATTGTACTGTCACAAGTCTCGTATTGGTAATATCAATACGAGGTAATCAAACTGTAAGGTTGGCTGACACGACAACCAGTATGCAGGAACAGAGAGGGAGCGAATGCACACTTCGAAAAACAAAAATTTCTGAAAGTTGAAATATCTCAGTTGTGAGATGCAACTTTCTCTGTAGAATGTGTGCTCCTTGACTTTCGATAATTGATTGAAAACACAGAAGAAGTGAGACAGCTGATTTTATTGACTTTGACTCAAAAAATTTGCTTTCAGTTGACCTCATAACTTAGTATACTCACCCTTTAATGTGACATGAAATAGTGTTTTTGACATTTCAAACTGAAAAAACAAGGCTATGGAAATAGTATTTGTAATTGACATCCATTCATCTTCGTAATAAATTTCACACTTCTACTCATTGTACAGCCGGATGCGCGCCTTGCATCATATCATAAGTCATCTTCGATAATTTTGCATTCAACCGCCGCATGAAATTTTCATTAACCGTGATCTCAATGGGTTTAGAGCTTGAACTTCTGACCTTTTGGTCCTGTGGCTGAGCCAAGAGTGTCATTGGTAGTCGAGTGGAAGGACATTCGGACTGGCAGCATCACAACCCTTATGAATTCCGACCATGTCATCACCGACCAAGCTACCAATGGGGAGTAGTGACATAAACTTGTTGATTACTTTCTTAGAAAATTAAAAAATGAAGCTATAAAGTAATTGCTTCACCATTGCATTGGTGTGCTGAGGCCTTGCTGAAGAGTTGTGCGATATTTTCAGTTTATTTGGCCTTCCTGTCGACTACGAATGACACTTTGACAAGACTCGACCTCACAACCAAGAGATCGCAGAAATATGTGTGTAGGCATTAGAAATCGGTCGCTGTCTAAGCGACTTATCAGCAATGTCATTTCTGTGCTATCTGCATCAACAACGGTGTCTTTAACGATTGTAACGATTTCTCATTAAGTTTCTGAACAGACTCGAACTTCGATGCTTCGAATCAATAGTTGACCGATCTGTCGTCACAGCAAGCAAGTGGGTTTTAGCCGAAATAGTGATGGAACTGCATGTACAGGGCCAGAAGTGACTACGTTTCAAATATTTCTATATTTGCAGCATCAATAATGAGCACTTTCTCACTCTTAAGTCTCAATGAATCTATCAAGTGGATTTATGTACTAGCCTGCTTGCAGGCCGATAATGTCAATACTCAGTGACAATCTTTAGAATGAGCAATCCTGGATTCTTTGTCATTATTGAATTATTAGAAAAAAATTTGATAGCTTTTTTGATTTCATGTGCTGTCTGTGACCTCTAAGAATAAATGGTTTTTCTAAGAATAAATGACCTAAAGCAATATGTCAGGATTCCTTGCTGGCCAAGGCAATGGACCGAACTTGCTAACCCACATGTCCTTGAATTGTGAATGGTTAAGCTTCCTTTCCGTCCGTACGGAGGGACTCTTATCTTGCTGTAAATGGATTATTGAATGAATTCTTCGTCTCAAGATTTGGCATCAATTCATTTTCCTGTGTTTGGGGATAATGAATTGATGCATGCATGACCTTCAATATAAATTGAGCAAATTGTTTTTTCTTCCCGAGCAAGAAGTTGGTGGTGCATGTGCTCCCAAAGTGAATATTCTCATTTATCCACGTGAACACGTCTTTCGATAAGACATATATTCATAATTCACTTCTGGATAATAGCAATACAATATCAGCACGAATCTGCCATCCTTTTATGTTAAATATCAAACAAATAAAAGTTTAAGACTTTGAGAGAAATATCTTTAAATCGGAAGCAGTATTAGTCTTGACAAAGACTCTGGTTCTTGGTATATCGAGTTGTTGATGTCTTTGGATTGCTTTCTCTCTCAGCTTCAACATGGTCAATACTATCTTAATCTCATTCAGGCAATCACTTTCCAATTTGAAAATTAGGACTCCTTAAGAGAGATTGAGTTTGTGATAATTTGAGACGTGGTCACCTCTGGCCCACCTGGTACATATAGATCTGACAGAATATACTTCTGCACAATGACATGATTTTCAACCAACCACTCACCATAGCTATTTGTGGCTTGTGAATGGAGCTTGTCAAAGCTTCAAGCAAATGGAATGCTCACATCCAATTCTATGCGCTTCAAATAGTGATACGATTGACTTGGACAGCAATTCCAACGATCCAGTGCAACCTATTATAAATTCCGTGTTAGTTTTGGAGGAAATTGAAGTATTTCCCAATAATGAGGTATGCGATAATTCATGAGCCGTTCCTGTTTACCTTCTATGAATAAACAGCATTCTTAACTTAAATTGCCACACCCACGAAGATCATTAATCGTCTCTTTTGTTCAGTGTTTGATGAAATCTGATGATTAACTTACATTTATCTTCAGATTTTATATTATATCCTCCACGCGTAGCTCTATCTTTTCCTTAGTAATTTTTAGCTTGTGTTGATATTGAATACCATCTGAGGAAGCCAGGAAACAATCATTTTCATCATGTCACTGATCATTAAGACCGGTTCACATCGCTCTGTATTTTCAGTTCTGTAATAAGGATTGCGTTCTGTTTTTACAGAATACCTATTCTGTAAAACAGAAAGGAGTTAGTAGATAATTGTATCCATCATTAGACGCGAAACTACTTGAAGAAGATCTCTCGCTGTTGCGAATATGAGGAATAAACTTGCAAAATTCACTGTGATCAAATTGACGTTGAAAAGCTGGACGAATCCACCAGCGTCTTCTTCCTTTCAACTTGCCCTGAATCGCGTAGATGTGACGAAGTGAGATGAGAACCTTCAGCACATCTTCACGTACCTCAATCATGACGAAATGGAAAGTAATATAAAAGCAAAATCCATGCGTGTTTTACACATAGAAGTAGACTTTTTATGGTATTGTTAATTTCAATGCTTTTACAGAACATTGTGAATTGGATTAATTGCTCTGGATTTTGAAATCGATATGATTCAAAGACTGGGAGGCATTTGTAAAACAGAACCGGCGTTCTGTGATACAGACCATCTACTTCTGCATAGAAATACAGATAGATGTGAACCGACCTTTATTCATTCTTATCAGTAGATAGGAAGCTGGTTTCCAACATACATCAGTCTCTACAAAATAATGGGATTCGATTACAATAGAAAACAGCGGTTTTCATATTTATCTGCGAAACAGTGCATAGTGATGAGATGTAAATTGAGAAAGTCGTAAAATTGATTATCACACGAGTCATTCAATTACAAACCAGAATTAGCATCAAAAACAGTAAGTCTCAATTAATGAAGATATTGGCGTGTTAAATAATTATGAACACGTCAGGAGTTCGTTGCTGTGTACGACTTCATGGGAATTCTCCGAAATGCTGACATTGACAGTTGACAGCTCGCAAGTCACGTCCTGCAATTTTCTATCGGCCTGCAGTCTCTTTTGGTTTGGGAAAGCAAGGAAGTAGATCAAGCAGGTATAGATAACCTTGGTGCTCCATCCATGTTGAGTACGACGGTTTGCTTATATGGCAGTTCTACACCTCTCTCAGTCGCTTGCATCTTCCATACGTACCCCGAGCACTCGAAGGTCTTCTTTGATGTTATCGCTCAATAAAATTTCTGCAATTTCCGCACGCGCTTCACCCACTGACATTCGTCTTTCCTCTCTACATGACCACACCGTCTTAGTCGGCGTCTTCTTATAGTGTCACCGATAGGCTCCAAGTACATTCTTCTTCTGAGCTCTTCATTGGAAATGCCGTCGCGAGAGGAGACGCCGCACATCCAACGGATCATCCGCATTTCATTCACCTGAAGTCGCCTCAAACACTGATGACAAAGCCCAAGTCTCGCTGCCATGCAACATGCTGCTGCACAGACGTGACTTCCTTCATGCCTTCATTGAAAGTGCAGCTACTCTAGATGTCAAAAAGGGAGCCATTTCACGAAACCTGTACCAACCTTATCCTCGCCCTGACTGCAGAACTTGCTCCTCCGCATATGAGCGATCATTTCACACACGACATCTCATTACCCGTTAACACTCAATAAACTGCTACTGAGGCCTTTTTCAAGCTGCTTTGATTTATCGAAGTGAATTTTGTTTGAATATTCACGAGTCATGTTCACACAGAACTTAATAGATGAACCTTATATTATGTATTATATTATATTGTATTATATAAATACATTATAATCTATATAACTATATATATATATATAGTATATATATAATATATAATAATACAGTCCCCAACAAAAGTTTAAGACCACCCATCATTTTTTTACAAATTCGAAATTAAAACTATTGTATCTTCCATCTCGTGTATTTATCATGAACAAATGTTCGCATCATCTATAAAAATGTCATGAATACATGAAATGTTGTCAATCACATCAAAATTTAGTCGGGCCACCACGGTTTTGAATAACTGCCCGCAGTCTTTCAGGCATAGAGTCCACAAGCCGTTTGCACATGTCTGGGCGTATTTCAGTGTACCAGACCTCTCGAATGGTTGCTTTGAGGCTGTCAAGGCTTGAGGGACGACGCACAGACACTTTTTTTCAGTATGCACCATGCATTCTCCAACGGATTTAAGTCCGTGCTGTTACCAGGCCATTCAAGAAGTTGAATCTTTTTGTTTTGCAACCACTTGGTGACCATCCGGCTCCGACGGCACGGGGCTCCATCTTGCATGAATATCGTACCGGAGATGTTAATGTGGGTCGTAAGCTTCTCTTTCAAGATGTTCAGGTACCTCTCACCATTAAGTGTCACTTTTGGAGGAACAAATGACAGTGCCCCCCTACCTTGAGACAACAGACAACCCCACGCCATCACGGATTGAGGGTGTTTCATGATGGAGACAACATAACGGGGATTGTACCTTTGGCTAGAAGGACGTCGAATTCTAAGAACTCTGCTTCCAAACGATTGTATTGCACTCTCATCGGACCAAAACACCCTCCTCCACATGTCGGTTGTCCAGTTGATATGCCGTCGAGCGAAGGACAACCTCTTCATTCTCATTCGTGTAGTCAAAAACGGTTTTCTGGCGGGACGAAATGATCTCAAACCAAAGTCTTTGGTCAAGCGACGTGAAACAAGCATTTTGCCTACATGGATTCCCCTCGACGAAAGTTCAGTAGAGATATCGCCGGTTGTGCATTCAGGGTTCTGGACAGCCATTCGACGAATTATTCGGTCGTCACGCCTTGAAGTCTTCCTGGGTCGTCCGGTGCGCTTCTTATCCACGAAAGATTTTGTTGACGAATATTTGACAATGGCGCTATGAACAGCAGTCTTTGAAATGTTCAAGATACTTGCAATGAGGCGTTCAGTTTTCCCACAGTTCTTATATGCAATGATTTGTGCTCGCAATTCCGGTGTCCATCGGACCCATCGTGATGAAGATTCGTGAGTAAGTGACGTGAAAAGCTATGATTTGTTGCACGTTGCATATTCAAAAATTCAAATTTTAAAACATAGATATCAACTCGAAGTGAAACTTTGTTCAATTAGAGGACTTCGTAAGCGCATTCGTCAGATGACTCATCAGTAAGCACGAGAAAGAAATGACATACATAAAAACATCACAAATGCCGAATAGCATAGAAATGTGTGCATGGTCATAAACTTTTGTTAGGGACTGTATATTATATATATATATATATATATATATATATATATATATATATATATATATATATATATATATATATATATATATATATATATATTATATATAATCTATATACTTATATAACCTTATATTATATTCTTATAGATGAACCTTGTTATGTAGGAGATCGAAATCTTGATGAATATGACTTCGCGATGTACATCACACCCACATCTGCAAACGAAGTCAGTTATGTTGATCTCAATATTCAGTGGTCCATGAGTTGATCTTGGGTTCATCGTTTGGCCTCAATGCCGACGATATCAACAGTGACTAGCGCAGGCCCCGATCGGCTTCAACCAAGTGAAAGACGAGAAGCTGTGATGTCGTCATTCCGTGCATTTCAATTCTGATATGAAGTGCTGTCTTAAATTTTCTTTCATATCACGCGCTCAATGTGCAGTATACGTACATGTAGGCTGCATCTATAATTAACGCACGAGTTTGCAGTCTACGCGGATACGCCAGAAACTTCGTATTTTCCTGTTTCATTTCCTCGAAAGCCTCCACGTCTCTTTCAAGTCAAACTCCAAGCATTTTCATTTAGAAATACACTTATGACATCGCACTTTTGCCCATTAGACTGCATTCAATGTGTTCATGATTGATCATTGAGTTCTTCATCATGGCATCTTTTTATCTCACAATTTTATAATGGTTCCAGCGGATACAAGTGATGTAGGCATTCTCTAATAAACTCTTTTTTTCGCTACTTATAGTTGTGATATAATTGAGTGAAAAAATTTAGCAAGGATTTCCAGCTATATTGCCCGACTATAATTGCTTCTCATGCTAAATTTGAAATTCGATTTTGCAGATAGTCCATAGATATGAAAGTTATGCTGTTTTCTGGTGAAAGCGACATGATGCTCTGAGCATCGATTTTCATGTGAAAAATATCTTCTCTAAAGATATTTGATCCCTTTATATGTACCTACAAATATTCAGAATTGCATGATTGAAATAAAAGCTGTTTGGTCATTTGCAGCAATGGTGAAAGACTTCGCCATGATGATTAATATTTAAGTGAAGAATTGGAAGTAGTAAATGAAAATGTTTAGGGTTCAACTTTCAAGAGACGTGGAGAATTTGGAAGAAATGAAAACGGAAAATACGAAGCTTCTGTCGTTCCGTTACAAGGCGTGATTAGTGTAAGTTGATCCAGTCATCACCCAATGTATGTTGTGTGATCATCTGCAACAGAAAGACTTCGCCGTGATGATTATCCTTTAAGTGAAGAGTTGGAGCAGGCTAGCTTTTCAATTCAGTCGCTCGTGTCATCTAGTTTCTTGTCATTCGAGCTCTTCTGCTTTGCGTGTACATTATACTCTCATCCTCAAATGCAATCAATGCATTGTTGACTTTGGTAATGAAGATGTGCATTGGCTTCGAAATGAGACCTCATTTATTAATTTCTGTTGGATACTTAGAAAGTTATGCTGCATTAAAATTTAGTCACACTTTTATAACGCGCCCTGTAAGCCTCTGTATGTTGTCACGTGATATATTGCACATTCCTCCTCCCACCACAACCAGAAATGTTTGTACGTCATTTTCTCTCAATGTCTGAATCAAGCAGCACGATTAAACGATGACTTCAAATATTTATAGTGAAATTCATACAAATTGTTTTTTCTAGAAATTCTACATGTCGTCTTGATATCTCTCAATTTGTCAATTATTTCATCCATAGGAATGGCGAATTTATAGTTATCACTTAAATAGTCTGTCTTTTACGTTATCTACAAATTTTCCTGAAGAATTATCTCAACTGTCAATTGAACGATTATTTCCCACCCATGTGACAGAGAAATATATCGACACTTCTCCCTATTCCAATCCTGATTGTCAAACCAAGGAGTAGTGACTTCGCTGAAATTCCGGGACAAGTATCGAACGAAGAATCGTTAATAAACATCGACTGTCAACTTTGCCTGTGCTCATCAGTGCAACATGAAGGAGTATGTGCTGCTCACGGAGAGAGCTTGGCGCCGACTGACGTGTCACTTCCTCTTTCGCGCTGACGCGAAGAAATCGGCGTCTATCTTTAAATTAATATTTCCTTGAGACAACAAACACAACTTTGTCTTCATCAGATAATTGATAATCTGAGACACTCCCTTACTTTATACGAACTATTCGAATCGCTCCTGGAGTTATCACACGTTTTTATCTTTTCCGTTTGAAAATTTGTGAGAGAGCATGACAATGTCAAGAACAATGTTTTTACAAGTGAAATTGGAGTAGCGGGCATGATCAGCTGGGCATGTCGTCTTACCAACCTAGCCTGATACTTGACCGGGCGTCTGATTTAACTTGCCTTATGCTTGACCGATCGTCGGATCAAATAGGTGTGGGCAGGACTGACAAATTGCTAAGAAAGCACTTATCTTGGACATCGTTCTTTCTGCAACTGCACGTGCGTGGAACCCGGAGTTTGAAAAATATCCCGTTTCATTCGTTCTTTTCCTCAGTAATTGTTTTTGTCCTCTTACTTTTATTTTTGTTCACTGTCCGTGAAGTCATCACTGACATAGCGCCACTCTAAAATTGTACGTTGAATAAATAAATAAATGATCCATGAATATCGGAAGCTCATCAACAATGAGAGGAATTACAACCGGTACAGTGGCCTTGTGGTAGAATGTTCACTCTTCGTCCGAGAGACATAGGTTCAAACTTTGGTCGGGTAAAACCTAGGACTTTTAAATGTGTACATGCTCTGCATTCTTGCTAAACACTCAACACTAAAGAATGAGAATGGAATGATAAAACACGCCCTATAGACGAGAGGCGCTAGCAAAATGTGTTTCTCAGTATAAACAAGGTTTATTCATCTATTTTATTTATGTGCCTTGGCGGCAGAGTCTGACTTGCAATTTTCAAACGGGTGCGTTTAGGAACTATTCCAATCATCGGGTGTGGAAGCGGAGGATTCCGCCGGTCGACGCAGTGACAGGTGATGGAGAGCTTTTGGGTATTTTTACTGCACACTGATTTCTGAAGCCAAGGCCTTCGAAAAGGATACATGAAGAATGGCTAGATGCTGAAATGCAACTTTCATTGTATATGAGGAAATTATGATGAGTTAGTTAGTGTAAGAAGATTACGCATTGAAAAAATGATGGTTTAACGTCACTACTCCGCTTACTGGTGGCTTGGACCGCGCTGACACAGTCAGACTCTAATTTGGAGAGTTGTGATCCTTTAGTCCGGATGACCTTCCTGACGACTTTTAATGACACTTCCACGGCTGGACCTCTGGACCGAAACATCCAGGCTAAGCCCTTAACTACTGGGCCACGGAGACCACTATCTATTGTTATTGAGATTTGAGAAATACATTGAAAAGAATATTCTCCCACAAATTATCAATCTCCTGTGGCAATAATGAGCAAGCGGTTATTTAATGCATAGTGGTAGCGAAGTTTCATTCGAAGAATAAACATGTGAATTACATGATGGAAGTCATTCCATTGAACTAGAAAACCCTTTTAAAACGAATTTATGAAATTCAATGGGGGGAAATGGGTAAATTTTCAAACAATTATCAATTCACTGAGCGCTGACAGTGAGCTTTAAGGTAAGAGATATTTTTGAAATCGATAGCTTAATGGTCGGAGTTAATGGATGAATGTTGATAAAATCATTAAATGGCGTAGATGGTGATTGAGAAGGGTTATTAATAGAATTATTTTTCATGAACATTAAAGCATTCGAGAATAAGACGTCCTTTTTGATAATTTTGTGTTGATTGTGTGTACAAGTGTTTGCATGTCTGTGTAATGCATTTTAGTGACTGAGATGGAAATTATTGAAACGTTAAATGCACTCATTGATAGAATAAAAGCTTAAGATGCTATTTTGAAGAATTCTGAATAAACACTTAGCCGTTATCGTTCAGTGAATGCCGAAATATAAGCCGCATTGATGAAGTTGAGGTTCAAAAATTGCATTCTTTTGCCCAGAATTTTAAGATAGACTTCTTATTCAAAAATTACAACGGGATAGGCGATTAACATTCGCCTTACTGGGGGGCCCTACCGAAACTTTTATCTTGCTCCTGAACAAAGGAAGATGCGAACTCCTAATTTTAGGTACCATATTCTCTACGTATTCCACAGCTCTCCACCAGTTTTGAATAGCATCGGCTTAATTCTTTCGTCACAATGAAATTTCAAAAATTTGAATGTGCGACAATTTTGTCGAATTTTGTACTGTTTTCACTTTGAATGTTTTCAGGTGCCCCCATGTGTCCTCAGGTGTCCTTACTACTCTCTGTCACGCTGACGTGCTGACTTTGATCCGACAACATGCATCGCTTTTGCACATTTTCATGATTTAAATTGCTTTCATTATCAACTTGGTGGAATATCTTTATATCTGTGAAATCCTCTAAGCATTATGTGTCATTTGGTGTTACCTATTTGTCATCATACGAATCAGGGAAGATTGTACAAGCAGATTTTGTGTTTGCGAGTTTCTGGTTGGAACAAGCTTCTACAAGACAAATATGACTCTTTGTCGGAGCGGATGATGAATGCCCCATTTCAGCAGGAATGTTGGAAGGGTGCTTTGGATGAGCTGAAAATGAGAAAGGCCAATTGAGAGGACGTTGTAATCTATCGAGACCAAGTTGTGAAAAGCAAGCAAGTGAGAAATTTTTAAAGTCGTTTTTACTCCCAATTTCGAAGTCAAAAACGACCACCGTAACCTCTGTGTCCAAGAACAAGTGGCTAGTTTTGTGCAACTCTCAATCTCTCTTTTATAAGCTAGACAAACTTCGAGCTTTTATCTCAACGATTAAACCGACATTCATTTGTGCTACAGAAACGTGGCTTACTCAGGATGTTGACAATAATGTGATTCTGATAAAGGATATTCTTCCTTTCTTAACGATCGCCAAGATGACTTGTCCGACGGTCGTCGTGGCGGAGGTTGATATTCCAATCGACATTATAAAACCTAGTGGTATTGAGAGAAATATAATTAAGTTCAATGACTTCAACAGTAAACTCGCCTTCTTATTTTTTGTCTACTTACCTTCAGGTTTAAGAACTGAAATTGTCTATGACTTCAAAGATTGTTATACATTGTTTTGATCTGGTGATTGATGATGCTCCAGAGGCTTCTATCTATGTGTGCGGTGGTCTACAGATAAAACCTCTCTTTTTTGAGTGTTCATTTTGATTTGACCAACATTGTAGAATTGCCAACATTTGGTAATGCTACTTTAGATAAATTTTTCTGCTTCTCTTATGAACAGAGGAACATTAGTGTCTCTGCCGCTCCATCTCATGGTACAGCTGTAAATGCCCATGATATCGTTGTTATTTCGAGAACTGTCATGCAAAAGAGTTCTAAAGCTCATTATCATAAAGTTTACGACTTGTGTAAGTCATATGTTGATGTCTTTAGATGTCTAATGTCTTCAATCGATTGGAAAGAATTGTATTCTAATACATGTGTGCAAACAGCGACTTAACTTTTTTATCAACACTTTTGAAATGATTTTTCTGCTTTTCCTGTATCATTTGTAAGATTGACTCGTTATACTAAGTCATGGATAACACCAGTTGTAGTCGATTTAATAAATAAGCGCTGGTCGGCATGCAGATCGAAGGATTTTCCTCTTTACATGCACTATAAACAAAAGGTTAACATCGAGATTTGCCAGTCGAAGAAATTGTGATTTACTCGCATGAGTAGTAATGTGAAAGGTCTTTGGTCAATTGTAAACGATGTGAGAGGCAAAAGCAATGATAATTCAGTTAACAGCATTGTATCGATTTTTGCTGACTGTGAAAATGCCTCCGAATCTATTAATCACTTATTTTCTTGTGTTTTTGCTGAAAAGGAGACTTTCCCTGTTTTGAGTTTGTCACGTGCAGATAAAAATATCTGTGATGTTGAAACTGTACACACTTTTCTTACTCGACTTAAAACTAGTAATGCATGTGGTAGTGATGATATAAATCCAATTTTCTTGAAAGCAGTGGCTGATGGTATGCTACCGTATATTGTCCGCACATATATTACCGTATGGACATTGTATAGTACTACCGTCAGACAGATGGAGTTGGCATGGGTAGCTGCCTTGACCCGTTATATGCTGCTATTTTCGTTGGCTGTCTTGATTCTAAAGTTTGACTGAAATAAATAATTTTGCTGACTTTTATGTACGGTATGTTGTTTGCACGGTACATATTTGTAATTTTGAAGACCCATGCACATGCTGGACAGTTATGCGTCTATTGAATGAATGTCATGACGCCATCAAATTTACTTGTGAAGAGGAAAATGACTTCACTTAGTTTTCTTGATGTTTTGTGCACTCGTCGGCCTGACGGTGGCGTTCAAACTTCTGTATACCGCAAACCGACCTGGACTGGTTTATATACTAACTTTTTAGTTTTGTTCCTCGCAATTACACAGTTGGTCTTATTAGAACCTTGATGACTCGTGCATATCGTATTTGTTCGTCTGACTGTCTTCCTGAAGAGCTACGTTTTTGAGAAACGTTTTATTAAAGAATGAATTTCCGCCATGGTTTGTAGAACGTTGCATGTAGGAATTTAAATGTGAAGACAAACGCTTAGGATTTGGTCCTGAAAAGAAACCTGTATTTGTTAAGGCACCTTTTTTGGGTGACAAGGCCGCTTCCTTTTTTCGGCGATCGATTCGTGAGTCGTTCAAATTTTTTCCTGCAGCCAAACCTGTTGTGATTTTTCGAACGTGTAAAATTCCTGTTTCATCACCAAAAGATGAAGCTTCAGTTCAGCTCCGTCATAATGTTGTCTATTCGTTTGAGTGTTCTTGTGGATGCAAGTACTTGGGTCGAACTGAAAGACGTTTCGATGATCGAATCCGTGATCACGTTCCGACGTGGTTATCACGTGAGACCTACTACCCACCCCGCTCCACTCGCATACAGAGCAGCTCGATCACGAGATATCTCCAAGTATGTCATTGTCATTATACAAGAGCGTTGTCATGTTTTAAAGTTGTTTTCTCAAGTAATCGGCGCCTGTTATTACGTATCTTGGAAGCTTTGTCCATCGAAAGATTTTGTCCTGACTTGTGTGTGCAAAAAGAGCATGTAATGAGTCTTATTCTGCCATGGTAATTATCTCTCGCTTTATTTATTTTCTTTTTGTTTGACACTTCCTAATTTGTTGGCATTTTTAGTATTATTATCATTTATTTTTCTACAGTATTATGACTGTTTATGTTACTTCTTTTTGAGCTTTACGGTACTATCTTTGATTTTTATGTTCACAGTATTGATTTTGACTTTCTTGTAATGCAGTATTATGACTATTGTCACTATTGTCCTATGTCATCTGGTATTAATCGTGATAACGGTCTTTGACAGCTTGCATTATTGTTTGTTTCTGTGTCTTCATCTGTCACGCCGCCTGCATCGATTTTCGTCAAATTGTGTCACTTGTGTCGAATTGTATCGTTGTAACTTCAGTCCAGGAGAGCTGGCCGAAATATGTTGTGCCAATTAAATCTAAAATCAAATGTGGCCTTTCTTTTTATTTATAAAAGGTTGATTGTATAGCTGAGCCGCTGTGTGTCCTGTATAATCTTTCTTTTACGACTAGTGCTGTGCCTGACATCTGGAAAATTGCCGATGTATGTCCTGTTCCGAAATCAAAGCCTGTTAAGAAGGTCAGCTGAAACATACATCCCTCCGGCCAATTGTAGAAAAGATATTTGAAAAAGTAGTTTTTAAGACCTATCGCGAACCGTTATTGAACTGTTATGATGACTGTCAGCAGGCCTATCGTACTCAGTCCTCCACGGTCTGTGCCTTAATTATGATTCATGAAACCATTTTGAAATATCTTGACCTTCGATATGTCTCGTGCTTTTGACTGTTTCCCTCATCATCTTCTTTTGTCTACCCTACTGAGTTTGAATTTTTTACTGAGTGACACTTTTGTAAACTGGGTCAACAATTATTTGTGGCAGCGCAAGCAGAGAGTCAGGTTGGACGTCAAAAAATGTTCATTTGTATCCGTTACCAGGGATCCCTCAGGGATCAGAGTTGGGACCAATTTTATTCGCTGTTTATATGTCAAGCTATAGAGCGGTAAATTCAACTGTTAGTATCTGTAAATACGTAGATGATGTCACTATAGTTGTACCGATTTTCAAAGAGCAATTCCACGTAAGTTTGTAATGATAAAGATGATAAATGATGAAATCAAGAATTTTGAAAACAGGTGTCATGATCACAAAATGTTCATCAATCGATCAAAGACAAAAGTCATGGATATCAATTTCAGTTCTACCCCGTTGACTTCAATTCTTGTCATAGACATCTACCAGTCTTGAAAATCTTAGGACTTTGTTTCAATAAAAATTTAAATTGGGTTGATCATGTCGATCTTATTGGTGAGAAGTTGTCTGAGATTGTACATTTTACGTATATTGAAATCTATTTTGACACATGATCAGCTCGTTTCTATCTTTTTTTGCCATCCTTCAGTCACTAATTGATTGTGCTTCTCAAGTTTTCATAAATCCGGGTCGCGTTTTTGATAATAAATTGAATCTGATTTGTAAGCGAGCCTTTCGCATCATTCATGGTGAAAATGTGAAAAGTTGTGAGGAATGTGACCTTTTGAATCATGATGTTCGTAGACGATCATTGTCTGTGGCATTGTTTAATGATTTCCTTTCGTGTAAATACAATGTTCTTAGAACCTTAATTCCACCACACTCAAGTCGTAGCAAAAGATTGTTGCTACCTCGTGTTCGAACACAGCGTAGAGTGAATGTTTTCATTTCTCTTGTGCCAAGGTGTATAATGAGGCAATACAAGCTTCATTTTGAGTTTGTCGTGTTGTCATGTCAGTTTTACGACAAATTTTGTAATTGATTTTGTACCTCCTCCGATTCTCAATTGGGGATCGTTTTTGTTATCAATAAACGCTTATTTGCTTTATGTAATATAGAAATTATTCGAATTTATAAAAGAAAGTGTTCTCGTGTCAATTTGAACAGAGAATGATGATTCCCTTGTGGATTCTATTTAGACTTCGACGTTTTGAATTCAAAATTTAAAATTGAAATTTTCGTAGTTAGACCGGATTAAAAAAAGCAAACTTGCTAATATTTATTGATGTTTCTAATCTCAGTGTTTTACTTCTTATATCTTTTTTATCATGAAATTCTGACTCTTCATCATAAGAGCTTTCATTTAGTGTATATTGTTTTGAATTAGGTCAAATGGGTTCTGAGATTGGGCAAGAAATAAAAGCCACAGTAAAAAAAAGTCATTTTTTTGCCTTTGACCCCCACAATGACCTTGAATATCTTAACAATGATTGACTCGTCACGATGAGAGCTTTCTTTTGCTGTATTTTGTTTTAGATTTGGACCATTAGTTTCGGAGATTAGCCGGGCGCATTTGTCAAAACACCCTAAAGTGGCGAGGGTTAAAGTATGATGTCAGCGCAATTAGCAATTTTAAAATAAAAAATGATAATATAGTAAATAATATAATAATAAAACAAATAATCAAAAATGTTCGCATCTTCAATTTGTTTCTGAAACCATCGCATCGATTTTAAGCTCTCTTAAGAAGAAAAACTCAACTCAAGATGGCGAAATCAACTTGATTTTGTCGAACAGAACTACATGTATATTTGTCTTGTTTATGACAGCAATGGGATAAGAACTGAAAAGACATGTCTGCTTGTATGTGTGGGTTCTACGCGTCATATGAACTCATTGAAACTTGCGATTCAAGGACTGTGCCCAGCAGGGCGCGTATGTCAAAACACTCTAGTGGGGCGAGGGTTGAGAATTGAGAGGATTAGCTTTTTCTACAACTTACCACTCTTTGAGTGATTAGATAAGCAAATTGATGCACAAATTCATTGAACTGAGCGAATGTAGTCAATTGGAAAGATGTATCAAATCACCTGTTTCTCAATCAATTATTTTTTATTATTTTGCAACAAATTGTACTGGGCATGATTAATCGGTCGTGAAATCCATTAACGCGCAACTATTTGTGAGACGATTGATCGTGTGATTCCATGATGAACTTTTTAATTGACATTTCAAGAATGAATAATGCTTTGCTTCAGAATCTCCGTGTGTATGAAACGCCTTTAAATTTCAAATTGAATCTTGTAGTTCACTTTTTATGTTGATAGGTAATTATTTTAAAGGGGATTTAGTTCCATGCCGATTTCAAGTTTGTATGAAATCATGAGTTGGACAAAGCTTCCCAGCATCTTCGGGGAAATCTTTAGAATTACGAGCGTAATTAAATAAACTTCTTGATTATTTCTGAATGCGGGTGGTGTTCTTATTTAGTTGTCGATGTCACAAATTACATGCCAGCCAAAATTTTCGATAGTTCTTGCTCCTTGATTTGATGCTCCATTCCCTATAAAGACGATGTAACTTGAGAAAAGAAGTCAAACTAAAAAAATCAAAGATAGCTGGCGGCATACATGCAGTCAGTCAGTCAAATTGCAACAGATAGGGATGAGAAAGCCATGTCTAGTCAGTGCATGCCTGAATAATGATTCCTGCTTTTTTTGTGGCTGATGAAGCTTTAATGTCACTATTCCCGATACTTGGGTCTTGGACGGTGCTGACACAGTCAGACTTTTCTCGAGCGTTGTGATCTCTCAGTCCGGATGCCCTTCCTGCCGACTTCCAATGACATTTTCAATGACCTAAGGACCAAAAGATCGCTAGGCCAAGCACTTAACTACTGTGCCACAAGAGACCACTGGCTGATGACTGGACACAACGCACTAGCCTTTGTGCTTTCTTTGAACACACGATTAAGGTTCTAATTTCGATATGCATATAACTGATTGTTGGCAGAAGTGTTTTTTGTAGTTGCGATGGACGATAAATACAGGCACATGCACACGCCAAAAATATTCCCCTGCCAAAATTATGGTTTTGGACGTAGCACTTTTCACTTAGTCGGAGAAAGCAATGACAATGGGGGGAACCGGGTAGAACTCGGTGTACGTGAAGATGGCTCGTAATAGTCAGTGTGTGCATCATGCTTTGAAAATCTCAGTTTCGGTCTAGTTTTGCGCAGAAGCTACTCGTCCTGTCGGCCGAACTATTTGGCTCAATGATAGTGGCTTAATGAGACAGGGGCGTATCGAAAGGGGAAGGTTGGGCGGCCGCAATGGATTCTTCAGTTGATACATACATGGCTCTGCATCAATACTTGTTAACATCTTGTCCAATTTTGTGACTATTAGTTATCATTGTTCAATTAGTCAATGAACACAGTTTGTATCAAAGTAGAAATGTTTCAGTCATAATTCATGACACTTCATTAACAAAAAATTGAAGAATTGGTCGAAATTAACGAATGAAGTGATAACACGAAGCCCAAGCACCTACTACTTTCTGCAAACATGTCAATAACAGTAGATAGATCAATTAAAAATTGGTCTACAAATTTGACATAAGATAAATAATGCATATAAGATACATAATAGTAATATAATAATATTTAAATAATGTGTGTTATTAATAAACATGATTATAATATCAATGTATACTAAATTGTATAATAAATAATATTATAATGATACATAAAATATGCATATAAGATAAACAAATGGTCGAAATTCCGCCCCCCAAAATAAATCCTGTTTACACTTCCGGTCTGAGACATTTTGTATTTACCCATTTCAATAGTCCGAGTTACCCTATGGTATCCCAGTTCGCCCGTTTTACGGCACGCATGGGGCAAAATTTCAAAATTTGTGCCCTGTATTTTGCAGGGAAATGCTGTGTTCATAAATGAAGCAATTAGGCCCCTTTCCTTAATTGAATTCCTTTGAGTTGATCTGTAAAACTGCCTTATTTAAACTTAACTTTTATGGAAAAGAAATGCTGATGCACAATTTGATACGCTGATGCTATTCTTATGGACGAACGGCTGAAATAAAAGTTCTGCATCTGTTTTTTACTTTTGCTTTCTAAAGCATTTTCTTGTATGTTCGGTTTTGCCGAATGTGTTAAATCGATCATTTACATTAGTAACGAAGACTTATGTTAACTGGAAATGCCTCTCTTTAATCTGCAATTCGATGAAAGTTATCAAAATGAAAGGATATCATCTTCATAATTTGAAACAATTCTCAGGCAGTTCCACTTCTCGTTATTTCAAATTGCTCAGTTTTGAGGCGGAAGGATAGAAATAAGGAATTTGAAGAATTTGGGAAATATCCGGAATCATAAGCTGAAAGTATAATTGACATCTGGGATGATGTTCAATGAGGCATATATAGACATGAAGGCTACTGCTGAATCTCTGTACTAAAAAAAAGGAGAAATGTTGTTTTGCAATCTTAACAGATGAAAATCAGACTTTTGCTTGACTCTTTGAGTGAACACAATGTCGGGGTATTTATTGAATTGTGCATCATCATTCACAACGCAGTCAATGATTATTAAAATGTGAAAACTCAGTGGTAAACTAACAAGAGGGAGAATCTCTCATGAGAAGAGGAAATGTAATTTTGACTGACTCTTAGGATCAAAGTAAGTATAAGGGAAGTATATATAAGAGAAGTATGGAATCATTGGTTGATTTGTGGCGACAGCTATGATATTACTTTTTCGCCAGCTCTTATAAGCAGTTTTATTTGATATCGCAATTGACAACAGAATAGTATTGAAATATTGAATGGAAGGGACTGAATAGCTATGTCAAAACTATGAAGTAGTGAAAAATTACATAGTTATCCGTAGACATCTGGAAGACAAAAACATGAGATGAAGATCCATTTCTATGGTTAAAATGCTAGATTCGATTTGGCATAGAAATTAATTGATTATTAAGGTACTTAATCATAGAAATTAACAATACCATAGAAAGTCCTAGAATGGAAATTGCATAAAAATTATGGCACACTCCGGGGGGAACGTAGTTGGGGCAAAATGCAAATTGTGCGAGCTGGTTTTCAAGTTTTTCCAAGTTCCAAGCAACAACACTTTGCTTAGGATTTGTTGCAAATTGAAGTTAGAATACTTGCTCTTGCTGCTCGCTTTTTATCGGTGGGACCTCAGGTTGGAGGGTCCTTTCTTACTTTCCCGACATTGAGCAAGTTGATCTCCGTGGCACAGTGGTTAAGTGCTTGGCCTAGCGATCTTTCGGTCCAGAGGTCGAGCCCCGATGTGTCATTGAAAGTCGTCAGGAAGGGCATTCGTACTAAAAGATCACAACGCTCCAGATTAAAGTCTGACCATGTCAGCATTATGACTATGCAGATTTCCAGACTCATAATCACATTAGGACGGAATGTCCTTTGTTGAAATCCCCGTGCTACCTCACTGATGTGAATAATCCAAGACTTATGACTTTTCTTGAACGATGTAAATTGACCTTCTAAATGCGAATAATCGGTGCCAATTTACACTTCGATGAGTTGCAGTTGAGGCAAGGAGCATTCTCTTCTGCAAAGTCGACAGATGATGTAACCAGGGTTGGCAAAACCCGGGCTTGGTTTGAAAAAACCCGTCCCGCGGGTAAAACGGGATAAACGGGCGGGTTTTTCGGGTTTTTTCAAGTTAAATCGTCCCTGAAAATTTAGATAATCTGCAATTACCCATATGGTTACATAGTAATGCAGTTGACAACATCCGTGATTAAAGTCCTGGTAAACAAGGGGACCATGTCACATCAAGTTGAAGATGGCCATGTACGAGCCGTACACATGCATTATAATAATGAGGGCCCGAGGCGAGGATGCCACATCACAATCGGGTGCTGGATCATATTAAGAGGGCCCCAGTTATAACATTACAGGGACCTCATCTCATCATATCTGGAGGGTCCCTCCTGACTACGTCTGAGGGGCTACGAATACCATTTTCGGTACTACAAATCTACGTATTCGATACATCCCGACCTTGAATGTAGAACTAGTGACTATACGATAAATACGAACTATGGTACTGTTGTTTAAGTGCATGACTAGTGACTGCCTACATATTTTCTTACTTTCTTATTAATCTGATTTTTGCATTGCGTTGTAGCTAGTAAATAATTTTATAATTCACAATCTTACTTTATTTCAGATTGAGAATACCGACATTCGAAATATTCGATTGAGCGCATAGTAGGCCAACACTACAGTCTACTTTACGATTTTTATAGACGATGTAGCAAATCAACAGTCGAGGTGCTAATCATGTGATTAGTGAATTGCAACCACTTCCGCGATGAGCCAATCACAACTGACCAATTTCTTTCAGCATGGAACATCTCGTGATACCGTATTTCCTCTACTATAAGCACTCTTCTAAGTTTCTAACTCTAATACTGTCATACCGTTCTACCCACGGGTTTCTTCATCTTGATTTTTGAAACAACTCCTTAGATGTTTTCCTCACGGGTTTCTTCATCTTGATTTTTGAAACAACTCCTTAGATGTTTTCCTCACGGGTTTCTTCATTTTGATCTTCTAATCTATAACCTTACCTAAAGAATAGGCATATCATATAGAATATGAAGTTTGAAAAAACCCGTTTTTTTCATCGTGATAGCCCAATCTGATAAATATCATGTAAAATATGAATTTTGAAAAAACCCGTTTTACCCACGGGTTTTTTCATCTTGAAAAAACCCGTCTCACCCGCCCCGGGTAAAACGGGTTGCCAACCCTGGATGTAACCGTTACTAGTTCAGTCCATCATGGCATGAGGTCTCGCACCGGCATCAATCAGCACTCTATATAAGCCTACCTGTCCATTCTGAGGTGCTCAAATATCTTAGAACCACATCTCAGACTAACATGCAAATTCGACAGTCATAAAGCACAGCATTGCATACACATTACATGTAAAGACTTACTTTTGTGCTTTTGTATCACATTTGATTCCTCAAATGATCGCTCAAATAATTGCGTAGCCCTGACCAGAGCTGTGACTTATGAATCGGAATATAACATATTGCTTATTTCTTCTATTTGAACGAATTCAGTTATTTTCACGTGGCGTGGGAGCACTTAAGCAATGTATGTTATTCAATGTGTCTCAACAGCAAGATCTTGTGCATTAGTGGGATGGATTACAAGAATAACTCATTAGACATAGCTTGCTCTAGTTAATTCTTCTGAAATTGTGTTTCATAAATGAGTAAATGATTAGAATTGCGAGAATTCAGAAACAAGTGAGTTCACATGTCACATGTCATCTGACAAGGATTTATGATGAAACTCCTTCCGGCATTTGTGCAGTTCCACGAGTTGATGTCTGAATCGATTTGGTTGCTACAGATATGGAATTAAAATTGGGTTGAATTCAGTTGAATTAAAATTGGGAAATAGAAATTGAAATTCTGTGTGTGGTTCTGTCTCAATTATGATGATAGTCAATTGACGCAATGAAAATCTTGTAATTGAAGAAGGAAAAGTCTTTACAGTGAAAATCAATCACTTGCATTGTTCACATTACATGTATACTTCCGATATGTATACTTTGGTGGTCTCCGTGGCACAGTGGTAAAGTGCTTGGTCTAGCGATTTTTTGGTCCAGAGGTCGAGCCCCGAAAGTATCATTGGAAGTCGTCAGGAAGGGCATCCGGACTAAAAGATACTAACGTTCCAGATTAAAGTCTGACTATGTCAGCACCGTCCAAGTCCCCATTAAGGGGGAGTAGTGACGTTAAACCATCATTTTTTTCAGTATGTATAACAACGTGTTATCCGCACTATAGCCCGCGCCTGTATATAACACGAATTCCATATATTCAGTACAAAACCCGTGCATAATCCGCGACTTTTTTGACAAAGCATTGTTGTCGGTTTAACCGTTTAAATAGAGCTATTGACAGCATGCCCTAGTAGTTTTATGCGGAGAGCAACAGAAATATCATTTTCCAGTCATAAAAGTACAGAGAATCCGTCACTCAGTTTCAAAATCTGTATCATCTTTGAAAAGCTGGTTGTACAGCTCCGTAAGGCCAGGTGCAATTGTCTGAATACTCAATGTAGGATCGCCTCCGTCGTCATTGCTTGATGATATTGGTTGGGATTGCAGAAAATCATCGCACAATGCTGATTTACGAACCCGTTCTTATTGGTTGAAGATTTTTATATTCGCCCAAGCTTCGAGTACACATTCAACTATCTAGACATAACTGAATCGACGCTGGCGACCGGTTTTTGAAAAGCTACCGGTATGTCCTCCTGTGGTCATCCTTTCCTCTCATTAAACGCTTTGTTCACTGTGATATCGAGTGGCTACACTGATAAATTTGATTACCCGGTACTACCTAGCAATTTTCAGTCAATATTTGACCAATCAAGATTCGAAGAAAACCCGCACCGCTATATTGCTCACACCCTTCGTATTTTGAGATAAAAAGTCGGGAGTTATAGTCCGAAAACAAAGTATTTCCTTAAGGATTTCACTGGAATTGTAAAACAGAGACTTACATCTAATTCGGCGACGGAGTTCCCATCCATATATGTCACGGAATCTGCTGCTACTTGCTTGGATTGGTCGTTGCATAGCTCGGGCAACTTCTACCATAAAATCGGAACCGATCAAATTGCTTCATGAGTCCGAGAATATAGTTAGCTGTATTTAAATGCAATATCCCAACCCAACTACACAGCAAAAATGGCTCATTTAGGAACAGAACAGAAATTATTCAGGACGAAATGGAAAAATGAATTCCCGAAAAATGACTCTGAATGACTCAAACAAAATGAAGTCTAGGGCTCCCATGATGCGGACAGTACTTCACGTAGTATAGCATCAAGTATTAAAAAAAGTAGTACATAGTAGCACGTTATAGCATTATTACTCTTAACATAAATACCACACTATTCATACTATGGAATCAGGCAGGTCATTGATCAATGCTTATGTTGTAGGTGGAATGGATAAACCCTTTATCCCAGGATTCCGATGCCATTTTCCCAGTAAAATGAAATCTTGAAATAAACGGTGATAATAAAGTAGTCTAGCTAGTTTGAATCTGATGATTTTTAAAACTTCTTTCAAATGATGCTTGCAGAAAATCAATACACGTAGATATATCCAAAAACGACGATTTTCTGATATTACCAATATATCGAAGGATTGTTAAATTTCAAGCATTATAGAAATGGATGACATGTTTCATGATCAGACACCAGTCTTATACGATCATTCTTGTTGAACAGATGATGATACAAAATCTCGATCTTTTTTTTGTTTAGGCTGCTGTGTTTAAAACAAAGTTTCTGTAAGTGATTGATTTCCTCGCAGAAAAACACTATAAGTAGTTCGGACATGTCACGAAATTAGAACCAATCGTATATTGATGAAATAGAAACCAAAGGATTCTGAAATAGTTCTTCAGAGACAGGCTGGGTCAAACATCAAGTATTGCAAAGTTGTAAGAACTTGCCGAATTGTGTGTTATCAATGAGACGTATGTATGTGCAGTTCAGTACATATCAAATATAATTAACAATAGAAAAGAGTGACAGGAAATAAACGACACATCAAATTGCCATGCAGAGGATGTGCGGCTGGTAGGATTCGAACCTACGACCCCAGGTTAAATAGACCTCCACTCTGCCGACTGAGCTACGAACCTCCTACGTGTACATGCGACTGTGTCAGTTGCAGGATCAAACCCTCCCACCACACATTAGTTGTCATAGCAATTATAATCAATGAATAAATATTTCGTCACAATTGTGGACGTTAAGGCAAGTAGCGGAGATCGATTGTCCACCAAAGCATCTTAAACCAATTCGCAAGCAAGTTATAACTGAATTTAAGCAGCATATAGGTAGTCTCCGTGGCACAGTGTTTAAGTGCTTGGCCGAGCGATCTTTCGGTCCAGAGGTCGAGCCCCGAAGGTGCAGCTTGGCTTGAATTCAACTTTCACATAATTATCCTGTCAAATATAATAATATATATTCCAGTGCATCAAGATGCCATTGACTATCTCCGGGGAAGGAATTGGCATTTCTCCAATGAAAGGATAACTCAAATATTGAGATGCCAATTTTTTGTAAACAAATGAAAAATGTAATTTAGTGATGTATAGGGGCGTTGTCAATTGATTCAGAGATAATCTTTCATAGCATGCTCAAAGCCGTGTGGGAGTACCCATAAAAATGCTATCAAAGGACATCATATATGTAGGCTTACTATTTCCAAATTTGTTTATAGCGTTCCTTTCATAAATACTTGTGGAAGAAACTTTCCTAACAATCTCTTGATGAAATATTTGACAAGCTATTTCCCACTGTTGAAAAGCGTTTTGTCTGCTTTAACAATTACAGTCGATAGTGTGAAAGAATTCGTTTGACAAAAATGATTGATGTGATTCTGAAAAGGTGTATTATGTAAAATAGTAGGCGAATACACGGTCGTGCCTTTCGATGGTGTTTGTCTACGTAATAATCTTGACCAGCATGACCGGACACCAAAACTGTGAAAATATGTTGCATAACAAAGACCACTGAAAAGAATTATTATTTTCTGAGCGGCGTTACCTTTACTTCACTTAGCGTCGTTTGTTCCATCCATCTGCTTGCATGAGTGTTCTCCTTTAAGTCGGTTCTTCGCATCTTTCATGCGTCCATATTGAGTCTGAGTACTCGAAAGTCTTCCTTGATGTCATCGTTCTATGTTTCCTTGGACGTCGAACATGTCGGCGATCATCTACTTGCAATTTCCGGAAGCGATTCACCCATTATTCGCCATTTTCTCTCTGCATGTCCACACCATTAGTCATCGCTTTCTTAAGGAGTCACCGAGGGGCTCCAGGCGCACTCCTTTTGAGTCTGTTGGATGTGCAGATTTTCTTCTCGCGACCACATTTCCAATGAACCATCCTCATTCCGTTTTCTTTAATCTCCTCAAATCCTCCGATGTTATGGCCCAAGTCTCACTACCATGCAACTGCTGACCATGAAATAATGTTATCGCTGAATGATGATGTCGATAGCAGGAGATGGCTGCTTTCATGATGATTGGAATATTTGACAATAATGAAAGTGTCATCAACAAATCAATAATATCCTGTTGGAAGATCTGCTCTTGCACTGTGTTGAATACGATGTTTTTAATCTTTGACATGTAAAAGTTTGTAGTCCACTGAAACACACAAAGTTTGTAGTTGCTGTTGGGGTTATGTATACATGTATACATGTAGGCCCACATCCCTCTCTCTTATCATCATCAGCTAAATAATTTTTTGTCGAGTCATCCATATATTTTTTTATTAGGGAACCCGTGCAGAAATGTAACGAGAACGTTACCGTCATCGGTTTTCACTTTTCTACTTAGTGCTGCAGGTCTTCCTTTTCATGTTTTATTTTGTTTTTCCATTCAATCATAGTATACCAAGGGCAAAGACACTTGGTGAGGTCCCGAATTCTCTGGCGAGGTTTTGCATGAATCTAAGCAACAAAGTCGTTCCAATGATTTTACCTCCCTCCAGGGGTCCTTTCTTAGGTTGTCTGGGTCAGCCAAGTTACTCAACCGCCGTCCGTTCACGTATACATCGCTAGAAGAATCCTGACACGAGCTCAAGTGAAGAAAACAACGTGAGCATTAATAAGAGAGAAATGGCATAATGAAAAAGAACGGGCGTTTTGAAGGAATCTGATTTTATTCCTCTTGGCATCCTATCATCCTTGATGCTGACTCTTGAAGGCTGGAGGTCGTTGACTACCCAACGATGAATAAGTAGCACCGGTGGTACAGCATATATGTCACCAGTAACTGCAAAAAGCTAATTTGACTTAATAAGAAGGAAATCGTCAAGTAAGCGAATTCAACTACTCGACCTCGAGTTATTTGCCGTAGATAGCTCTGCCATGGATGCTTGTTTTGACAATATATGCTCATTGACAACATTTATTCATCATATGACTACTACATAATAAGAAAAAATAATATACATAGTTTGTCAAACAGCAAAATTGTCATACATTGATAGCCTTGTACGGGAGAAAATTCCTTTTTGTTTCCATTGAAATTGAAAATTGAAAACACTCCCTTGTAATGGCGATGTTTCTAATTTTTTTGAGATAAATAAAATTACAAAGTGTAAACAGCCCGACGTTTCGTCCGCCACGGACTTATTCATGGACAAACTGGCATTGGTGAGCGATGGTTTAAATATCAAAAATGAATTCTCGTCAATTCGTGTTTCCTATTCATGGATGGACAATGGATCCTGATGTAATTCGCTTCAGCCACCCTAGTATGAATAGGGTTGCTGAGGCGATCGATGATATCGATATCAAAGTCGTCTATAGAAAAAGAACGATC
Source organism: Prostheceraeus crozeri (assembly GCA_907163375.1). NCBI lineage: Eukaryota > Metazoa > Platyhelminthes > Polycladida > Euryleptidae > Prostheceraeus > Prostheceraeus crozeri. Next base: position 149,484 of record CAJQUW010006088.1, on the reverse strand, counting down.
AGAATGACGTAGGACAATATGATCTGAGATGGCACTCGCACTGTCTAGATTATCAATGCTTCTACGATGTTCAGCAAAACGGATGCCGAAGAGTCGATTCGTAAAGCCAATGTAACACTCATTGCATAATCTGCATGTAAAACGATATACAACATAGCGCATGCTGCAATTATACTTATTAGGAAGCGCTTGACAAACTTTGCAGACACATTTTTCATTATAACTAAAATTGAAATTGTTGCTAATTTTGGTACCAGGTTGATTTATCACTCTGATAGGTAAACCGTAATTCTTAGATTAAATTGTCATGCAATCCACGATTCGAGAATGAATATAATTTTTCATGTTCGATAAATTCAGGATGGTCATAACTCATCCAACCAGATTACTCGAGTTGTTGCCACTTGTTGAACGCTAATTGATGCGAGTTGCGTTTTTAGCTTTTTTGGTCACTTTAGCACTCATCAAGTCAACGTAGCAGTTGGATATTATGAAAAATGGAAAAATGTGAGGATTCTTTGTTAACCCATGAGATGAGGTCAAATATTTTGCATCAATTCTGCCTTTTCATGAGCAGCATTGTCTACGCAGCTCATGTATAAGTAGTGATATGATTTTTCCTGATGAAATCCTGATTTGTTTGGGCTGATTCCGGTCATTTTTGAGACAAGGCTGATTCTGCAAAAAAATTGTAGGGGAGGGGGTTGGGTGGGACTTCATATATTGCTTAATTGTCTTTGACAATAAATAGCCGTTTTTCTATTTCTCAAACATATCCCTATTCTTATACCACTTCATCTTCAGTAATACTAGCCATTCTTTTCAGCCTGAGCATAGGTTCAATACCAACAGAAATTCTTTTCTTCAATATATCCTGCGGTTGTCGGTGTCATATGTACATTCTGTATTATTAGGATTGCTTCATTATGACTCAATGCTAGGTTTTAATCACATCTGTTGCACATGGGTTTCGTCTAAATATATATACACGTAGACTACATGGGCTGCATACATTACTTAGCGCGTTGCTTTTGTTTTCATTTTGTGTCACTTCATTTCTTGCTTTATAATCGATTTATACCAGGCAATACGTGAATGTCCAAAGCTAATGGTTCTACTGTTAATGTAGTAATGATTGTTTATGCTGGGCCCCTCCAAAAATTGGTTTCCTGATTTTTTTCGTTTGATCAATCACACCCCTGATAAGGAGTGAACTCAGCCCTTTCTGTCAACATCGATAGCTCTACCATCAGTAGTTCTCTCACAACTTTGATTTCATTTTCCTTCAAGTCACTCTCAGTGAGAGTTCATCTGGATTTATGGTTAAATTTTGCTTTGATGTTTTTGCATGTCGAGTGAGACTGCGACAATAATCCAAGAAAGGAATTTTATAACATAAACAAACCGAAAAAGTTGAATATCAAATTATCCGACGTGGAATGACAGAATTGAACATCATCCTTTATTTAATGACTTATCGATTGACGAATATCTGGATTCTATGGTACTTTGTGAGGATTTCGTGTTCTTTGATGTTTGAATGACGAATCGTCAATATGAAAAGTCGAATCGCTCAATATGCCAAAAACATGTCATTATGAACGGCTATTTTTTCTTTTTAATTATCATGCACTGACATTTTTTGTTTGCATTGTATGCCCTAATTGCTTTCACCTTGGTGGAGGCTCCCAAAGTAAACCCTTCGTTGCATGCAACCATGTTAAGTAGACACATTATCTCGTGATTTGTAGTAATCCTTCTCAGAAACATACTCATGAATATATTCGATTCATAGCATGTCAAGTAGCAGTCCGTTAGAAAGTAATGCTTTATTTATGCGATCGTATCATGAACGCTTATTCGATAAAGACGTGCACTTGTTTGCAATGTCGAAAGGTTGCAATTAACAAAGAAATACTCGTAAAAACAGAAAATTGTGGCATAAAGCAAAATATGAGATTTTTCCTGAGATTGTTGCTAATCAGCTACTTCGGATTGACTGAGTAGGTGTAGATAGATGTTCACGAAGATTCTAAACTCACTCATAATCACCCTGAAAAGCTGAAGGCTTACCTGGCTTAAACGTAAGAAAGCTGTTGTGTTTCTATACTCATCCCTCCCTCACTTACGACAGGTAGCCCCACTAAGTATTTCGGGTGATTCAGCCTTCATAGACTAGCAGCTCTCAACAGGTTCGTAACTTGCAGTAAGACCGTTGGACTCGAATCCTGGACCTTCTTCACCTCCATACTGAATAGTAGCCCGCTGCCAAGTGAGCTTATCCAACCTCGTCCAAAAATTTCATATTGTTTTCATAATATTCATTGTACTGGTAGTCTTTTAATCCACATAGAATTGTATTAGCGATGTTCAAGTTGTGGTCTCCGTGGCACAGTAGTTAAGTGCCTGACCTAGCGATCTTTTGGTCCAGAGGTCGAGCCCCGAAAGTGTCATTGGAAGTCGGCAGGAAGGACATCCGGACTAACAGTGCCACAACGCTCCAGAAAAGTCTGGCTATGTCAACACCGTCCAAGCCCCTAGTATGTTGAGTAGTGACGTTAAAGCTTTATTAGTGATGTTTTAAGATATTAACTCCACTTCGTCAAATGACGTATGTTGTAAAATTTGCTCTATTGTTGCAGAGGACTGGTAACTCAGGGTCTGATACAGATTCCATGTTATCATTACAAGGCGCCATTCCTCATGGTAACAACCTACCGGAGTTACTCGTTGGTCTTTCCTACAACGGCACTACAGGTCTACTCACTGTCGAAATCATTAAAGGCAGCGCATTCCGTCTCTCCAGTCTCTCCCGTCCTCCAGGTAGCGTACTTATCTTATATGTTTTACTGTTTCCTCGCCGGTTGTTTCTGAGATAATATTTTTTTGACGGTTTTATACATTGATACAAATTTTCATGCGGATTCCATCCTGGTACCGCAAATACATTATTTTGCTCACAACTCCACACATTTATCATAGTTGTAAGAAACCGATTGTTGACATGAGATAGTATTTGAGTATTTGATTTTCGGTTGCAGCATAATCATCTAGTTTCCTTCCATTTTCCTCCAAAATCCATCTTCAATCTCCATTCTCTTCCAAAAAACAACTTCAATACCCATTTTCTTCCTGAAAGCAACTTTAATATCCATTTTCTTCTAGAAAAAACAGCTTCTATATCCACTTTACTCCTATTTGAATCATAAGTTTTCTTTATTATAATTTGAATGATTCTTTTAAGTTACTGCTGATTAGAGTATTCTGTTGTCTATCAAACGATTTAAGCAAAAAAATTATGACTATTACATCAGATAGCGGTTTTCAACATTCCCACGTTGCTGGTGGTCTGCTGTTCACTGTTGAAACGTTATAAAATGGAATATAAATGTTGCGGATTTACATAAATGATGAGAAATTCTATATTGAATCGCTCAATGCGAGACAAGATACTGTGGGTTCATTCGCAATATATATTCTATTTTCCTTTCTCTATATTTCCTCCCTGGAGATCCATCACTGTATCGTTATTGTTGCGATGGTAATAAAAGAGAAATCAAATGTTTTAACTCTCACTCAAAATAGAAAAGATTTCATGTTTCTGTCCGTCATTCAACCATAACATGATAATCATGAATGCGTATTACAATGCTCACATGATATTCAGTCACTGTTTGCTTTTGTTGTTGTTTTTCAAGGATTGTATCATTTGGCGCTATTATGCAGAGAAATTTGTATATTTTGTTTTAGCGAATTTGTAATGACTTCGCTTGATTTCAAGTAAAGGTGAGTGATGCAACTTGAAAATTAAGGCAATTAATCTCGGAAATATTCATGTATTACTCGACTATAGTAAATTTCAAAGCTCAACAGTTGTAACCATTCATTTACATATATCTGTCCATGCAACCCTTACAAGAATTGTATCCACTACAATCGTACTTCTTCGGTCATGGTTAGATTTGGAATTGAAGTGGTGAAGTGGATGCTTCAGACATGCAAGTATACGCTCGAAGTAGCCTATAGGGGACCATTGTTGCGGAACCATTTGTTGATTTTTTAAGACGGAAAATAACTGCGCATCTTAGTGGATTTGAACCAACGACCTCTGGCATTCTAGGCCAACGCTCTGCCAACTGAGCTGTCGACAGGCGACGATATAAGTCCTCAAATGATTAATCTGCGTAATCCGATCGATGGGTTCATCCACCAAGACAACAGCATTAACCGTCAAGCCAAGCTACTTATACCAAGATGTCAGTAATTCAAAGCCAAAATTATTCTTTGAGAACGGAATCTGGATGAAGTGTCATGTGGGACGTGAGTGTAATGCAATCCCTGTTTCTGCACAAGACGGTCCTTGAATTGGTTAATTCCAACTCTCAACAGAGGCCTTGCGGGTTTGTGGAGATACTTACATGTCCTCTAGCGGCAACTTCGCTGGTTCAAATCTGACGAAAATCCATTAAACAATCTGAGCATTGAAACATGTTGGGATTCATCTTTGTTTAATTGAAAGAAAGCGTTTTCTCGAATCCCACGTTTTCGTGCACCTTATCAGGTACACGTCGTCAGACCAAAGTTACAATGCATGAGAAGGTCTTATATACAGTATATTGGGCAATCGGACGTCGCTTCGGTTCTATCCGCAGATTAATTCAAATGGAAAGGTCAACTTTGGCGGAACACTGGATCGAACACTCGTTTTGACGAGATAGACGAGCTGTCACCGAAGAATATTTAATAAAGCGTATTACACAGAACAGCGAGGAAGAGGAGCGGTGAACCAATGTGACGTCTGGTTTCCTAATGTATTTTAACTATGGCCTGACGACCTGTGCCTGATAAACCACGAAAATTCGCCTACTATTTTAACACATTTTGTCTTTTACGAATTAAACGTCGGATTCGAGAAACGCATTTTTCATTCAATTAATCTGCAAGCCATTTTTCCGATTTTTAGTTCTTTGTGCAGTTTGGCAGAGTAAAAATGTAAAATTTAGAAATATTGAGTTTTCTTCTATAGTTCTATTTCTCTGATTATTATTTCTTGCTTGTATATTCACTTTCAGATTTGCTTTTATGTCTTCTTTATCGTAGCTGTTTCACCAATTTGATAAAACGATTTTGATACGACTGCGTAAGGTGTACTTTAATATAATTTGAAAAGTATCAAAATATTATTTCAGTTTGAGTCATCGACGACTGAGAGCTTTCTTGGGTAGGTAGTGACAACAGCGTCAAGAGATGTTTGGAATAAATGTGAAAGTTGGTGAACGGAAAAATCTGTAGAAGTGCATGGATGTTTAGGCTACTTGTTTCAGTAATCCATGTTTTTCACGCCCCGGCACTCTTGATTGGATACATAAAAAATGTTGCTGTTAAGTGTCAGCCATGAAATGCATGCTACGTCAGTGTATGATAGGCCTATATGTTCATCAATACCAGGGTTATAGACAATTATGGTTTTGCATTTGTTGACTTTCATGATTTAAATCTCTAATTTCAAAAAATGGATCATGTAAACTTAATTCAATATTGAAATGAAATTAAAATTATATTTTAATGTTATGATAAAGCTATGAACATATCATTACAGCATATGTGATTAGCTAATACAACAGAAATTAGATAAATTATCTAATAAATGCTATCTTAGATAAAACGTGTTAATTATTTCATAGAAATTTATGATGTCATTAAATTTCTATTTTGAATTCTCATCTTTTTTCAGTTTTGTCATCTTTTTTATTCTATCCAAATAGTCAGTACAGCGCTTATCCCTAAAAGAGAGTACAATTAAATCTGAATGATGGCCCTTCCTGAAGACTAATATTGTTTAAATAGATCGATTTGAACCTGGGATGAAACCTTGATACAGCTCTAAAATTACCCGCATTCCTCTCATGCGATGACTTTCAGGTCATGCCAGCATCTGTATATTATCATGAATCTGGTCGGGTCGGGTTCGGGTTGACTTATCAAACACTATGAAACCCGAGCCGAGTGCAAACAAGTGCAAACCAAAGTCATCATGAAAAAAGTCATCCTTGCAGACGAACAGCGTGTAGGGCGACATGATGTCCTATCTAGCCATTCGTTCTGACTATCCCCGATCAGATTTGAACAGGCGAACAAAGGAGGGTTTGAGGTATCGGCTTAAAGCTCGATGATTTTTTGTCACTTGTCCTTCTTCAGCGAATTGAGAGTAAAAATCAATCAATTTTACCAAGATGTGAAGCTCACAGAGAACAGGATGACTTCCTACATTCTAATGAAGTGTTCGGTTTGTAAATGTTCGAATAGAAATTGTCGTCTGGTTGTAAATCTGCTGTAGTGATGACAGGTTGTGGTCGAACTTCGGAGATCACATTGTGAACTGCATTTCGTATCCGGTTCGATTCAAGTAATGGTGATTAATGGAAGTGCGAATTTATTCCCTCCTTTTAACTAGCATATAATCACGGATGATTGACAAATTCACCAACCTCAATTGAGAAGTTCTTATGGCGATACCCCTCATCGTGTGCCGCCGATCGATAATCCGACAAATGTACTATATCAACCACTGAGAAGGAGTGACAGGGTGTACTTCTATTTGAGCGCATGTGAACTCAGTGAAGGCACAAGGCAGCCCAAATGAGAAGCACTTTATTACAGCCAATATTTCGACTATCAGGCTTTGTCAGGGCCTACAGAAGATATTCGATGAATCTAATTATAGGGGAAAACGTACTCAGATACGCGGATATGATCTTGCCTTAACATTTGGATGGACAAACAACTGTGAACAAGCTTTATCAATGTATGTACGGTTGATAAGAGCGCATTAGCAAAATGTCTTGATTGCAAGATCTCGATCTCTAGGAACAGTGATGAGGTCTATTGCATTTGAAGAGGCATGATTTAAAGTACACTAGGAGTGACAATAGGACACAATTGATGAATCCATTTATCTTCTTTGATCAACAAGACGCTAGCAGAGAAGTAATCAAAAGTGAACAAACGAAGATCACTTATAGTTCATTTAAATGAAGCAATAAATTATTGACTTATTTTCTTTATTAATTATCTGAATATTTACTTTTTGAATTGTTTAATTATCAAACTATTGATTTAAATTAATTTATAGAAAGTGAAAAGAAACAGGAGTGTTGCACTGGACGGATTCAAAATGTTGTGAACATAGATTATTGTAGCGAATAGGTCTAGTGATACAAGCGGCGAGCAAGATATCATATAAATACAATTAAAATAATCACAAGATGAGTGAAACGTGATGTAATATTATGTATAAGATAGCATGAAGACTATAAAACGTATTACTTTGTAAAATATGTAAAAATGAAATAAAAATCGAGATCACGAATTACATAGAAGGGAAGCTTCAGAGACCGAAATGTAGTGAAGCAACGTGAAATAATATTCAACGCACATATTTGCGAGGTGAGGCCAAAACCCTTCTCGATAGCTACTTTTGTTTGTGGAGAGAGTTTTGCCTTTCAATGTCGCTATTCCATGTCACTAGCTATTTAGACACAGGATAATAACACGTCCTCATATAGTGCTGCATTGAAAGCGATTCAATTGCTTGAACACGTCGGTTTGATAGATGAAACACTTCAATTACGTTTTCAAACAAATGTTCGCAATGGGTACATTGGGCGTAAATGGGTTCAGTACAAATCAATGACATACTCGTATGCTAGAAATTTACTAGGTGGCTAGAGAACTACCTGCATTTATTGGTTGAATCGCAGAAGTAATCATAGCTTGTGGGCTGTTGCAAATTCTAAAACCATAAAAGTTGATAACCTTACTCACCTGGTGAGAAATGAGAACTCTATGATCCGATGGATGTGCTCCGTCAAGCTTTGTGAACACCGATCAATGGTTGAACTGAGAGGCATGCTCCATCTACATGACCTAGAATCAGTCGCACGTCAAATCGTTTGCGCTAGTTTGGTCACCTGCAACGGATGCCGGACTAGAAGTGGCCAAAGAGAATTATAAGTTGCGAAGTGGCAGGATCGAACATCAAAGAAAGACAGAGGAAGAAATGGTGGCACAATATCAAAAGAGATCTTGATTGATCCCTCAATTGACGCAAGACCGACCAGACTGCAATGGTCGCATCCATCCCAACGAAAATCGACACAACCCCAGTGTTCAACCCTAAAGCTGGGGGAAGAGACAATAAACGAGGGGTAAAAATAGTAAGCATGCGCCGGAGAAAAAGTTCATTTACTTCTTAGGAAAACTGGACATCGTTTGTTATTTTCTGCTGTGCGATTTCGTTATTAATCGCCCACTTTGGAAACTGCATTTATGGCTAATCTAACTGCTTAATCTTCGGTAGCCATGACTCTGCCATTTCATCAGATATTACCTGAGTCTGTAGTATGAAGTTAATAGCGTTTGGGTGGGTAAGAGGAGAATGTAGTTTACACTTAAAGTGACTGTCTCTGAGAATCTATTTGATGTGAAGTAGAAATGTGATATCCACAAGCATTTAGCAATTTAATATGTAGCCTCATAACTTGCAGTATCTCAGATTCTTTAAAAGCTTGACGTATGCCTCGTATTTTTAAACTATAGATTTCGTTGTTTTCGCACAACTGACGCGCGCGAATGCGCTACAGGTAATTGCTAACAGTGAATAGCACTTGACATGAACTGCAATCATAAGTAAAATGAACAACAGGGAAGTAATGTACAAAATGGCAAAACGTAGAAACGTACAAAATGTAGTGAGTTGAGTAATGTGCAGTAAATGAGTATATTTAAAGTATATGAAAGGGTATTAGAAAAATCGCTGGAATCTCTTTCTTAAAGCAGAATGCTTACTGCTAAAAATCACCGAGAAAAATTATGTTGAAACAGCTGCTCTGCTAATAGTACGAACTTCATGTTTTGTTTCAAAACTGCAGTGCATTCTGATTTTACATTTTCCTGATTTCTCTTTGTGCAGTCTCTGACATGGATACATACATGGAACTTTTCTATGAATAAATTATATTCCCCGATGTTGAGTGACTTCATATGTTAAGTAGAATAGAAGAAAGAGTAGGACAACTTCGGAAGATCGTGCTTTGATGTCGATTATCTTGACGGAATATCTGCATAGGGGATGATTACCTGTCTTCCTCGTAAGGCCGTCAGTGGATATTCTTTTATAGTTCCGAATGCTTGTTTTTAATGCAACGAATGCAGAAATAAACTTACTTATGGGAGAAAAGAAGGACAAGATTTTGGCAAGACAAGAGAATGCCATATGACGAAAATATCTCATTTATAGTTCAATTAGATGTGAGCGTCTGACAAGCTATAACAAGAGTTCTGGATGAAAATCAGTACACAAGACCTCAAATTGTAGCAATGTCTCGAATGACAACCGCTCTCGAATAGTAACCACGTATTTAAACTCCTTTACTATGCCGTATGCATTCGGTTCCTGGTCAAAACTGATTCCGGTTTGATGAAATTGTCATAGGGAAAGCCTCAGAATAAAATTTCTAATGGCAGAAACGCTAATAAGCAACATTTAAAACCTTGTTTCTGTTAAAATTCAAATCCAAAATCAATTGTCTCCGACAGTTTGTAGAGATTGACCTACTTTCGAACTGTCGGAGGCTACTGACTTTCCACTTCAAAATTTGAGGGAATGCTTCTGTTATCTAAGCTTTATTTTAATACTTTCTCTGGGACAGCTTTTCCAAGACCATTTTGTACAAGGACCATTTTTACTTCACTCACACTCTTATACAGCTATAGATGAATATGAACCGGCTACCTGTAGGACTTTATCAGAATGAACCGGCTGAACATTCTGCTGGTTGGCAGTGAACACAGCCAATGATGCATTTCAATGCCTATAAATGCCACGTTATCAAAAATGCAGGAAATTCATCTAAGTGTCCATGAGTTGGATGGTATAATAATAGCTGCTCGGATAGTAGTCGCAGTCAAGAACGACAGTTCTGACAGTTGCTGCGGCTGCTATTCAAGGAAATACGGTACACGGTACACGCTCGCTAGAGAGATTTCAAATCAGCGGAATGGTTTGCTGCAATGAATTAAGAAAAGGTTTACAAAATGAACTCAAGCTGCTAAGAAGTAAATTTAACTGAACTTCAGATTATTTGGCCGTAAAGAACATAAAATGCAATACCGGCATACTAGTTTTGCGCTCATGCAGCGAAATACATTGACCGACTCCATGTTGCATAAATTAAAGCTTTATTAAATTTTGTATTTGCAATTATTCGTGTACTTATTTTGTTTTGTGTTTTCCCCAAAGCTTGCCATTTACATGCAATAATGAGATTGTAGCACGTGAATGCGCGAGGTGGAATCAAATACTTCGGATGTTTCAAAATCATTATTTGCTTTGCTTTCAGTTCCTCACATTCAGGTTAAAGTATCAATGCAAAACTGTGGTCATTATGGGATCCAATGCAGACCTATTAATTATCTTTAGAAAATCATGCAAGTTATGAGGAAGCAGAAAATTTAAGAACCCCTATTAAAACCCCTAACGCCGCATTTTATTAAAACATTTTAACGGCCGCATTAAGGCATCCAATAGATTCTGATTTTTTTTGATATTTGCAAACTATAGGTCGGTCAGTACATAACTAAAATTTGTCTTCTCTATGCTAAGTATGAAAGGATCGTATATAAACTATGAGTCCCATGCGATCATTTTACTCAAAACATAGGATTTATTATAATGAAGCATACTTAAAAAAAATAAAAATGCGAGTTAACTCATCATGTCGTCACTTTCGGTCTACTCTCATACATGATGCTTTCGATCACAGTTGCCGACGTGTAATGCGCTGGCTCGCTTGGACAGGCATGACAAAAATATCAGCAAATAATACGTCATTACTGACATGCATGTATCACACGCATACCTATGCTGGTGTGCGTGATTACTGTGAATAAGATATTGTAGCAGCTAAAAAAAAAACACAAACACTGTGGTCTCCGTGGCACAATGGTTAAGTGCTTGGCCTAGCGATCCTTTGGTGAAGAGATCGAGCCCCGAAAGTGTCACTGGAAGTCGTCAGGAAGGGCATCCGGACTGAAAGTTGCCACAACGCTCCAGAAAAGTTTGACTGTGTCAACACCGTCAAGCCTCCATTATGGGGGGAGTTGTGACGTCAAAGCTTCATTAGCATGACGAGTTAACTAGTCATCCGGCGCTAAGGGGTTGACATAACTTATTACTTTCCGATTGCATTATCTCTCAGGAGTGTGTCATGCTCCTCTTTCAGCAATAATGTAGGCTATAATAAGACAATTTTAATTCCTGCAAATATTCGAGCTTTTTTCATTCAATCAGAAACCGGCACCATAAATAACCATTAATGAAAAATTCCATTAATTTACCATAACTCTTCTCGTGGTCTTTCCATGATCTGATTTTTCCCTTATGTACAAAATGCTAAAGCAGTTGATACTCACTTCTTATTCTGAAGTCTCTCTTCAATGAAGTACAACTAATTAAAATAGATTAGCTATCTAAAACTCGTGAATAGCATCTGTCAATTATTCAATGATCAAGCTAATGAAACTAAAATATTAATGAAGCTGTCATGGTGGATTGACTTTTTGATCTGTCAATGTTAGAATTCCAAAACTGAGGACAAATGGACAACATTAAACAAGCTCCGAAAAACTGAAGACAAATTTATGCTTGATAACTTGCTATTATGATACGATGTAAAATTATCTGCTTGAAAAGGTTTCATAGCATAATCTAGTTGAGAATGGGAGTGTAGCTATTGAAAAAATATGTTAGATAAATCGTGATGTTAGTGGTCGCCTCGACACATTAAGAGATCCATCCTTCTTCATCACGTCCTTGATGCCTTGAATTACGAAGCGGACGTTGCCGAGAAACTGGAAAAATCTGGAAAAGTAGGAATTTAAAAGTATCATGGGACTGCCGGGGTTGGCATGAAAAGGACTAATGCCATTTGACTCCGGTGATATTTTTCGAAAATTAGCTATGCATCACGTACGCATGTGTATACCATATTCTGTGTCGGTGAGACCTTGTTTCAAACCTTGGTTGAGTCAAATCTAAGTTTTTTAAGATAGGTACACTATGCATTCTTTCTATACAGTGTACACTCAGCACAAAGAGAATGAGACAAATGACAGCTCGGTCACATGGAAGAAATGTTCCACACCTAATGTGCTTCCGAGTATAAATGACGTTCATTTATTCATTTGCTTATCTGTTTAGCTGTCCCTTCATAATTTTATCACTTAATAGATTTTAAGTTGCAGCACTTAACATATGTATATTTATTTTTCAAAATTTAATTAAATTAATTAATAATTTTTATTTTAATAGTAATTTCCTTGACTGCATTCTAATCAATTTACAATCAATAAGTAGTCGAATAATCGAGAGCAGTTTTCTATCAATAATTTTGTTTTGATTATGAAATATGTTTGATCTAATTTGCGTCTGTTTGGATCGTCAATATTTCTTTGGCGTCATTCATGTTGACGGATCAAATAACAACTCGGACATTCCATGTGACACCGTGTGAACCTCAGAAAATATATACAAATTTCCCACATCTCAAATATCGATATCATTTTCTATTTTTGTCACCAGGCTTATCCGGCATACACCATTATCAACATTTTTTACCTGAGAATATCTTAGAGCGATTATTTCATTAGTGTTGACCGTGGCTCATGAGACAAGATCTCTTCCATGCGATCTTCTGGTCAGCCTGCACGCGAATGTCATTGAAAGTTGGTTAGAAGCATTTCCATTTTTATGGTCGGGGTTTTTCGATTTTTTTCAATATTATGACAGTGATGAAGGATTTACTTACACAAAGTCAATAATTTTATGCTTTAATCAGAGTTGGATGGTTTTTCTCAGGGGCGGTAAATACCGTGCTGGTAAAAACTAGTAAATGTGATTTTGTGACAACTGCAATGAAATTCAGCAGATATACGAGTATAAATGCATTTACTGTATATGCGGCAGGTATAGTTGAAAAACGTGCGCAATCTTTAGATTTAGGCTATTAGCTGTAAATCTGCAACCTAGGTCTTTTTCTCGTATCTGAACTACTAAATGAGAACGTTTCGAAAATCCTATTTTCTTGATTCACTCATTTTGAAACACAAAATACATGACGGAACATATTCGGGTACAGGTATAAGCATCAAATTCGTTTACATAATCAGTTATTTATTTAGGATTTACGTAACTACATGCATAGCAATGTCGAGAGAGCGGGAGGTGGTTGGGATTCATAATTTTAACAATACGAGTAGGTTTACTGTGAGATGCCTCCAATGATATGAAAGTAGAGAATAATATCATCCATTTAACGCCTACGTTTCGGACTTTTTCCTTCGTCAAGGCAAAAACAACTCAGCTGAAAGAAGTGTCAGTAATCCTGTAGTGGCAATCATAAGCGTCACATGATTTAGCGAAGCAGATGCTTCAAAGGTTGGTAGTCGGTACATAAAGACACATATCCTTTGATCTTTCTTTCCTGTTTTGATAAATACTATCACTCGATGACTGATATTTTGGAACAAGAATGTTCTTGTTCAAAAGAAGAAGTTCTTAACAAGAAGTTCTTAAACAAAATTTGTTTTTTCCGTCGTGGCCATTCGAACACGATGATTGCATTCAATTAGAGACCTCAAGTGTGTTTAAATAGAAAGATCAGCTATTTTCAGCGATAGAAAGATTCCTAAAGCAGCCGATACCAAGGAATTTTTCTGCTTAAGTTGTTCAAGTCTGATGACATCATTCTATTCAATACCCAGACGAACTGACAATATGTAATCATCATGATTAAAGGCGTTTGTTTAAGTTATTTGAAGGATGGCAACACTTTGATCACAAAACAATCTATCTTACAGACAGCAAATTCAGTATGTTTTTTTGACAGCTAATGACATACAGAAGCTTGAAAATTTGCATGGGCATAGACAGAAAAGTAGTTTTGCATGTTTCCCTGCTTAATATTCATAACAGCATTGCAAAAATCTCTTAACCATGAAATATGAAAGAGAGATTTATTCATGAGTTTTGTATCAGCGGGGCAACAAGATATTGTCTACAAACATGCTGAATACTTAACCTGCATAATATAATTCTTTGCGAGGTGGAAGTCCTTGTACTTAATAATTCACATGCAACCTACTGTACCTACAGCACTACAAAATACTAAATGCATCAGATTGCTGATACCATTTGTTCTTAGAATAATGTATTTGCTGCTCTTTGTACTGAATACTTCACAACTGCAAAATATTTAATTGCTTAGGCACAAAGTCTTCATTTTATGTGACCTCAGCATCTTGTACGATGTTTCACTTGGACCATTAGCTCTTTATGAGGCCCATTAAAGGAAGAGAGGTGAAACTTTTGTGCCCCTTCTCCGATACCGTTTCGCGGTCCTTGCCCAAATGTCCATCTGAACATCCGCAATTCAGTCTTTCAGTCTTTCTGTTAAGATCAGTTATTCGCTTCTGTAAAGGATTATAAGACTGATGACCATCCGTTAAACTGCGCCTCTTAGGTTCGCAGGTACTTTGCGCCGAAGTCTGTCTGGCGAATAAGAGGAACGCCGTATTACTGCTTATCAGGATCACTGCTGTAAAGGATTACCGATGTTCCGGAGTTCCTCAGTCGGGTCATCACCGGGGACGAGACATTGGTCTGCCATTCCGACCCTGAGAACAAGCGGCAGAGTTTCCAATAGAAGACTCCATCGTCAACCAGGCCAAGGAAGCTTCAAATATCCAATTCGAGAATCAAAGTGATGTTCAATCATCCTGCATATTCTGCCACGAATCTTGCATCATGTGACTTCTAGCTATTCCCAAGGTTGAAAGTGTCCTCGAAGGGACACACTTTGCCTCAATGGAAGAGATCAAGGCAGCAGTGGCAGGCCAATTTAGGAGCCTCTCCAAAGATGACTTTTCTCAGTGTTTCCAAGCGTGGCGGTGCGAATGGAAACGTGTTTCAACTCAGGAGAGGTTTACTTAGAGCGGATAATTATTTATTTAATATGTAATTCAAAATGCATGCTTAATAAGGAAATTATCGCTTCTTTGTCGGACCTCGTGTATGCATCAAATCCATTCTCCTCATTTCATCGATCTTGCCCTTTCGCGATTGCTCACCGCCTCCTGCAGATGCGAAATTGGATGCGAGATGCTTATGTGAAACTCTTATTTCCTGTTCCAATCGTCTGCTCCTCCTTCCATTCACCTTGATTATCTCCTTTCCCTGCGCTCTTAATCAGAATCGTTTTGTTTTCCAGTCATCCGAAGTACCCTTCTTTCCATCTTCGTCTGTCATCAGCAAAACTTTTCTCCAATCTCCTCACCTCACTTTGCAATTGCTAGACCTCCATGTGAATGTGGATCAGCCTGCTGCGGTAGGACGAACAGAGGTCTCGCCGCTCGTTCTAAACAACGCACTCCTAAGTGGCTCATCAAAGTTGACGGTCGCCGCAATTCCCCTGTCATAGCTTTTTTTTATATAATTGAGTGCAACTGCGATCGTAGATATCTACGTGATAAGTTTTCTATCATCTTTCACGCTAGAAAAATGATAGGTTTTTGCGCGTTTCTGATCTTTGCATATTCGATGCGTCAAACCGAATTTGTGCAAGCAACGTGAGCTGCTAATTGGCAATCGTCTACTGTTGTGAGGCCATTTCAATTTTTGCATGTAGTTGTACTTCTCATTTGTCATCACTGTTTGTACCGGGCATTTTCTGCTGAAAAGACCAGCGAAGGGATTTGGCTGGATGCACGCTTTCATTTACATACATGCAAATTATCTAATGGACGTGAATATTTCAATTCTCTCATTCTCGATGAAATGCTCTTGTGTTGTCTAAGGATGTTCATGGTATAAAACAGAGAAGGAAAGAAATCAAGAACGAAAAAATGCTTTATTGAATGTCAACGCAAAAGCGATATGTGGCATATACCGAACACAATACAATTCTCACGCAAATTTCGAGTATTTAACAAATGAATTATTGTACAATGCAGATGAACGTCTATAAGGCCGCATAACTCTTTTCTGTCGAATATTGTAGGTACTTGTATGATGAAAGCAGAAAAACTGCAGATCTTTTTTATGTACGATTTTTCTTGTTAATTTCAAACAGGGCCTTTGCAACAATCTATTGTACATGAAGAATCATTGCGTTCAATCAAAGTCTGACCTTGTCAGCACTGTTCAGGTCCTCGATGGAGGAATAGTGATGTTCATTCAACCTGTTTTTTTGTATGCTCTTTCAGATGCGTACGTGAAAATGAACCTCATATCTTCAAATGGTCAAGAAGTTAATCGAAGTAAAAGCTCCATTCGACGGAATGACCCAAACCCATTATTCAGGGAGACATTCAGGTTTCAAATGGCTATGTTTCAACTGAACGATCTCACTCTTATGATATTCGTATATCACAAGAAGAACATAACCAGGAAACAGTCTATCGGTTGGTTCAGCCTCGGTAAGTATATTCAATGTTTTCTAGAATGGGAATTCAAAATAACTCAAAAACTTCAAATTGCACTACCAGTTATTATTTGGGTTGCTGCTTTCCTGTCAACTACTTTTCTACATCAAAACCCAACGATTTCAATTTTCACGACAAATGACTCCCGAAATCCGTGGTATTTGGTTAGATTCCTGGGTCGGGCGAGTGCGGTCTGGGAATCAAGAGTGTTGGTGTCATTTATTTACTTAATGGTTGTCTTTCTCTTTAGATATTCGATTTCAACTGTACATGTATGACATGTATATTTAATTTCTAGTGAATAAATAAACGTTTGAACTTAGGCCGACATGTTTCCTTTACCAATCTAATTTACAGATGTGTTCTTTATATACTCGCACTTAAAAGACAATGAGAGATTGCGACTCAACCAATACATGAATTTAGGATTGTGATTGATAAACACTATTCCAAATACTTTTAGCACAAGCGAGGATGAAGCTTTATTGAAACTTTATGAGATGTATTTTGGCATCGTGAAAGCCAGGGATTGAATTGATCAACTGTTTAGACGCTTTTGTATCATGTTCATTATAAATTCACTTGTAATTACATGTTCAGTGAATGATTATTTGTATGGATGCAGTTTCTCACATCATTAGGATACATGGATTCATCTCATCTAAAAGTGAAAGTAGTAATCACATTGAAATTTTATCACTCTTTGTATCTTGTTCTTTCATCAATAACATATGCGAAATAGTCTATCTGCGTAAATTTGCTCGGCCTGTGTAAAAAATGGAAACTTGACGTGTAGGACTTCTGGTTCCAAGTGTGAACTAAGTTCATTTATTTTTGTTTTAACTGATGTGTGAACTCGGCAGCTAAGTAACTAGTGCTTGTATTTGCGATTTTTCGTTCGTTTGGCCAAGCCCTGAGGGTGTTAATGGAACTCGGAAGAAAAGGTATCCGGAGCCCTTCAGCGTAGTCTGTTCATATCAACACCATCAAAGTCAATGGAGAAATGATGTTCAAGCTTCATTTTGTAAACGCTGATGTGTTATCAACTGATTTGTTATCAGTTCATGATGAAAATGTATTTTAGCTGATCTTTTCTTCATGTACCACTTCATACGATTCTGTTCATTTTACTTAACTCATCAGAAACTAGAGATTTCATGCAGATTAGGTTGGATATCTTGTTGTAAATCGTTCGAATATATTTCAAAGTTTTGTCATCCCATCACGAAATTCCGTAGCGTAAGTTCCATGAAATACTACTCAATAACAACACATACTTCTTATGAGAAATCAACGACTTTGTTTTCCAAAAATCCAAATGTTCCACGACGTAAATTCTATTAAATTACAGTAATACACAGCCATTACTGTTCATTACTGCGATTTAATAGAATTTACGACGTGGAACATGTGGATTTTTGGAAAATTCTGTCCGATTATACTAGCATGTTTAAAGTACAACGACTTTGTTGGTCATCAGTGTGGATTCATAGATAATCCTAAAATTTCCGGAAAATTCGCTAGTCAGTGCTTTCACGATGATTTTATTGCCGTTGGACTCAAACGGCGTTTAGGTTGAGGCATCTTTCGTACGTTCGTGATTCTCTCCCGTTTTAGTTTGATTTCACATTCAAGGAAATAAGGATGAGACATACTGCTTCCTTTGTGTTCTGAGTAGCGAAATAATGTTACGATATTTAGCTATGGAAGTGCAGTTTGATGATAGACAGTTGACTTGGTCATTTTCACATAATAATACAAATTAATAGAAGTATGTACCGGTAGTTACAAATCAAATGCTTAGAAAAACGCTCAACTATCTGAAACAGAAATATCCGGTTTTCTGATGATATCGAATCATCCCGAATCCAGCCATTTTGCGCAGACACCCAATATAGTCCAGCAGCCAGAATGAGCTTCTGCAAGGAACGAGACCGAAAATGAGACTTTCACAAAATGATATACACTCTGCGCCTACTACGAATCTGCGCGTCTGCCGAGCTATGCTTGGTCACTCTCCTTGTCAAAGAAAAACACATTTCAATCCAGTGGAACATAGATGGCGTCTTTTGTCTAAAGTGAATTCTTCAATGTTTTCTATGATCAAGCAAAAAGTGCTAAGTCCAGAGTCATTATTTTTGACATGGAATGTCTTCAAGTCATCTTCTATTATGTGCATGTGCTATTATCATGTTTCTGATTGATAATGAATGCGAGAATGTGATTAATGCGGATTCAAATGCTCAAAACTTTTCGCTTAATAAGAGAAAACTTAAGAAAATTCCATTTTTGCCAAAAACTGCAATCTGCGTCCCATTGGATGTGTTTTTCTTTGATAGTGACTGACAGGAAGAGGAACCAGGTAGAAGTCGGAAGATTCGTAATAGGCATAGTGCGTACATGATTATGTGAAAGTTTCATTTTCGGCCTCGCACCCTCCAGAAACTCGTTCTGGCTGTCGGACTGAAACAATCTTGAAAATTATTTTCGGTATATTTACCACAGCAGATCACTTCAGCGTTTTCTGTGTAACATTTGCGCATATGTGCTATATGTTGCAATAATGACATCCGGTATCTTGAATCCTATTAAGTATAGCTCAGATTTATTTCTCGCATCTCATTTGGCCAAATCATGGATCATTTCCCTTAAATTTACTTGCCTCATTCAATCAAGTTCCTCTTCAAATTTGTAGTCTTTCAAATAGGGCCCGGAAAATGTGCTGTATAGAAATCTGATTGTTACTTAAACTGCCTTTAGTTAGGTTTAACGATGTTTTCCTTCTGCCGATTCTTCTGTGTTCAGTCGCATGAGACCAATTTATTTTTGAAGCATTCGTTAAAAACAAAATAAAGGGAAAATTGATGAAGGGAAAGTATTTGTATATTAAAAAATGTCAAGTCAAGGATGCATTGTTGTTTATTTTGATCGCACAATAGAGACAATTGCAGAACCTTGCTGAAATCGTGAATCCGATGAACTTGTTGGTTGCAATTCAAAGACGTTTTACAACGAAAATTAGTTGCGATTAAAAAACAATGACCTGAGTAAATTCACTAAATTGCCTTGACAAACGATTTTGTCAAAAAATGTCGGTTTGCTTGAAAAGAGTGATTTATAGAAGACGTGAACTTGATTATATGTTCAACCATACTTCGAATATTCTATCTGCTCGGAATTTCGTCTCAAAACAGGATGTGAGCGCTTCTGAACGTGTTTAAAGGAGAATTCCCGCTCAGCATATTCCCAAGTTGTCACAAAAGTCATCTCATCATTGATTTCGATGTCTCTGTATCTTGCATCTCTTCAACTTTGGCGCCTGTTTGCTGACCTCACGGAAGTTTGAAGAGTTTTAAATTGTTTAATGTGACCCAGTTTCCTGTATTGATTGAAATCACTCTTGTACTCTCGCACGAAGAAAACACAAAATATTTTACGAATGCCTGTACTTATTATTCGCAGTTTTTCCATTTCCAAAGGGCCATTGAAAATTAAAACTGTTCTTTAAAAACTTAAATGTCTCCATTGTAAAGGTATTTGTCTTGAACCAAGATTTCATCGAGATGAAAAGGTTAGTTATAAACGCATACCCTTTCCTGAAGTTTTCATCAAATTAAGTGAGTACTTAGGACACTCTTAACTGCAGGCTGCGACACGTGTGAAAACTCGTTGATGGCCAATAAGTAATCACAGTAAAAAATTAATCTGTTTAAATCTTAACTTTGTTTGACCGAAAATAATGAGGCATCTCTAAATTATTACTCATTAACAAGAGATGGCTCTTGATACACTTTTTATTACAAACAATTATTTAGAGATAGTTCATCATTTTTAGTGAAATTAAATCGGTTTATTTTTCTACTATGGACCTGCGAATCGGCAGACATAGGGTCGAATCGAATCATAGGAAACTTAACGGCTTACTCTAGCTTATTTTTTATCCATACCAACCTCATCCTGCTATGCTGTTGGCGTTGACCCATTGAATAATCTTTGTATGGCTGTTGAAAGATGCAGTTACATCTTGGTACTCGTAAAGAATGGAATGAAAATAAATTCAAGGCATTGAATGAAAATAATTTTTCTCAGATAATTATTGTCTGCTTCACCTTATAACTCAGTCTACTTCAAATTCCACCTTGACACTAAATTATGAGCTAGAAAATTTTTGTTCATATTTCTTTCAAAATTGCCTTGAAAAATAATCTATCAGAAGAAGAAGAAACTTGACCTCAGAAGGATACGCTTCGAGCAAGGAATATTATGAATGATTTATTTCTTTCAGGCTTCAACAGCAGCGGAGATGAAGAAGTCACTCACTGGAGGGACATGAAAGAGGCACTTGGAGATCGAGTAGTTCGCTGGCATCTTCTATTAGAACCAACGTAATGATGAACATATTTGCCTATAGTTCTGGTGCTGTCGGATTTGTGCTAGAGACATCATCCCTTCATATGTTCTTCTTCCCTCTTATTTCCTTCGTCTTCCTCATCTCATCGTCTCCTACCTCATTCCGTCCTCGCGGCTTTCAATCCTCGATAGCATGATATGTGATATATAAATTTATTTTTATTGTGAAATATATGTAATATTCTGCTAATTCTGCATTGTTTTATAGTCCAACCCCTGTGCATGTGAAAGTAAAAAATAAGGATGAAATATGCTTTCCGCATTATAAGTAGCATTGTAGCGATTTCAATATTCCTTTTACACAGAGGATTTGTCTTTTTATGCAGCAAACATTTCAATGATGTAAAAAAGCAAAGCTAAAACACGTAATTGACCAAACTCTGGAATACTGTATGTTTTCTAATCAAAGTCATTTTAGCTGAAAACTCACCGGGGAAACAGAATTTTTCTATCACGATTTATCAAAAATTTGTACTAAAAACCTCGGCCTCCTACACCTTGAGATCGATGTGTTTCAGTCAAAATGACAATCATTGGAAAAGTTAAAACACTTGCACCTGAATTGAAGATCAGTGGTGCATCCTGTCCCGGTGAAAAACTGTCGGTCCATTGTCGGGAAGCCGGCTTCCCGACAATGAACCGACAGTTTTTTTTCACCGGGGTGGACTGCAGGCCTGATCCAGGAATGAAAATCTTCCGGAAATAATAAAGTTCTGATGGGTCACTAGATTCGTACAACTAGCACAAAGATAAGGGGATGTTGGGTGTGTTGAACGTTGTAATCAGGATTAAAGAAGCTGGTGGGACTATATGTTAAGAGATGTGATCAACAGCAAAAAATGGTTGTTAGCTTGGGAATCTGCTACTGTGTTTACTAGTATCCTCTGACATCTACCGCAATCAGAAGTTTGAACTATTGCGAATTATTATTTTAACTCTGAATTCTCGGTAATTACGAGCTTTTATGTCAAAACAAATTTGGGATATGTTTTACTCGCTTTATTGCACCCTCAGAATGCTCAAAAGATGCAAACGATGAAGCTGCTCCGAAAGAGACGTGTTCAATTCCATGGGCACAGCTGTTTCCAACGTCGAAAATAACTGCCAAATATGATTCCAAACATAGAGCATGCTGTAGGTAGAGTCGACTCAAAAAAGTAGGCTATCTGTACACAGTGAAAATTTTTAAATGAATAGATTCAGTTTTTTGCGGAGATTATGTTCCCGTGGTCCAAAAAATTATTTGAGCAGTTTTATAAAAGTCAAAATTTTGCAAATTTATACACCGACTTGGAAGCCCCTTAATAAGTAGCATGAAAAAAAGTTGGATATCAAAAGGAATGAATATTTGCTAATAGGCAGCCTAACTAAGCGGAAATCAAGCAAATTTGCAAGAGAATAACATGAGCCGCATTATGGAAGTCTTCATGAAAAAGTCGAGATCTTATTTTGCTTTCTTGGCTGAAATTTCAAAGTTTTATTTCAATTTTCACTGTCATGATTTTATGATTCACCAAATTCATGTTTCATTTCTTGAATCTGAATATGGACACATTTACTTCTTTCAAAGTTGATTGGAATCATTGTCCTCGATTCTGTTATTTTGCTCCACCAGTGGTAGGTCCCTATGATATGATCTCGCTTAAGAAGATTCTCTTGAGGTTCAGCATGAAAACAATAGCAAGATGAGTTGCTAATTTGACAAATATTACCTATCCAAGGCTGTAATGAAATGGACGATCTGTAAAATAATATCATTTCCTTCTGCATTCATGATCAGTCAATTCCGTTGTGATTTCTGCAAAGCTGCAAAAAATTTGCAAAGCTAACATTTGGTGACAGTACCACTTGTATCTCCTCGAGTTCATTTAATAAAATCGAAAGTGTATACATATTGGGTATTTAATAAATGCGGAGTTACCACTCTACCTAACATACTCTGTGATTCAAGCATGTCAGCAAAATTCAAATGATGGCATCGAAATCCCTTCATCTCCTTTGTGAGTTGGTGACACACCTACCATGATCTTTTCAGTCTCTATAGATCCTGGCAGACGCCGACTGCTGATTCGTTGATTCAATTTCTAACTCTTTTTATTAAGTTTGAGCGAAGATTCTTTTTCAGTTGCATGTAGGCTACATGTAGACCTAAATGTTAATATCATTGCTTCATGTCTCGAAAAATATATCACCAAACTTGTGGAAACTATGGCCTACATGTGCAAGTACCTGAAAGCTCTAAAGCTTATGAGGCACTTTGCAATGCAGAAGAGAACTTATACAAATGTGTAGGCCTATACCATGGACTAAATCTTCCAAGCGCTTAGATGGGTGTCATAAAAATGTTGACAAACATTCACGTGAGCTTAAACACTTCTAAGCTTGGTGCGCATGTGTGAGGAAATACTCATTAGCACTTGCACTTGTTTTCATACGCAGGATTGCCAGGGTGGGATCCTGCAGTCTATGAGGGGATGTAAACTTACAGACAAGGTGCCCGCGACTTAAAGGAAAAACCTGAATTTTCGTGATTAGATCTAGAAAACATAGACCAATACATATATAAAAAGAAAAAGTCTAGTAATTTGTTGAGAAAGTTGGATTGCAAGCAACCAGATCTTCATAATCTACTAAAAGAAAAGATAAGATCATAGCGCAATTATTTCCCTGTTGAGAGTCAAATATCAAGGTGTTAGCGGAAAGATATGTGATGCCTCAATCCGTAAATGTATTTATCGCAGTAACTGTACTGCAGACAGTGCAGAGCATCATCAGTCGTATGATATGATGGGATATTGTTTTACTATTCCGTGAATCTACAAAAATTAAGTAAATTTAAGATATACATCATTTTACTAGTCAAAAAATAAGTAACTTAATAAATAAGTAGCTCTTAATACCAGCTTTATAATACGAAGAGATTAATTAGATGAATTGACTTTGAAAAGAAGTTTCATCTAACAAATCATGTTCGAGAAGATTGCGGAATAGATTAGATTTTTATTCAATGCCTTTTCTGAATTCTGACTCAAGCTATCAGTTTACATGTGATTATCAGAATTTGTAATAATTCGTGTCAAGGTGCACAAGCAGGCTAAGCTAAAACATTTTGCATAATTGATGAGGCTGACACATTTTTGTTTTTTATTCCTTCTTTTCAACTGACAATTTTACAATGCCATGTGTCAGTTAATATAGTGCAATGATAAACTTAATTGTTCAGCTACATTCAAGCTAGACTTGAGCTAAACTAATACGTTGAATGTTTACGTCGAATAATTGTAATCAATGTAATGATACTCAGCCCAACTTAGTTGCACTTTTTTTGATGCAGCTGAAATATATTCCAAACGTATTTTACACTCTCCGATTGGTTAATAAAATTGTCAAATTCATTAAATTTGTAAATTGACAATACAAATACGGAAAAGTTGCAGATGAAGTGAAGTACAGGCTGCAGGTATTAAGTCATTGAGTTACAAGGAACGAATTTTCATAAACAAAGCGGCTGGTATGTATGTTGGTCTATATGCGGACAATTCAGCCTGGCGACGAGTTTGATCAGTTGCTTCCGTCATAGGGTAAGTATGTTATAGAGTAGCAACTCATTATTAATTAAATCCCCAATCATTCCTCATTGTTCATGCAGTTTCGATTTTATTAGCTGAATTCGAGTTGATACCTAGTAGGCTACCATATGTGAGATGTGGAAATTTTACAGTTTTGGAGAAATTAAGAGGGAATTGACTGATCATATGATGGCAGCGCAGAAGTTTCAATGGTATTTTACAAATCATCCGTGTCATGTCAACTTTGGAGAGGTGATAAATTAGCAATTCGATGGGTGAAGAATGCTCAGCCTTATTAATAAGAATGCTTTCTCGATCATGATCAAATTCAACAAACTACTTGCCACGGACAAAGACAAAGGTCATAATTAACGTTAAAAGATGCAGGTGGGTCCACAAAATTATTCAAATTCAGAGAAGAAATGAAACACAAATTTAGTGAATTATAAAACACACGCCTATGAAAATTGAGTAAATCCACATGTACCGCACTTGAAATCTAGCCGCAGAGTATTTCATAGC
Organism: Prostheceraeus crozeri; assembly: GCA_907163375.1. Lineage (NCBI taxonomy): Eukaryota > Metazoa > Platyhelminthes > Polycladida > Euryleptidae > Prostheceraeus > Prostheceraeus crozeri. Next base: position 124,444 of record CAJQUW010006088.1, on the reverse strand, counting down.
CATTTATAACTCAATTTTGCAGTGATTTTTATCGACGTTAGAATGCAGTCCGCCTTGGACAAGTCTTAACTTTACAGATCCATTTAACCTGGTGGAAAAAGCGATTATGTAGATTTGCTAAGTTGGTAAATTTGAAATTTCAGCCAAGAAGCAGAATAAGATCTCAACTATTGCAAGACTTACAATGCGGTTCATGATTTTCCTTGATCATCAGCTTAATTACTGCTTTATTAGGATACTTGTTATTAAATTTCCATTCATCTTGACATATTATAAGTCTCATGCCAATATGACATAATCAAGCGCTCTCAATTTGGTTTTCGATCCAATTCGTCTAGTACCCACCAGCTCTTAGAATTCCTCGAGGATTTAACATCTGTTGTGGATCGCGGTCAGTGGGCTGACGTCATCTATCTCGATTTTGAAAAAGCGTTCAATTCAGTCCCTCACTTTCGTCTCCTCTCGAAATTGACTTCCTTGGGCATTGGAGGGAGACTTCTATGTTTTCTGAAAGCTTTTCTTGAGGATAGAACTGAGAGTGTTGTCGTGGATGGTGTGCATTCTTCCCCCTACAGCATGATTTCTGGTGTCCCCCAGGGATCCGTTTTAGGCCCAGATCTGTTTGTCGCCTTTATTAATGACATTGATGACACCTTGACAAACTCTTCTTTATTGAAATATGCTGATGATGTAAAATTGTACTCCGAAATCAAGCGCACTGATCCCCTGAAAGCCAAAGAACTTTTGCAAGCTGACCTCAACGCTGTAACCACCTGGTCGAAGAAATGGCAGCTATCGCTCAATCCCCAAAAGTGCTCCATTCTACACTTTGGATTTCGCAATCCAGCCTCGGACTACCGTCTGGATGGAAGTTTCCTGAATAATTCCAAGTGTGTCAAAGACCTTGGAGTTCTGATTTCAAAAGACCTAAAATTCTCTCGGCACATTCTGACCTGTGTTCAGAAAGCGAATCGCATTGTATCTGCCATCCTCAGGACATTCGTCTCTCGGGACGCCGATCTCCTTATTCGTCTCTTCAAGACACTGGTCCGCCCTCACCTCGAATATGCCATCCCAGTCTGGAATCCATCCCTGAATAAAGACATTCTGGCTATCGAACGTGTACAACGTCGATTCACCAAAAGCATCCGTGGTCTATCCTCGTTACCCTACGAAAAAAGACTGAGAGCTCTGAAACTCCCAACACTACAATGTCGTCGTCGGATTATGGACCTTACAACCGTGTTCAAAATATGTAACCACCTTACTCCAAGTGATCCTAATTCCTTCTTCACCTTTAGTGTTTCCCGAACCCGTGGACATAACTACAAAATTTTCCGCCACCCAACAAATCTGAATTGTCGCCTATCCTCTTTTTCCCACCGCATTATAGATGACTGGAACCGCCTCCCCGACGATATTGTGAACAGTGAAACGGTGAAACAGTTTAAACGAAAGCTTTTTATGTTTCATTGTAACTTCTAATTGTTCCCTCCTGAAAGTATTTCCTGTGTTGCCTTGGTGCTCCTTGCACTTATTGGTGTACTAAATAAATAAAAAATAAATAAATGCTACCTATATTAAAGTCTGAAGTACCAAATAGCTAGTAGGCTATATGAACATACATGTAAGAATAATTTGCAAAAATTTAGCTTTTTAAAAAATTGATCAGATATTTCTTTGTACCACAGGAACTTAATCTGGGCAACAAACTGAATCTCTTGATATAAAATCTTTCACTGTATACTGACATTTCTTTGTGTCTACTTACTATATAAGCTACTTACTCTGTGGCTTGCGTTCAGACAACAATTTGACATAATACACACTTTCACAATCCTATAACATGGGATATTTGATTGACTCAGATGAGTTCCTGAAATTTTGCGTTTTTCTTCAAAGTCGAGTCAAGTTATTGAATCGATGTTATTTTAATTGAATTTTCCATTTAATTTCAGTCAATATTATATATATGTGTGATTATCCTCAAGTAAAAGACTAGCAGAAAGGCGGAATTTTTTGAACACGGACTTTTCCGCACAATCATTGGACAATTTTTTTTTATTTTACGCCGTGAGATTTTTTAGGCTTGTAAAAGAAGCCATCAAATTTCTTAATGTCTGCTTTCAGTAACTGGGGATAACCGACAGCCCGCAAGTAATTTTTAGCGTAGATACAACTTACTCTTCAACTGAATGAGAGTATTATGACTTGAAATGTGCCTGTATCTGGAAAACTAGAAGCAGATCTGTAGCAGATCTCAAGTCTGTGGTTGTAATATTGCATTACATTCATCATGCCTTCCCTTCGTTAATCAACAGGAAAAAGCAAAGTTGGAGATTTAGCATTTCATAAAGGTTGAATAACATTTTGGCCTAAACAGCATTTCAGTAATCTATTGAGGTTATTGAGGGAGCACATAATAGAATTTACAGTCGAAGATCATTGATGCGTTTTTATTGTCTCATTGAAATTTTATTGAAGGGTCTGTCAGTTATTGCATTTTCCAAAATCTCTGTAACACTGAGACTGGAGATTCGAACTCCTGATGCATAGAGACCGACAGGAAGCTGATGCGATGTGTAGCATATTGAAACAGGTATTTGATTATTTGTTGGAATAACACGTCAAGGAGCATCAAGTACATTTTTGAAGGATTTCTACTTTCTCTGTAGAATTTAGGTCTAAACAAAATATTTTCAATCAAATAGCATCGCATTCCTGAAAAGTGTATGTACGCAATGACTCTCGATCAAAGCACCTTAAAGAAAATTTGGGTGTTGGAAAACATATTTATCACACTCGCAGTTCTCACGTCCCATTTTGGGATTGAGGGTCGATCTGCGCATGCCCGGTTGAATTGTGATTACCTCTTTATCGTCAAATGCATTGTGGCCGTTACAGTGATCCCCAGTTATTCTGGGCATCTTATCTATTATTCTGTACCTATCGTCATATCTATTAGTTCTACATCGTTTAATGTCCAGAAACAAGACATATTCACAGCTTGCTATCTTAACACAGGAAAATATGCAAGCAATTATCATTGAATCCAAGAATCGCATGCTGGCGTGCAATTAGAACAAATATGCATTACCATGTGAGAAATGTGAAAAAACGTGAACCATTGTAAGAAGCAAAATTACTTGTGTGAGAAAATGTGAGAAATGAATCTTTTTGAGAAAATATGGTTGCAGTTTTATCCAAATCCGCACCATTCGAATGTACCAGAATTGATATGGATGTACTTTATTTCATTATTTCACTTTCTTCTGAGCACACAAAATGCATCACTTTCAAACACTGCATCAGATCTACATACTCGTATCTGCAACCAATATATAAGCATTTTTAACCGTAACTCACAAACGATAATGCCTTAAACTTGCGTTGATTTTATTCTCCATGTACTCAAATTAGCAAGGGCCAACCTTAGGAGAAACACAATTGATAATGAATTAAATCACAAATCGCACTATTCAGTAAGTAAAACCAATGTGAAAAATAAGAATAAAACAGAAATGTAAATGCTGATAATATTCAAATGGCAGGTAATGTAAAAAAAGGCCTGTGTAAATATAAGTAGAGCAAGAAAAGAAAATTGATAACTTACACGAGAAATCCTGCCAATCTGCCACACTGTGTGTTGGGCAGTGCAGTAATTGCGGCATTTATTTATATTGACAAAACTTAATCTGCAGGTCTGGTCGCTCAGATGCTTGCATATGTCAATTGCGTCAGAATGAAATTTAATGCTTAACAAACTCTGTGCTGCTAGGCAGAGTTGTCACTGACTATTCACTTGGATGTACCGTTGTAAGAATTTTTTTTAAAAGCTGTTTAAATGTACTGTGCTAGAAATCCTGTAATTGGCAATCTCATGTGACATGTGAGCAAATAAGAAATTATCTGTCTTGCTTCAATATAGCATATAGTATATGCATAAACTTCATGTAATATTTATCATCGTTTTCTCGCGTTTCTTGTACAGTTTCTGATACAGTATGCCGAATGTTGTGTTTAATTAATCGGAATGTAGTATGTGAAACTGTCTCGAATATTTATCATAACCCACAGGATTGAGACTCGCTCACTTCGCAAAGGGTAATATAAATGTATCTCTTAACATATCTCAATGTGTACATTTAGTCGGTGAGATTTTACAGATTAAGAAAACGCATAACAGAAAGCTGAGCGATGATCGCAATGAATCGGTGAAGAGGCCAAGGATAATCCTGTCCACTGATCCTGTCGTTCAATTAAAGTCGGTGAAAATTTGGACTTCGGAATAAACACATTTCTACTGAAATACTAGTGGAAAATGTTAAATCTTAAACTGATGGAAATATGTATGTCCCCCTTCATTAAGTAAAAATTCAGAAAATTTCAATCCAATTTGACATTCTGTCGACTTGCCTTGCTAAATATTCGGGGACAAGGTTCTAGAAAAGTCTTTAGTATTAAGGTATTAGTATTAAAGTATTAATCAAGACGATTCGGTAACTAATTGTATAACACACGAGTTGCATCGAGACTTACAAGCAATTACCACTAATAGTAAATTTTGAATGTGAAGAAGCAAAGTCTAGGCTCAATCCAAATAATCAGTGGAGCACGAAATCACAACCTATCAATCGTTAAATCGGAATTATGTTTTGGAGATCGATGCAAACATCCAGTCATCCCATCGTTGTAAATATTGTCATTCCAATGTTGAAGATCAAGCATCTCCTCATCGAATTCGAACTGAGAAATAAACATGATTTGATGCTTATCCACTTCTGGAAATCCAGATGCCTTGCCGATGGAAAAGAAAATTGCCTGCTGAAGTCATCTGTCTACGACGCGCTTATGTTTCATTGTGGAAAATGTTGTTCGCCACACTTACACGTGCCATATAGCACGAGTGATATATATCGTTTGCTACCGATGGTCATAAAATATCCGGTTTCTTTGATTCTCGTCTGAACAAACACATTCCTTCATTATGCGCTAACTGTGGAAAAATTCTCATACACCACATTTAGACCAAATCATGGGTAAGAAACTGAGAGTGTAATTTAGTTGCACAACTCGTTATTAAACTCACGTTTCGCGCTCGTTGAATAATTCATAGTGTAACCTACAAATACCTGTCGGGTGATCCAGAACCGATGGTGGCGGCAAATAAAGTTCACCAGTGCGTACCACGCCTGGAGGTCTGGGCACTGTAGAAAGGCACTGATGAAGTTCTAACTTGTGTGCATGAGCATTCTGATCAAGTAATATACTCTCATGCGATAACCTGTTATACATTCAATTAATATTCACAAGTGTAGTTGTTTTCAGGTACATGGAACGTGTGATGATGAAAGACTCCTACTGCGTGCGAAGTATTTTGGATAGTCGCATAATACTTTGCAGGTACTGTTCCCTATGCATTGTAATTACTTTAATACTCATAAAATATTTCGCATTAGGACACGTAATGTAGAAGGCAGTGAAGAGTTCTTATAAAGAAGCTTGTAGATCTCATAAATATCGTTTTGTACTGTGTATTGCAGCTGTGTATCATTTAGGTATGTATATTCATGCACCATTCAACATCAGGGGCCATCAAAAATTAATTGAGTCTCAATTAATTGATGTCAATTAATTGATTGCGCTGAATTTCATTTATCAATTAATTTATTGTATTCAACTCAATTTCAATTAATTGATTGTTTTCAATTCCAATTATCAATTAATTGATTGCTGTATGTCCCAATATCAATTGATTGATTGATTCATAATCAATTAATTGGTTCAATTATTTTATCAAGTTTCACTCCATTGTAATATATAGCATTACAATTCACCTAAGATTTTCGCTTCTTCCTGCGCATCCACTATACAAAATTCATTCTGCTGACTCAATCTGACACCTCTCAACTCTCTGAACATGATTGAACATGTCTTGAACATGATTGCCCTTACTTGTCAAGCTTCGAAAGTCATTATCCATGGTATTTGAAATTATGTTGATAAAGTAGCCTAGTATTAAGCTGAGAGTTCATAAAACGATGATAATTATTGAAATCTGAATCAGTAAAATCAGTGAACATCAAAACTATGGGGATGCACAATGATCATATAATATTAATACCGGCATTTTAACTGATTGAATCGATTTCCAATATGAATACAATTATTCTAGGCTACCTCTATTTTATAAAAATATAGGCCTGCATGTTTTTCCATTGACTAATTAATAATTATCGATCAGTTAATTGATAAATTCAATTATCAATTAGTTGATTGGGCACATTTCAATATCAATTAATTGATTGTCAGTAATTCTAATTACCAATTAATTGATTGCCCAGGAGTCCAATGCCAATTAATTGATTGGTCAAACTTTCAATTAAAATTAATTGATTGGTAAAAATATCAATTACAATTAATTGATTGGACTGAGCAATTTAATTGCAATCAATTTTTGATGACCCCTGTTCAACATATGCGCCATCCTGTATAATTAATAAACCAGATTTACTTCATCTAGCGATGCATTTTTGTAAATCCTGACCAACCGTATTCGTCTAGATTACATACAAGACAAGCGACCAAGAGAAAAATTGAAGGAAGTAAAATCTAATTCACCTTCTCCAGATGAAGCATGACTGTCTTGCTTTCAACCTAGTGCCTCGGTATTTGTGGTTTAATCTTCCTGGCCGTTATCGTTTTGACAGTTCACTTCAAAGATATATTTCAAGGAAAATGATTTTTAAAGAAATTCACCGTTTGTAGAGCTGTATCAAGTCCATCTCTGCATCGCTATCCCTCAGAATTGATTGCTTATCTCGTGTAATGAATCAGTCTGAGTTGCACGATCGCGTTATGGACTACATTTATGTTACTAGACTAAGAGTCGGATGTAATTTAAAAGCGTATTTCTAGAAAAAAATTTCCAAGTTAAAGTTTTTCCATGGTTACTCCGAAGATGAAATGAGTGATCAACCTCCCAGAAAGTGCATTTACAATATCTCTTCAAATACTCTTGATCCCGACGAAATGTGTGTTGGAACGTGGTTTGAATTTCTCGGTTACTGCAATGACTATTCCTCGTTCGCACATCATAGCTTCGATTGACTCAGCAATAGATGTAATGAACGAAAGAGAGTCTCATTCGTATAGCGAAGGATCATAAATCAAATCTGTCAGTTATTGAAAGGAGAGCTGTTAGAAGGCTACAAGGATAGAAGGAAGTTATGGTCTTCCCAGCAGACAAAGGGAATGCTACTGTCGTTTTTGATTATTCCCAGTATTTCAGAAAGCTTCAAGAGTTGATTGACATTGATCCTTACACAAAATGTTCCAAGAATCCTGGTCAAAAGATGCGGAGGGAGCTATAACTCATTTTATCGGCTTTAGTGAAGGATCGGAGGTCAAAGAAGGAAGATTTATTGAGTTTGTGTCCTACTTTCTATCAGCTGCCGCAGACGTTATTATCGTCTGGTCTCATTCGTCTACGGAACTGGATGACTTTGTTGGTTATTTGAATGGATTATGCAACTCCATCCGCTTCAGTAAGGAGATAAAGGTGAATCGGCGTTTACCTTTCCTCGACGTCATAATAGAACGATCTGACTCCGGTTTTTCTTTTTCTGTGTTCCGGAAGGAAACTCACACGGGTAGATATCTGCACATCCGCGAAGTGTGTTCAATGGTGTTGACCGTTCTTTATCTGATCGGGCTCGAGAGATTTGCTCTGAAAACTCAGTCGAAAAGGAGAGAATACATCTGAAGTGTACGTTGATGAGGAATGGATGTAACAGCGCTGAATGTGATCGTGGTTGGCTTTCCGTCTTGAGAGAGCATCACGTTGGGGAGTAGAGTTTGCCAAGGCACTCTATTCTCTATGTCAGAGGTTTGTCGGAGAGGCTTAACTCCATTCCTCGTGAGGTGAATGTGAGAGCATCGATGAAGCCGACTTCTCTTCGTTCACTTCTTGTCCGCAAGAGGCCGGAGCCGGCGATGATTTTGGGCTCTGTTTACCAACCTCCCTGCAGCGAGGAGGGATGCTCCTGGGTGTATGTTGGAGAGACATCTCATCCGTTTGAGGAAAGATTGAAGGAGAATAAAAGATCCATCAAGGGAATGGATGTGCAGCGTTCGGAAGTAGCCAAACATGTAGTGTCATCATGTCATCCAAGTCAAGAACGCCTACGTAATCGATCAGGAAAGCTGTTGTAGCAAAAGAATTGTTAAGGGATCGCTATGGACTCATAGGCTGCACTCTGAAAGCAAAACTAAACGTAATTTGAGTGATGTGTGGAAGGCTTGATAAACTTTCTTGGTTCTCATAACGTTTTTAAAAAAATCGCTTATCACCTTGACAAGGAGATCTAGATTGCTACAGGAGGCGAAACTGACATTCGGCGCACTCATTCTTTTTACATAAGTAGGCGGACGATGACAACAGAGATGTCAGGATTGTAAGAGGATTTTTACCAGTCCCTGCATGCGTGTGCTATGATTGCAGTTATCGACCGATCGATTATATGACTAGACACCGCAGCTGCATGCTTTGGTGGCCCGATGGGGGCGTTGTCAAGACAACCTGCCATTGTCTATTGATATAGTAGGGGAACATGCAAGCAGTCAGCTGTGTTTTTGCACGCGACTGCCTGTCTTCGTCAGCGACACAACAATCAAGTCGTCGTTCGGCAATCCTTCAGCCTTTTCATTTGTGCCAGTGCGTTAGTGTGTTCTGTATTTCCGATCTTGGATCGATATACAACTGCTATGTGCCATGTTGTACAACAGGATACGACGAAAAATCCTATTCGAAAGCTGTTATATCAATGCCTAAGTTCCCTATAGGTGACCGAGTTGAGGTGTGAACATGAGCGATAAATCGGCAAAACTTCACCATTAAGAGCTGTTCTCGAGTACACAGTCTACGTTTTCAACCTTTGGATTGCATCAACAAATCTGAGGATTCACGCGTCAACGATTCTGAGCAACATCAGAAGGAGTTCAGAAATATCTACCTTATGAATATTTGTAGCTTGTTGGTCATTGCAGAGCTACATGTTTTAAAAAAATAGTGATAGGCCTAATAGACATTTTTCAAATCAAAAACTAGGATGATATTTTACCATATTTTCGCCGTTGACTTTGTCAATTGTCAAGTTAATGATAAAATGGACAGCATACATAGATTTTTGAGCAATTAATCAAAATTCAAAAACTTACTGTAAGTAGACTTATTTGTATACAAAGTTTTAAGTTGAAAACACTACATATAGGCCTTAGAAAAGTAATAAAGAAATAGGCGACTATTGTGCACAAAAAGCTTGGACTTAGCTACTAGCATGAAAAAAATACACAAGGCGATTATGATACAAATGATAATAATAATTTATATTTTATTACTCCCAAAGGTGCATAAAGCACCAAGGCAATGCAAATTTACAACAAGTAGGTGTACAAAGCAGTGTCAACATATTGGTTAATATAGCAATAAAAAATATGTAGGCCTAGGCCTACCTAGTAAGTCATTAAATTTGACATCTATGACATAGAATCAGGCATCTCTCATCCTTTGTAGCCGTCTTTAATAAATAGGGCCAAGAGCTGTAGTAGTTTTTCTTAGGCACAAATATGGTGAAATAGTCGAATAAATTTCCATTCAAATTGACAATTGTTAGTTGCTTGACAACATACACGTAGGAGTCAGCATCAATTCAATTTGAAAGGAAAATCATTATATATATATATATATATATATATATATATATATATATATATATATATAGGTGTCGATGATAAGTGTAGTCTATATTGTATGTAATTTTTCGATTTTTTATAGCTGCTCAAATCTATTTGTGATGTACATTTTGTCATTTACCTTGATAGAGCCTACGGCGAAAATTTGGTAAAGTAACTCGAGGAAGATCAAGGGCAACCAGGCCAAACACTTCTTTTTTAACATCTACTTTATTGGTTGAGAGGGCTGTTTCCAGGACAACCTAAAAAAATTTCGTTCCACCAGCCTCAGGAACGATCGTCGAGATCCACATCCATCACCCGACATGCTAACAAAGTGCAATATCTGCATGATCTAGAGCAAATTATGTATTCGAGGATGAGGTGAGTTGTATCGATGATCATAGAAAAAATTCAACGGTGCCTGAAGGATTTGTAAAATCTCGAAACAGTCACTATTAGCACTTTTATGTCCTAGCAACGATCTCTCACAAATCTTATCTAGTGGTGTGGACAGTAGCGAACTACATTTGAAAATCAATTTGAATGTGTGGGTTAACCTGGATAAAGTAGATTATCTCCGCAGTTGCAATGAATAGGTTCTCGCTCTCGTGAAATCATTGTGTGGGATCAGTAAAGCTCAGGCATTATTAATATTTGACTTAAAATATTTGATATCCTTCCGACTTTGATTCAGAAGGATTATCACACTGAACTATTGCAGGTTATCATCGAACAAATACTCAAGTTTCTATTAGTCTCGGATAACGACGAAACATAGTCGACGGAACATTTGAAGGAACGAATATCCAATTTGGAAAATTATGAGCGCAAGTAATTCTATTGATAGATGTGTAAACACTATTTTCCCCGTTGAAGTTATCAACCTACATGCCTATGTAAAGGCTGAAAGTACGGTTCGCCTCCTATAACAATCGAGCAAGGAAAAATTTCCTAATCATCATATCAAGTAAAACTTCAGGACTGGGTCTTCATTAGCTTGCTGAAACATTCAGCGATCCACTGAATACAGCCGTGGTAAAATAGCATGAAAACATCCACAGATTTCATAAGCACCCTGTATCATTACAGTTGCATCAGTTCATGAATGAGTATGTCTTTTCTGACTTAATTAACATTCAATGTACTTCGTCTAAAAGCAATTTCAACTGATAAATATGTTTGATTTCCTTCGAAATTGACAAAACTATAATTTCTAGAAACACGTACTTTTAACTAAAGTTCATATTTTTGATGTTCTCGTAAACCAAATGTGATGAAATTTGAATTGGATATCAAAAATACGTTAATATCACATTTTTCAAAAAATTAGCGTCCTAGCTTTAATACGTTTTGGACAACATCCAAAAATGCGCAAAAAAAGTCATCCGCCTACTTATGTAAACACTGACAATGAGTTTCGCCTCCTGTAGCAATTTAGATCTCTTTGCTCCTTGACTTATTCTTTCTTTGCCTCTACTTTTATTTGTTTTATACAGTGGCGTCGTCTCCGTGCCTGCGAGGCCTTCGCCGCATACCCAAAAATAAATATTTACGTTCATAAAACAAAGATTCAAATAGTTTTTATTTTTTGTTTTTGAGAGCATCTTTACGTTTACAACTTTACATACACTTTACAGTTTCAAGTCACTACTCTCAAATAGCTCAGAGCGCCAGTTCTCATCTGTTAACTGGAGGATCTTCAAGCAATCACACAATGCGCTAGGAATGTGTTCACAGCAAATCACAGATAGGTGTGATAGGTGTAGCGCGTGCGCTTAGCTCGTCTTCTGCAGATAGAAACGCAGATGCAAATACATTGCAGAAATATTTGCAAATTTTTGCATATTTGCGCAAATTTTCCCTATTCGTGCTTCGCCAATTTTTGGAGAAGATGATGACGCGTTGAATCGTCGTGCCTGCGTTCACCAATGGCTGAATGTCGTATCGGAAGTTTAGAAGCCGCTGAAAGAAGATAGCGATGAAGGTTCCCTAATTTGATGTGTGATTCAGTCTGAGATATTCAATGATTGAAGGCATCTTTGTGATATTATGTTTATGGTGGCGATTTCAACAGTAGTTATTTTCTACACCGGCCAGTCGTCCGAGGGATTATGCAGAAAAGCTCTAACCATCGTACACGAAGTTAATGGCGTTGAAATAAAAACTAAATCACTCTCAAAGGATAGAATATGAGGAGCACAATAAACGTTTTAGCAGCCCTAATTTTGCTGCAGAAGTATATCCACTATAAAGCGAAGGCCTATGGCCTCGGAGCACGCGACGCCACTGGTTTTATAGTATAATGTTTCAAAGCAATTTCTTGAATGTATATTTTATTTATCGTTCTACGATGTATTTCTGTCTTGCATGACTCTAAGCAATTCTCATGATTGTCAGCTAGATGATTCATTCTCCTGACGATGACTGCCGGTGGCAGCTGAAAGACCTCGGCTGAAAAATGATCATTTGAAATAAAAAACATCGTTTTCTGCGTGTTCCTCATTGCAAATGAAATTGAGGTACCTAACGAAGAATTTGAAAGCTTGAAAATGCTTTACGTACTTACTTAACTTTGGCATATTTTGATCCTGATGTAGACACTCCGACGTTATTAACGAATGATGCAGCGGAATCTCTACCATTTTTCTCAGAAAGATGATTGTGGAAATGATAAGTCAGTCTATTTTCTCAGTCGGAAATTATCAGACATAGAGCGTACTTACTCAGCTTCAGAAAAAGAGTTTCTTGCGGTTTCGTGGGGTGCAGAAAGACTCCATCAGTATCTATATGGTAGACCTTTCACGATCTGAACTGACCATCAGTGTTAGCGACAACGTTTGTGTAACGGGGTTGAGGGACAGCACCATATATAGTCATAGGGTGGGCTACTGGACTGTTGCAGTGCAACTATCAAGTCGAGCGCATTTCTGGCAAGAGTAACCATATAACTGATGTTATGCCTAGGATTCAACAACCGAGTTGCGACTCACACCTAGAACTCTTTTCTGTAAGTTTGCAGAAAGATAGTTCGATTCCAGTTTCGCTGAGTGAGTTGAAAGAAGCTACGCAGTCTGATGAAGAAATCCAAGAGTTATCAAACTGATGGATAATGGCTGGTCTGATAGGAAATCACGAGTCATTTTTTGACACAGAAATATTGTGATGTACGCAATGAATTGTCTTATGTTTCTGACATTTTATTAAGGAATGATAAAATCATTGTAACGGTCATTTTTAGGGACCGTGTTGACCATAAAGATTACATGGGAATCACAAAATGTACATCTCGCATTCGAGAATTCTTCTGTGGAATCAAGACTGAAGCAATGTGATTGCTATCATGAACCTCATAGAGAGTAACCTGTACAAGTCCCAAAGCTATGTTCATAAGGTGTGACATCAACTGTCTATTGACATAGAGGGACTAGTTTTAGATTCTTCGAACGATACTCTTTACATTATAACATTGATTGACTGTTATTCAAAATTTTCTACTGCTTGTGTAACCACAACTGCAACTTGAAAGAAAATTATTCATCTATATATCGTAGCATATTTTCTATGTTCAGACAACGGGAATTTTTTGTCTTCCACACAGGCATGAGATTGAATGGATTCCACATTTTCGGGAAATTAAGACCCCTTTTTCTATACTACTAACATTCTAACTTCGACTACAATCATGTACAGGTACATAGCATATAAGGGAAGTGATAAGTAGAGACTATTTTTTCTTAACATTCCGATTCCGATACAGAAAACAACTCATATTCAACATTTTAAATCACTCTTGCCAAATGATCATCACCAGACTTTTCCATTCACATTGTGGGTTATCTTTTCAGGTCAGAAATGTGGGCATCGTTATCTACCTGTAACGGTAGGGTAGACAAGTAAAAATCACATTAAACGAAACAATTTTGATATACGTATAGTGCAGGATGTCGACAGACTTTCAATTTTCATTTTCCCGTATTTTTCCCGGATATCAGCAATATTTTTCAAGGGGTAATAAATTTGCCGTACAACTTATTGACAAATATTAGAAGTTACGTATCTAATATATTCCCAAAACTTCTCTATTTACAATGGTACTGAGAAACTCTGTCATCGATGTCCAAACTCATGCTATCAAATGGGAAATCAGCTACATATTTAGCTTACATACTTAGGATAGTTCGGACTTCCCATGTGTAAATCACATGTTTGTTCCAATAATATCCTTAGTACGGGACTAGGCTCAATTTTACGTAAATTCATATTTGTAATTTAACTGTCAACTATTCAAGTTGGAGCAAATGAGTAAAATAGTTTAGTATTTTCCAAACACGGTCTCGAATCATGTCTATACATATACGAGTATGAATATCAACATCGCATTTCCACCATTGATAAATTTGGATAAGAACAATTCAGTTTCTTACACAGGTGAATATTATTATTAATCCGAAAGAAATGCTATCGAAAATAGATATTCGTTTGAGCGCACATTTAACTAACTGAAGAACTATCAAAATGACGGTTAAATCCAGTAGAACAGGACACCTAAATGGTTTTTGGAATGCTATCAATATTGATGTACGAATACGATCAATGATTTATTGGTCTATGAGATTATTGGAATACTTAAGTCTGTGAATAACATAATATACTATAATGAATAATATATAGTAGTAATAATAATATATATATACTATAAATCACTAATAATAAGATAGTGAATAATACAACACATCACCACAAAATTCAATAAAAAGACGTAGAATGCAAATGAAAAGATCAATTTCATGGAAAATATGAGTGTTTTATAAAAAGCATAGATGATTAATAAAAGCAAGTACAAAACCGAAGTAAACTAAATTACAGTCAATTTCAGATTCAAAAGACAATTATACTTTTGTGGATCACCTGTGGTTCGTAAATGACGTACAAATGTACAAAACAACAATACAAATTCACTCAATACGTTAATAGACGTAATAAAAACAAAACAATTTCAAGATCTATCATAAGATGGCAGACTATACAAAAATGAGTCAGGGTCCTTCGATTTTCGAAAATAAGTTTTATCTAGTCTGTAATCGGTTTACCGAAATTAATACCAAACTTAAATGTATTGTTTCATACTTTTGTTCATAAACGCACAGAAAACTATGCCGGGAGCAAAAATGTAATTATTTTTCATAAAAAAAAACAATTAATTGGGGTTGCACTGAATTTACTGTGATTCGCAAATCATGTTGATGATTGAGAAAACGAATTGAACAAACAGAACGGAAAGAGAATATTTCAGCATACAGGTTTCAGTACGTCATACACGTGCCATCATCAGTGACAACAAAAAACCACCAACAGAACAAAACTTCAAAATATTACTACAAACACGCCATACAAAAATTGCAGATAAACTCCTGATTAAATCTATCACAAAGTACTAATGAACAACAATTTAAAGTCAGAATCGATGTTTTTATTGTAAATATTGTCATTTTGTTCGTCTGTATCATTATTTCATCATCATCTGTTCATGTCATTCATCCATGTATAAAACTGCGCATTCATTGTTCTTTATCATTGTCACTGATGATGAAGCGTGTATGACGTATTGAAACCAGTATGCTGAAATACAATGATGTAATCACTGAGGCGACTTTCTGCAGAAGGAAAGAAAATACTCTCAAGATCAATAATATGACAAAAGAAATAATTTTACTAAAAAGCCGACTGTTATTACACTTCCAGGTTCTTCATTGACTCTAGAAACTGTCTATTTGTGTAAAATGTTTATGCAATGATGGAAGGTAACTAGGCAGCAGTGGCGTCGCGTACACCCATACCATAGGCCTTCACTCGGCATTGGAATACTATTTCTATACCAGACATTTTTTATGTTACGACATCAATTTTCATAAAAGTTGCATTTTTAATAACAATTTCCCGGCCAAGTGAATGTGCACATGAGAAGTGGTTGCTCATGTCTCTTAACCGCCTTACTCAAGGAACTGATTACTATATCCCCTCTCTGTCCAGACCACATTTCTCGAGAAAAAAGGAGGCAAGGTCAACAGTTTCTTGCGTTTCTCATGGCCGGTCAGCCGCTCACATGTTCGAAATTTTGATGCACTAAAATGTCTTGTGTATTTCTTGTTCCTTTCTCTGTGAGTACTCAATTTTTATATCAGTGGTCGGCCTACTTTGTTTGACGACTGTCATCTTTTCAGTAGGTCTATATTCCCTTGGGACGAAAGGCGTGGTCATGATCTCACCTGCAGTACTAAACATAGTGTCACATCAATCACGTAAAAACAAATTATGGAATTCTACCGAATCTGGGTGTTCGAGTCAGATGCATTACTCTGCATTCATTGGAGAACGCTCATCATCATCATCTTGTCTGAACGTCAGCCATCTGCTACTGCTGACGTAGTGACCTCTCTGACATAAAGCGAATCCAGGAACAATTGGGTTGCGCTTCCCTTACTATATATAGATACCGCGTCTCGATCAAGAATCGCGTAGAATTTCATTACAAAAATTGGAGAAGGCAAAGCATCATGTCTATCGGAAAAGCCAATATTGGTGCGGGCGCGTGCGCTTACTGCCTCACACGCACACCACTCTCTTTCGCTCTGTCTGAACATCAATGCTCTGTCTGAACACACGACCAGCTTGTGTGTCTAATTGTTCGAAGAAAACAGCTGTGATTCGAGCACGTGCTGCAAAACTGTTCACTCTTGAGGTTGAGAGTCTGATTTTGAGACGGAAAGCTGTGCACAGCTATCACGAGAAGCTATCGAATTTAAATGAATGATGACACTTTTCATTTTTATAATTGTTGGAAAATTATTTTTGAGGATGCGCCGAAGGCCTCGCAGGTACGGAGAAGACGCCACTGCTAGGCAGGTACTACAGTCTCACGTAACCTGAAGAACGCACTCATTCACTATTTCAGTTTACTTGATATGTCAGCAATCTGGGCATCGAGCTCAGCGGTCTTATGCTCTCATTCGATTCTTAGTTTTTTCTTTTCCTCCTCTATTTCCGTAATTTCTGATTGCAAACGTTTCTTCGTCAAAGTCTTCTGCGACTTTGCAACTTTCTCTGATTTTCTGTCTTTTTGTGATTGACTGTATCGTGTACGTGCGTGACGAGCATGCATCAACATTTTAGATGATATTTCGATTGTCTTTAAGTCACACTCACGAATTGCATCATATACAATTCTCCAACGATTTTCCAACAAAAGTTCCTTATTGTCATTGAAGCCATGCTCAATTGTGTCCTGTCCATGAGACAAGACCAACATCCGTCTGACTAACGTCGCCAAAAGATCACTCACACCATCTTTTTGCATCAGAGGAAGAAGAAAAGAATCAAGATGTTGATCACGACGATATTCCGTAGCTGATTCAAGAACAGAAGGAATATTTGCGAATCTGATGAACTCATCTTTTGCGACATCAGCCTCTTGGCCTGAAAGCCAACCAAAAGAAACAACTTCTTCCAAGACAGAATTTAGTCGTGAAAGGCCACAGTTTTCTTTAAAATATGTTCGGATCAAAAATTGACAAACCTCTCGCAAGTCGGAAATTTGCTGGAGTTACTTCCTTCAAGTGCTGTAGTAATGAAACAACGAAGCTGATGCACTTATTCCTGAAGTTCAGTTTATCATTCTTCGTTAGATCACTCACTTTTAACAGAAAACCCAAAATCTGCATTACGTGGTGATTTTTTGGATCGTGATATCAGCTGGGTTCGTACTCACGATTTCTTAAGCCGATTTCACAATAATTTGAGATTTGAAAATTGTTGTGGCCACAGTAATGTACAGAGCTGTAACATCAGTATATAGAAAGAGTACCATTGGAAAATCTGTTTGGTATGTGGTCAAAAATATTTCTAATTTTCGAGCAATGAGAGCAAAAAAGGCGAGTTTTGCTGACAGTAACTTGTAGCACAAACGTTGTTTCATTGCACCACATGACTTACTCGTGGCTTCTGAGCACTTTCCTTTGATGTGGTCACAAAATACTCTCAGATAAGGCAGGATTTCAAGAATTAGTTCTGCAACGTTTGCATTTTGGACCCAATATGTCGCAGCGAATTTCAAAGGAAATTTCAGGGGTCTTCGTCGCCATTTATCTCAAAAACTGAGATCGTCGTGCTGGTGTCTCTGAAGACATAGTAGCAATTTTTCAAAAATTGTCCAATGTTCCAAACTTTATCAGCCGTTTTCAAAGCACCGGAGACTGCGTGTAAAGAACATGTACCGATGTCCATAAGATATCCCCATCCGATATCCCTCCTTACCAGCTTTTTACATTTCAAAAAATTTCTTATTGACACTGGGCCCATCCATAGATATCTGCAAAAAATTTACTAAATTGAGTTGGCTTACAGCGTCTGAAAGCCATCAAGAAGATGTTTTGCTGTTGCACGACCCACAAAAATGAAAGTGAGGTAACGAGTCGTGACTTTGCTGTTCATGTCAAAATAATGCACCACCTCGATGCAGACCGAGTGGAATAACGTTTGGAATGCAATGCCATCATCAGTAACAGTCCTTTGAAATGTATCTGATTTTGAGTGAAGCGAAAATGAGAGCACTATAACTTCAGATCAACCAAGAACTCCTTGATAGTACATATCAGTTCATGAACAAAGATATATACAATCAAGAAGTGAAGAATCAATACTGATAAGATGGCATTCTGGAAAATCCCTGAAATGGTACAATAAAGCAGTTTTATAGAATGACGATAGACACCACGTTCGTTTTGAAGAATAATGCAATATCCATTAAAATAGCTTGGAAAAATTTGCTGAAAATGAATTCCATACCTGCAATAAGACCAGTACATTATTGTCATTAAGCAGTATACTTTAATGATTGAAGTAATGTTCAAGACATAAAAAAGCAATGTCGTTCAATTTATCATTTTATCCAACTACATTTCTTTAAACTTTGTAATTTTCAGGAATCCCTAAAAATTTTAAGGGGTCGACCAATTTCAAGGGTTTTCCAGGATCGCTTTCGAATTACCGTATATTTCCCGGATTTAACGGATTTTCCCGGATTGTCGACGCCTGTAGCATTCATTAATTGCATTAATGCAAAATTACATCAAACGTTTTTTGTCTCGCCGAGTGGGGTCAGACGAACAAGTAGGCCTGCAATAAGATAATGAATGCCATAAAGATCTTGAAATCCAGTAGAAAATTGGAAACTCGGATATATTTGTCAGGCAATTTGAATATCTAGGGTAATTGCTATCTTATAATGCTTAAGAATTGTCAGATATCTTCATCCGGTAATATTGAAATGATGTCCATTTTAAACATATTACGAGATAGTAAATTTTCGGTCTTTATATCATCAATTGTCTTTGGGCCTACAAATCGCACAAAACAAAAATGAAATATTCAGTGAAGATTTTCTGGCTCTGATGTAATCAAATTAATACTTTTCTTTGAATAAAAAAAAATGAAAGCTTTCGAATAGGTTTCTATAATTTTGCCTAATTGATGTGTAGTAACATATGCGATGTATGTACGTATGTATGACTTGATTTTTTACTGTCATTTGATGAAGCTCGATTTTGAGTATTTGGATTCATTGTTGAATATAAGAGTACATTTATATATGCTTCTATTTAATCCATCTATTTATCTAATATCATCACAAATAATATACGGAAAATGAGATAGGCAACAGAAAAAGTTTCATCACGCCACAGGTTAAGCATATTGTCAAATTATGACACTAAAATTTTCTGTTACCCTAACCCGCTCATAAAAAGTACATGATTGAAAATGAAAAGAATGTTACCGGTAACGAAATAGGTTAATTATTTATTGTTAAATTTCAGAAATATAGCTATAACGAAGCTATAACAAAGCATTCAGAAATATGGCCGCAAATGGAATTCAAGCATCATAACTGACCTTCATGAAAACTGTCTTTACAACTACCGATGCCTGAAAAGTGATTATGACAGATATACTGAATTCCAATGAAGTTTTTTTAAGTTTGACGGAAGTAAAATGCATGCAATAGGCGAAAGTGTTGTCCGCAATACATTTATGAATATACGAGTAAAATATAGGTCATCAAAATCACACAGCTCATCAATTTTCAAAAATTCAACGAACAAATGATTATCGATCCTGTAGCCCCCCCCCCGTACCTCTCATTTTTATTGCATTTTTGGGCGAATCTCGAGACCCAACAAACATCACCGGAAATTTTTGGAAGAATCTCATGCGTGCCTCCAAATCAGAACGAAGCGCAAACTACGCAAGCGAAAGGCGACGTCCAAAATGTGAGCATAATTTTTGTGAGGGTGATTTTCTTATCAACAAGCAAGGAAAGACAAAACAATTTGTCAAACAAGTTGGCCTGTTTAGTTTTAGATTGAGTGATGGCTTTGCCTTGAACACAAGAAATATAAAACATAAGGTAAAGCTACCACACGTGTCAAATCCGTGGACTGGTCATGACTCAAACCAAGCAACTTTTAGAAGGCACAAATTATCTCGAAATACGACTAGACAGACTTCACCTAGAAATATTCATATTCATATGTGAATATTCTAACTAGGAACTCTGAACTCCATGAATTTCTTGAATCTCCAGTGAGTGATATGTCAATGTGCGTAATGACAACGTAGTTATTATGTGTGAAAACGAATCGCAAAAATCGTATCGAAATGAAAAGGAAAGAGGACCGACTGAACTGGTATCAAGTCCAACTGTAAACAAATCAAGAAAAGAACGAAACCAATCCATTAAAGAGACTATAGCCTTTATCGATATGTGACCTATCATTGCCAATGACGTTTTATGTCTAGTACATGTCTGTAACTCCAAACTCAGCTAACAAACTGATTTGATCACTCTATGATTAGTGTTACAGACACATGCTGATGATTAACCCCGTAATTGATAATCAAAAATTAACATTGATTATTTTGTAGAAAAGGGGGAAAGTGAAATCATCTCCATGTGATCTTGATTTAACTAAAATATCATTTTCTACTACCCTCTTAAATTTATCGATCTACTTAGTGATTTTGAAAATTTGTTTCACGTCAGCGCAACCGTTCTTAAGAATTGACTTTCAGACTGTTGATATCTATGGTTCATTCCATATCTTATTATTGACTAATAATGATGACATTTGACAATAGATGTTATTCAGTGGTTTGGTGTTTACGTTAAGTGAACATTATTCGATTGTCATCATGTGATTCTTCATTTTAGCTATAAGTTTCTATGTCATACTTGTCAATATAGTACAACTCATGTATGCGCAACTGCTGGTCGTTCTAACACAGACTTATATAAATTTTAAATGGTAATGTGCGAATAAACTCCTTGGTCTCACATTGATGATTTTAACTTATGATATTACCAGGATATAACAAGAACAAAGTCTGACATTAACTTAAACCTATTTGATGTGCGAAGCTGCCTGTTAAAATAGAAGAATGTAAATTTTGAGTTTTTCATTTAGTATTATTCAATAACAGCAATTAGACGAAATTAAATTTAAACTTAAGTCAAGGGGCATAAGTTAGGTCGTCAGGCGAAGCTGTGAAATTTGATTCGATGTATCAGATATGTGTCCTGTCAAAAAGATCAGCCTCCCGATCGGAACGGGACATGTTAATCGTTGCTAGGCAACTGCTAGAGAGAAATTACCATTTTTGTCCAAAATTTTGGCCATTGCGGATCAAGTTATGTTTTTGGAATCAAAATCAATTAATTGTTGGCCTATTTGCCCTTCTTCCGCAAATAAAACAACTAGGTAGTTCTCCCTATAGGTAGCTTCCCTAGGGAGAACTACCTAGTTGTTTTATTTGCGGAAGAAGGGTTAATAGGCCAACAATTAATTGATTTTAATTCCAAAAAAAAAAGAAATTCCCATGCAATTAGATTGGCCCATAAGAATATTGTAAACCGAGTGCAATTGTTCTATGACTTTGTCATGCATTAGCGAGTTGGAAAGCGATAAATGTCAAATCGCCTAGATGGTGTCTTCAAGTCAAATTAAGTGAATTTAAGAGCTGATTTTTCTCGGTGAACATATTTTCCTAAGAAATTGTTGCACAAAAAATCATAGCAGATGAATGCTAAACTACTCACGGCATGATTGACTAATAGACGCCTTCTTTATGATAAGGGATCACGATTCCGGGATTAAGGCAATTTTAGGACCAGTCGGGATCCCGGGATTGATGTGGTGATACATTTTATGTGAACAATGTGCACCGTCGTACCGTCTAGCTCGTAATACCAGAGTAATGCTAAAAAATTACAATCCTAATAGTTAGTTAGAATTAATCAAATTTATTTACAAGTCAGATCAAAATTATGAGTACGCATTCAAGTTTACTATCAACATATGCTGTATATACAAATTCGAAAATCCAGAACTGTGCACTGTTTGACCATAAAAGCTGAATAAGATAGTTATAGGAGTGACACTCACCACTTATCTTTGTATCAATAATTCATCTTCCTTTTTTCCAAGTCTGCATCATGCACTTCAACATAGAATCATGGTCTGATGAGGCCTAATCATGATCTAAAGTACAAAGCCATCATATGTCTTGTTAGTTGTTGAAGTCTTAAAATAATACATGGAAGTGTGAATGCAATGAACTCAGGTACACTATCATCGAAGGAAAGTTCACTCTTTCGACCATATAAAAATTTCCCTTGATATCAATAATTTATGTACGAGAACAAAATATTCATATCTTATTTTCTTTAATTATATTGTATGTCACTATCAATTTTCAATTGATTCATTTAACTTGTTTGGTTGAAGATATGCATACACAAGTCCATTGTACTGTAAAGTATACATTAATAGATATTAGCAATGAATTATCCTAAGCGACAACTTGTAATCAGTTTAATAATCATCTGAGTATCTCATATTTCTGGATGAGCAATGCATAAAAAATACATCACTACCACTTTTGAACAGTGAATTCATGCGATGTGATCATTTAGATCATATTTTCGTGCTGCCAGACTTGCTTAATTACGTTAGTACAATACAAAGGCAGCAAATTATCGACAAAGTGATCAAGTAATAAGCTCCTACACGCATATGCACTACATATAGAACACCGGAATGATGACATGTGGTTTACAGTGAAATAACAAACTCAACACCAAAGACATTTCGGGATCCCGGAATTGACCGCTTATCTCGGTTTGAATCAGAATAGTACGGCATTTGTGATCCTTGTGTATGATGAATAATTGACGTCTTCAGTAAGTAGCTTTACTCAAAACCGTAACTTTCTTTCCGAGATGTGCGGAAATGGCGTTTTTTCATTATAATTCAGTTAAAATATGTTACTCGCCGCCATAAAAGTTGGCTCATAAGAGGTCAATGATAAATTACTGATTTTCCACTTCAAACTTGGAATGCGTGTTTAGTTCCCAGAAAATCACTTACATATTCAGGACTTTCAAGGCTCACGCACATTTGACAAGCATACGGAAATTTCGCTTACCTGTGATTTACAGCATAAATTAGATTGTCGTCGTGAGTCACAACACAATGTGAGCAAATCCTGAACGGAGAAAATCTGGTCGAGAATAAATTGTTTTTTTTCAGCACACTGTGGTCAAGCATATGAGCCACCATCAAAAACATAAATATTTTGTTTCCTCTGATGTGTCTCAGAGATATTTCAATAAGAATGATGTCTCAATGATTAAACCACGTGTTTTGGAAACACATGGGAATTTTAAAACATCAAAATCGGTAAAACAAAAGAAAATTAGTATTTAGTTATTGGATTTATGTTTCTAGTCAAGTCTGACTTGAGCATGAAAGCGCATGAACATGACGAAGAACGGCAAGCTGCTTTTAGAAAATTGTGGGAAAGTTAATTTTGGACATCATATGCCGCACAATCCCAGTTTGCATTAATATAATTTTAGCATCTTTTGAAACGTGCTGCAACTTCAAGATCAACGGGCATTAGGTACTTGCGGAATTAAGCACTGAGCACTTCTCGGAAGATAGAGTGAATGCTTGATGATGAAATCGCAACTTTGGAAATGAAATTACAATTATTTTCCTCACATGACCCTCATAGACATCAGATTACTGTGCCACCAGTGAGGTAATCAACCTAGAAGATGTATACCAGATTATAGATGTCGGATACAACAGCCACTTTAATTTGTTGCTCGCTTTTATGTGGTAAAAAGAGTCTGCCGTTTATTCAGGAAAATGCATTAATTTCCAAATGGCATTCATGGCATTAAACTTTCAGTAGTTTTTCCTAGTTTAAATGCATGCAGACAATTTTCAGTGTCAGGAGTGTTATGCAGAATGTGTCTGTACTAAATTGAATGCTTGTAGTGATCATTGAAAGTAATAGAATTGGGAGGAAATTCCTCATTTCACGATGAGTTTTTAAATATGCTAATTTTTAAGGCAGCACTTTTCAAATTGTTGTTACGCATAAAAGTTTGGGGTTTCACTTTTCGTATTTAAGTTCCTAAAGGAGCGTGGACAGCTGATAACCTCGCTCAATTATGGTAAGCTTTAATAATTGAAAGAAAAATACGGCATAATGTTGTTAAACAATAAATCCCGTGCTATTGACAAGTAAATAAAAATCAGAGACAGTGATTAAATAAAATCTAACTAATTTGTCAACTCGAATAATTTTAGCATGGGTAATGCCTTCGATAGTAATAATAAGAAATCATAAACTCTAATTGTTTCCTTCCTTCCTCTTGCTATGCACAATTGTTGGCTAATTCTCACTAACCCTTGACTTTCAAGCTTTATCCAGTCTTGTTCTGTTGTTTGCATTCCTACTTCATGTTGTCACGTGTTAAATTGAGTCCTGTCACATCAATTCCATCCAAATTCCTGTGCTTCAATCTTTTGCCGTGTTTCAATTCCAGTTAGCTCAGGAGCTAATCTAGGGCGAAGTTATCCATGAGCTGCAGACAGCTGGCTTGCATGTATTCACGTGGAAGCATATCGACGTCGAATAATTTGTGTCTCATTGAAAATTAATCGTATTTAAAGTTGCTTATAAACTACAGCATTGAATGACCAGTAGAATACTCATCGAAGAATCTGCTATCTCCCGATGAATCTGCTACATTACTTGGTTTCCCGCTGTCATATGGTGTGTCAACTCACGACCTGGGTTGAGATTCTCCGTGCAAATCAGGAGAGGGCTGCAACAAGTCTGCTTAATCAATTCTTTATTTTCTATTTGGTCCTCCATGAAGCATGAATTTTCGCTGTAAATTCGAGTTCAGCCTAAATCACAACCCAATAAGGGGATTTCCAACTAAGTGAAGCCTATGATCTAGAGAGCCGATTATTACTGCGTTCAATCCTGCTCCCGATTATTATGAAGTTGCGCACGAGTGCTGAAAGAAACGCCTGCCACTACATTCAATTTCCTTAGTCGATTGTCCTCGACCATTGTCAACATTTGCTTCCTGCTTTTGAGTTGCTGACATTTGTCATCGCAGGCTTTATTCATCCTGAATCATTAACAGGTTAATGAATGTGACATAATTGTGCAATATTGAAAAAGAGCTATCTGATCAGCAACTGCTTACAGGGGATGGAGTTAGACCGACTGAGGAATTGTCATAGTTGTATTACTAGCCGACTATGAGAAATGTATTTTGAGCGCGTCCAGACTTCTTACTCCTGAATAGTCTGATCCATCAATCTGATCCAACATCATTCGTGCTGGCCCCAACTTCAAATTCGGATGTGAAGATGTCTCAGCTACTTCGGCTGACTCACGTGAAACAATTATTGTTGGTGATGACGAACAAGAAGTTGTTGACCCTCTCTGCCACCTTGGCGATATTTTCGTTCAGACGGGAGGTTGTTTCGTTTGTGATGGGGGACTCACTCATCAACACATTTCCACATTACCGCAATTTCCGGCCTATAAGGCGCAGAAATCATAGTCTTCTGTGTCGGAGATAAACAATTGGTGTAAGTGGGGAGCGTCATTGCTCGCTTCAGTGTCTGGATTAGGACCTGTCTCAGTGTCTGAATCAACGCCGGTCGATTCCGTGTCAGAATCCATGCACACTTCCGTCTCTGAGTCACATAGCGAATCGGCACTCAAAGAAACAGGCACTCCTATAGCTTTCTTAAAGCCACTTCGAATGACCTTTTCTGGCACTTGCTCTCAGGATTTAGCCCATTCGCTCACTTTTTTGTGGGATACTCGCCTCATGGGGTGACATGGGCTCTCATACTGTCAGGCAAAAGAATACACTTAGAGTTCCGGAAGAAACCACCAGGACTCTTGCCATAACATTGTTCAATCCAAGTCTTCATCATTTGCTCATCCATCCACCCTTTCGGATTGACTTTCACGACAACTCCAACAGGAAGTTTTTCCTTTGGGATCGTTTTCCTCTTGAAAATGATCATAGGAGGAAGTTTCTTTCCTGACGCGGTACATGCCAATACACCAGTGAAATGTGTCTTTTCAAGTCCGGTCGTTCTGATAGCTACAGTAGATGCTCCCTTTTTGTCGATAGTGTGCGTTAATGGCATATCGAAGGTAAGAGGTACTTCATCCATATTTACCATGAAGTCAGAAGAAATCTGCTCCTTCTCAATGTGATGTTTGACGAAGGTACGACAAAGTTCGAGTTTTTCCGTCACATCATCCGGCACTTCTTGACACAGTTGTTTTTGAACGCATGGACATATTGTGCCGCCTCATAAGTCGAAAGCACCACTACACTGATCCTCGGAAATGTCTGTTATTTTTCCTTAGCTAGTTCAATTGCCTTCAAACGTACTTGAACTGTAGATAGTCCACGACCTTCGGCTTGTAAACGATGAATCCACTCGACAAGCTCAGATTTAGTTTCGTCCACTTCGCTTTACTATCCCGGAATGCCTTTCTCGATCTTATACATGAGCTCAGTCTGTTTTTCTGTTTTCTCCATTTACAAACCATTGACTCATTGATCCCGATCTCATCGGCTGCTCGTCGACTTTGCGTTCCGAAATCCTGATAGCTTTCATTTTAAAGGCAGCATCGTAAGACTTCCTTGTCGTTTTCGGCATAACTATGAGAAAGGCTACTGCACCTGACTGGGTAACCAAGTTGATATTTGTCATTGAAGTCATCATTAATGTATTCACGACTCCTGTCCGAAATAACAGCTTAAATTTGCCAAACTAAGGCCAAGTAATGAATACGAAATTATGAAATACTTACCAAACATTTTAACCACCTCAAAAATCTAGTTTGACCATAGATTTGGCGCACTCCGTAGATAAGGCGCACTAGCTGTTTTCGAGTAAAAGAAGTCGCGCCTTATAGGCCGGAAATTACGGTATGCCGAAGCGTGCTGCTTTGGAGTCTTGCCACAACTTAATAGAGCAATGACTCTTCAGCACAAATCAGAAGTGGAAGCGTGAGAAGAGCATGAAATAAATTGTGGAAATCCTCTTCTTTTATCCTCGGTGACCTTGTTAGACCTCGCTTACCCTCGTTAGATTTCTAATGGCAAAATTGAACTCTACTTGACTCTACTTTAACACAATTGAACTTTTGGCGGGAAGATGATGTGCATCGACTTAATTCAGAAATACGGCGTTTATTTAGCATTATTTTATGTGCTAGAGAGGAGGCTATCAACAAAACAAAGTTCAGCGATGCTATATTCTACTGAAGGCACGTCCACTTTCTGGACGCTTAGGGAAACTGATTTAACGTTGACCCTATGAAAGCGATGTGTTGCTTGTCTTGGAGTTTTGACCTGCTAAACGTACAGTCGTGACCAGAATTGATCACACAGTGCTAAATGTTGCTCCATTCTTCATTGCCCTAATTATTGCATTCCATCGATAACAGGGATGGTCCGCTTGTTAGAAATGTGTAAGAACGTGAGAAATTGTGAGAAACAGGGAAACATATGAGAAATGTGTCTTACCTAAAAAATTTCGCTTCAGTTCTATCCGAATAAAACATTGCATCATATCTGGAATCATCATAAAGTGCTTGATTGTAAGCTTGATGATCAACAAAATGCACTAATTTTTTCTTCCTTTGATCACATCCTTTGAGTATCAGTTTTCCTCCTCCATGCAGCCTACATTAAGTAGCATAAGGCTGTAAATCCGCGTGCTTCCTCTATTGGAGGGGCTGAAATTAGGACACCCAGCTTTATTTGGACGCATCACCTAAGAACGGCATAACTCACCAAAAATTCTTGCTATTTAGACACTGAACAGTCCTATTTGGAATATTTTTCCGAGATTTTTTCTATGGATTTTAGTTCGACCTTACCGCTCGCTCCAGCATCAGCATGTTCTTACAGTTACTATCCTCATCAAGAAATCCTAAACTTGTTTAAAAAACAGAAGTTATGATTCATCACGAAAACGTGCTTCCACACGATCCGTGGTCCTATCATGATTAATTGAAGTGAATCCGTCCCTTCTCTCAACGAAAAGAGAACGAAGAGCTGCATTAGCTGGAAGAAAGTACTCCATGCAGAGCAAATATAGACTGTGGAATGAACATTGCGGACACTGTCGAGATGAACAGGATGGCAGAGGATTCCATCGTGTAGGCGTAGGTGATGTGGAAGAATACTTGTCGGGCGATCCAGAGCCGATAGTCGAGGAAAATTAAGTTCACCAGTGCGTTTACTGCGCCTGTAGGTGTGGACACAGCAGAAAAGTATTGAAACGTGTGTACATACGCTGTATTGAGTATTGCGATAGCATTCTTCTGTGCTTTGTCTGTGAGTATTATGAAGTTGATTTTTTTAATCAAAAGGTTCACAAACATGGAAATCAATTAAAAGCAGTGGAAGCAAGTGTGCAACGATAGATAAGACCCCAAGCGATGGTTGCATTATTGACAATTTATGACCCATGAGAAGGATATTCAAAACATTGAGGTGTTGTAGAATTGCAATGAATGTGGTTTACATGTTTACTGAAGCAGATTACTTGGGTCTCGAATCCATCAATTTTAATGTTCACGGTTGGGTCTTAAACCGGACCCATTCAGACAGAAGTTTTCTGTCCTATTGACGATCGCAAAACAAATATTTGTCATCCAAGCGTCAAGCACCCGATCCAAGCGCTCAATTCAGTATGGTCGTAGAACAAGAAAGGTCGAGGAGCAGAATCTCTCCACTTGTCTCGGAATCTTCACTAATTATTGCCGATCAATAGAAATAGAAATTACTGAAATAGAACTAGTTTTAAGAAATTTACTTAAAGACTATAGTTAAAAAAATACTAAACCAGGCTTCTAAAAACTGCTGCCACTCAACCTAAATAACCTAAATATCAGAATTATCTCCTAAATTCTTCATATAAACAAACTTCCAAAAAACCTAAAATCTGTTATTTCATCTTCAGTGTTGAAATTTATTTGGATCTTCCTTGATAATTGATCGAAAATTTTACTCAAAATTGCTTCTGTGAAGTCATGTGTTCTCAATATTATTTCATGCACTCTACACCAAATATATAGCGCATTCAGGAAAGGAGTTCAAATGTTTGAATTGGACATCGATGGATTCATTCTGGATGCAAGTTACTTTTTCAAATTATCAGCTTCAAGAAGAAAAGACTATTTGGCAATGGAGGTTATTACGGAGTTGACTGCTCCATTTGCTTTGCGTCGTGACATCTCGCCGTCAATGCGTATGGCATGTTCACGACTACTCGAGTATGGAGCAACTTGAAAGAGTATTTATTAAATTTTTTACCAACCCAGAAAAGTTTCAGCGGGAAATCGAATAACCGTCAAAGTATACGAGGATTTGAAAAACCTCGAAGATCCCATTTCGAAAGTGAAAATCTGTTTCGTTGCTTTTATTGCAACTGATTTTCAAGTGTATCTGTTGAAACTGCAGCGAGATGAACCCGTGATTCAGTGTTAACCACCATGACAAAATCTCCTCTAATACGTTGTGTCTAAGTTTGTGAAGAGACAAACAATCACTTCATCTGACAATGAATCCTTTTTAGATGGTGATAAACTTGCCGGAATCAATGCTACAAAAGGAAACGTTAAATTATGGAATTTCGATGTCAGTACCAGAGCAAAAAGCCTGTTGCATGAGAATTAAAATCTGAATAAAAGGAAGAAGTATTCTGCCGCAACTGTTTGCAGTTCCTCTTCAATCCTCTTTAAAAAAAGTATTTGATGTTGATTCAAGTGCCTCTTCTGAAGACAAGTGACGTAGTGCGCCAACAGTGGCGCCTGTATCAGATGGAATCTATTCCTAAAGAATGGTTTGTCATTTGTAATGTCAATGCATCATCAAGTCTTCCTCATACATCGTGGAGAGAAATGGAACAAAGTTGGGTTGATCTTCTACCAACAGAAAGTGACTCCAAACCATTGAGGATTGATAATTTCTGGAACAGAGTCTTCCGCATCGAGGTTGAGAGTGGAACTCGGAAGTTTCCTCAACAGGAAGCTCTCATCAAATGTATCTTGACATTGACTCATGGCAATTCAGAACCAGAAAACGGCTCCAGCTTATCGGACGATACTTTGGTAGCTATCAAACGAGTCAAAGATAGTTTGCTCCGCGTCGGTGGATTGAAGAACTTTCCAATCGATCTTTATCGGCAAATGTCAAGCAATCCAAGCAAAGATATGAAAGCAATTTAGAGTTAAAAAGAGAAGGCTGAAATCCCGTGACGGAAACAGATCACACAGTGATAGTGTTTCACAAGAGTTATCGTTTATTGAAATTAATGCTGAAATTCTTAGAAGGAAAAGTGTATTGAAGTAGCAGAGGAAACTGTCAATGAGGGCAACAAAGGTTGCAAGAACTGCTGACTAAAACCTCTGGACCAAGTGGCTCTTCAACGTGCCAGTTCGCAAATCGAAATGGGATTGCAAAGAAAACGTCAGCTCACAGATAAAACAGAAAATCTAAATAAGCGAAAACTGCAGATTATCAAACAGTAGTCTCAGGTCAAAAGACAGTGCAGTTATAGTTATACACAGTATAATAATTACCGAACTCTAATGGCAAGAATTATTTTGTTGTTATCGTGACAATTACGTTCCAACCAAACTCATTATATAGTTTTATTATGAGACATTGTTTTCTTTGGACATGTGCCGTTACAGGCATATAAATAGGTAGTTACAACACTCATAAACGTAAACATTGTTTTTCGTATAATATATCTTATTAGATCATGCAATAACTAACACTAGCGGAGTTATGAAGAAATACCAAAAGTCAGTGGCAGCTTGTAGCATTTGGTGCATCCAGACTGATTGAATCCTAGATTCTGACTTTCCTAAAATGACATCAATTCCGTGATCCTGGTATCATGACCCCGAGGAATAATAAATCACGAGAGTTCACTAGGTCCTACTCACGCTGCCACTGCCGAACATGATATACGTGTAAGTCTATCTAAAACAATAAGCGCTAACCATGAATTAAGTTGAACACTCAGTCTAATCATGATCGCAGGTCATGACATGTACAATGCAATGAAAAATATTGGGGCCTTATCCCTTCAATCAGATTTTTTTCAATTGCAAATTGATATGGTCAGATGACGTCAATTTTATGAAATTCAATGCGTTTGAATTGGAAAGTATAATCCTAAAAACCAAAAAAAATTTTCGTTAGTGTCGGGAGGCCTGTAAAAATGATGAAAAGCATGACTCATTTTGTTGGAAGTTGATGTAAAACTAAAGCTACATCATGGTCTGTAAATATTCTGAAACGTTGGAATGTATAGTCCAGCAGATACTACACGATTGATCAAACTTAAATATATTGTGACAATAAGTTTATATCATTAGATATCATCGGACAAATTCACAATGCCTGCATTTGAAAATTAGTCATGATGTTGCTCTTGTAAATATCACAAAACTACATGTATAATTATTACATCGTAGGCCTACTAGTACACTATACTTTGCGCAATGTTCCCTCCTTCAAGTCTTAATTTCAACTTGGGTGTGTCCAAGATTTGGACCCAATAATCATCTCTGGTTTCGAGATGAACTGCTGTTTCAAGACGAAGTGCTGGTTGTATGACTCAAGAGTATTTCAAACAACGTTTTGATTACTTTATCATTGTTATCGGCGTTGAGAGAAATTCGTCATTTGGTGTGAGAAATTTGTTATTTTGTGATGTTAGACATTCAATATTATGTGATGTAAGAAATCGATCATCGGAGCGGACCATGCCTTCAACAACTAGCAAGCCATGTGTAATAATCAGTCCAAATAAAGTAACTCTTTCCATTGTGTAATGCTGTCTGTTGAGCACGAGCAATTCTTTTTGTATTAAACCGTCTAATTGCTTGCTTTTATCATTCATTTAGGCCCATGGCCCGTGAACTCCCCACATTCAATACCTTTTGAAAATTGAAACTGTATTCTGAAAAAAAAGTTGCTAAGAAATCCACGACGTCAGTAGCGTTTTTGAAGTATGCTATTGTGGAAAGATTGCAGCACGAGGAATCTTATTTGAAAAAGTAATGAAAAATATGTCTGTAATTTGATCACTGTGATCAATTCTGGCCACGACTATGCTACTACCAAAGCCTTGATACTCATTCAAAATGCAGCAAACTGGAGTTCAATTATTTCCATGTGATGATATCAGAAATTATGTTTTGAGGAATTGTCAAGAAAAACGAACATCTTAAATGTATTGAATCAGAAGTCTAAACATCTAGCTTCAGACAAGATTATATCATCAAACATAATTCAAAGGCAAATTTTATACAGAAATCATCAACACACCAACAAGAAAAATGTTAAGAAGAAAAAGAAATTAAGAATAGACCTCAATTGCTGCTAATGAACGTGCTAAAGAAGACATACCGGTACATGTAATTAATCTCAATGTACTTTTTCCTTCAAAATATTCATATGTACAACTGGACCTACCGTAGACCTACCGTATGTATTTATGCTATAGAAAAAAATGTCTTTTTCCATGCAATGATATCTTCAGCCACTATGTTTTAAATGTTTTCGCAAATATCCGTTGAAATGAATTGTCTCCTTTCCAATTTTGCTTCCTCAGAAGGTGCACACCTAAAATTTGGGGATAAATTGAAAATAACGGCCTCAGAAAAGTCGCCATTTTTATGCACTCAATCACCACAGACGATGGCATATCTAAAATGCATTATTCAAGATTGAAACTATTGAAATAATGAAAAAAATGATATTATATTAGATAGCCATAATTTGACAGTGCCGTTAGTCCTACGTGGGGTAATAAGACAATTTCAAAGAATAGTGTGGCCAACAAATCATGCAAGGATAGGAACCACTTAGGTCTTAAGCCCTAAGAATTCATCAAATAATTTCCCTCATTATTTGATGGATAGAGGATGGCTGTGCGATTTTCTGGGATATAGAGAGGGAAATTATTTGATGAATCCCGAGGGATATATGAAATAATTTCAGAGCTATGTCCTAGAGAATTCTGTCGCCATCCCCTATCCGCTAAAAAGTATGCCAGATTGTTAGGACAAAAGACATCCGTAGTAGAATCCCTCTCAAGATTTTTCCTGTGAACAAATTCCATCTAATGTTGAAGGGATTCTGAAAACGATGCTGCAACTATGTAACAATCTGGCACAGGGTTTTAAGGTTTTTATCTTACCCGCCCACAGAAAAGCAACATTTACAATAAACAGAAAATAGAAAACATCTATAATTTGATCACTGCGATCAATTCTGACCATGACTGTAACTTAAAATTTGTATTTTGATTATTTGATCAATATGCCCAAATGTCACATGTTGATATCTCCCATTCCTCTGATCAGTAGGATTATAATGTGTTTAACTGATTTGAATATTGGGCTTTCTAGTTTCATCTGTAAACTTCTGTCATTTTCCTTTTCAGCCGAACTTTACAGTTGATCAGATCCGGTCCATTATGGACCGGAAATACAACATCCGGAATATGTCCGTCATTGCCCATGTCGACCACGGAAAGTCCACTCTTACTGATTCCTTGTTGTCCAAGGCTGGTATCATCGCTGCTGCCAAAGCTGGAGAAACCAGATTCACTGATACACGAAAAGATGAACAAGAACGTTGCATCACAATCAAATCCACTGCCGTATCCATGTATTACGAATTAAATGATGCTGATTTAGAGATGGTGAAAAAGAACGGCCAAGAAGTGTATGTGGATGAGAAGAAAAATGAAGAGCATGGTTTCTTAATTAATCTCATCGATTCTCCAGGTCACGTTGACTTCAGCAGTGAAGTGACGGCTGCTCTTCGTGTCACTGATGGAGCCTTGGTTGTCGTGGATGTGGTGTCTGGTGTGTGCGTGCAGACCGAAACTGTACTGCGACAGGCCATCTCTGAGCGCATCAAGCCCGTTTTATTCGTTAACAAACTGGATCTTGCTTTGTTAACCTTGAAAATTGAACCTGAAGATCTTTATCAGAATTGTCGGAGACACATCGAAAGTGTCAACGTCATCATTTCTCAGTTCTCCGATGAAGCTGGCCCATGTGGTAATCTACAAGTTGCTGCTGAAGATGGCACTGTTGGCTTTGGTTCCGGTCTCCATGGCTGGGCCTTCACACTGAAACAGTTCGCAGAATTGTACTCACACATGTTCAAGATTGATACACTGAAACTGATGAAGCGCATGTGGGGAGATAACTACCACAATGGAAAGAAATGGACCACCAGCACCTCAACCGCTTCTAAAAAGGTCGAAGGCGAACCTGCATTTCGACGTGGTTTCATTGCTTACGTGCTTGACCCCATTTATAAGGTAACTACAATCCTACCTCGTCATTTTATCTTACGAGTTTTGACTTACGAGAGGTACTCTATTTTCAAGCTTTTTCGTCATTTTGATATTCCACCATTGAATCGCTTGATTGAATGGACTACGTTTATAACAACGATGCTATCGTATTTAGCCATAATGAGCGTTATTTGGTTTCCTTTTCCAAAAATGGACAATAACCCAGGATTGACACTTGTCAGTGGTGGTTTTTAAGAAGCTACGGAAACCAATTATTCATTGTTTCTATGACTTCCAACATGATGTATCACAATAGCAAGCCTGAAGTATTTTTTTAAAAGTGTGGCATCAATGATAGCTCTTTTTAGAGCAATGCAATTGAACGAACAGATGGCCAAATAATGAAGTAAGGAATATCTCATTACATAGAAAATCCCGTTTAAGCTGGAGAAAATAGTCTGGCTTTCATAACGAATCCTTAAATGAACAAATAGTTGTAACTTCTGTCCATAATGTCTGTCTTACAATGTAAATATAACGTTAAAACTTGTAATAAACCGCCACCCTGACGAAGTGTTCGATAAATAGAACGCCACTTCCTTTTTTTCGGCAGTATAAACAGTGAACACCAAGATAGTTGTTTGCATAAAGCCCGGCCGATATTTGACGCGCTATTTGTACTAGGGATGTACCGATATATCGGCAGATTATCGGCAGCGTTTGTGACATATCGGTTATGGGCCGGTATCTAAAAAAATTGCCGATATTATTTCTGAAAATAACAATTTTTACGATTTTTAAAAAATTTTAATTTATTCAGTATTTACATAATTGCATGCAGCGATTATCTAAACTATTAAACGAAAGTTTAAAACAAAATTTTGACTGAATGCTGGCTTAATATGATGCGCTATTCCTATTATGTAGTTGGATAGTAAAATTAAATGTAGTTACAATTACTTTTTTACACCATAATTTACCAAGAATTGAACTTGATTATTAATATGAAACCTTTGTCTAATTGTTTGCTTTGTCTTCTTTAGATCATCCAGTATCCTAAGCTAAATTTTCACATTCTTATCCAAAACTATTTTCTTTTCAAGACATAAATTTCTACAGAAACGTCAAGCAATATTATTGTTATTGTCAGGTAAACTACACGTTTACAATAAAGCAACGATTGCGGTACTTCTTTAGTTAAGAGTATTCATACTGGAGCTTCATTTTGCAGTGAACACGTGAAAAGTAAAGTATCTTAACATAAAATATTTACACTTATGGTCATATACTGTGAAATATATAGTCAAAAGGGCGGATATTGGATAGGTTATGTTAAGGGACATTGTACACGTTATTGTACATGGAATATGTTACATGAACATCGGCAGTGCCGATATATCGGCCGATATTTGATTTCTTGTCGATATATTATCGGTATCGGTTATCGGCAAAATTTCGCATATCGGCACATCCCTAATTTGTACTTCTTGTGTCCTCTAAATGTGTACCTGACTTCATTATGAGCATGTGCTTTAAAATAGTCATCAAGTGCCTATAATGTTAACCGCGATTTCTGTTGTTGGTCATCTTTTCTTTTAGGCAGTGATATTACGCGAATAATATACTATTTACTACCATGCTACTATACTATACTATTAATATACTATTTAACTACTATTAACTTATTTACTATTACCTATTATTTTACTATTAATATACTTTAATATATATACTATTTAGTAAACCATATATTTATTTGCAAATTTTTTAGATGAACATGTGCGATAACGCAAGCTTTATTGAAGCGATTTTTCTTAATACTTATAGATTCGGATGTTCAAAAATAGAAACGTCATCTGTACTAGACCGCCACCCAATAGAGAGGGTTGAAGGCGATCTATTCAGGTTTTGCGGTAGTTTTTTTTTCATATATTTCTTAGGCACTAATGCATTATGGCAATGTACGAGGGGCGTACCAAAAGTTCGTGACGTTTGATTACTGTGCTTTTAATTCGACCTTTTTCTTTGATTATTGATCGTTGTCATGCTGTATCAATCATGTGCATTGCCTGTGAGGTATTATCAGTTGATCGGTAACCTATAGAGATGCGAACTGAAGCCGGTAACTAGTGAAGCAATTTTACTTTTTGTCAGCATGACGGACTTCAAAAATCGTAACTGGAGATCTTGTCTGCTCTTTCTGTTCAAGTAACGGGAAACACCAACCCGATCGGCTGAGCGTCTAAAACCAGTCTTCGAGACAATGTCCCTGCAAGAGCGATCATCAAGCAAATGTTCCCAGAGGGACGGAAGTTATTGGAAGACGTGAGCGCTGTGGTCATCCATCCAGTCAAGCCAGCGAAGAAAATGAAGATTTGGTTTGGCAGCTGATCAAGTCTGACAGACGCCCAACATTTGATGAACTGGAGGAAAAGTCTGGCCTGCTGTCGCGTGGGACTCATGAGGGTATCTTCCATGACCGCCTTGAGTTGTCCAAGGTTTCGGCTCGTTGGGTGCCACGGCTGCTGACTGTGGAACAGAAAGGCGCCTGGGGTCACCAACTCCTCTGCTGTGCTTGGTCTTATGGAAGACCATGACGAAGGGTTTTTGAGGAGATTCATCACGGTTGATGGAACTTCGCTGCCAAACTTCATGCCATAATAGAGACGAAAAGAAAAATGAATGCAATGGATAATGCGAGGTGAGCAGCCACCAGATCACGCCGAGACAGCATCTTCTGCGGGCAAGTTCCAGGTGACAGTCTTTTGGGATTGCGAAGGTGTGATTCATGTTGACTACTGCCCTCCTGATCACGCAATCAACCCCGAAAACTACAGCAGCCCCTCACAGATCGTGCGCAAGATTTTACCGTAAAAAAGACGAAAAGATTTCGCGACGCTCTTCATGTCTGCAGCATAACGCAGGGGACCAAGGAGCGAAGCGAAAACGATGACCACAATCAAGCAGCTGAAGTGGCAGCTGCTTCCTCTCCCACTGTACTCCCCTGACTTGACCTCTAGTGACTTTCATCTCTTCGGTCCTATGAAGTAGGCAGTCGGGGTATTCGATTCAATGGTGAAAGAGATAAAGAGAGCACCGAAAGCTTCATTCGGGGAATTTCCGCACGATTGGCTTGAAGAAGGAATGAAGAAACTTGAGAAGAAGTGGGAAAGTGTATTGAAATTTAAGGTGACCAGATCGAGATAGGAGTTTTGATATGCCTTTAATTCTGTCAATAAATACTTGCACAAATAAAAGTTAAATGCTATTCTTGTGAAAAGCGATTATCAGAACTATAAGAAATAATATCTAGACATGCACTTGCGCCAAAATGAACGTCTATAGACAGGAGAGACAAACGTCACGAACTTTTGATACGCCCCTCGTAGTAAGAATCATTCCGAACCTCATGTCTGATGAATTTCGATGTTAGAGAAGATGGGTTATGCAGCAAGCTACACTCCATGCTTTCAGAGATGCGTGCATTGAGTGTGGAGGGCGAATAATTTTTAGTTTTTGATCTTAGAACTAAAACTGTGGCGGCATCGCTAGCGGCCCAAGTGGCTCCTTCGCCTTATGCGTTATTTGTTTCAAATTATTTTGAAGGTAGTTCGAATTCGCACTGTATTTTTCTTATGCGCATTAGCTGTGCCTGAGTAGTGTTATTAGAAGATTATTGTCGCGCAGACAAAAACTATTGCAACCATGCTGACCGTGGGGTCGCTGGCTACCCTTTCGTAGATTATGAAATTTTTGGTATATCAAGCACACACTTCATATTGGCAGTTAGTTACATTACAAGCGTGTTGGGTTAGCCAATGTGTGATTATGTTCGTGTTGCTTTGTATTATAGGTCAAATGTATGCATTCCGATAACTGATGAAAGATGACAAAGAATACAATTTCCTTTTATAGCACACTGAAGAATTTAACAAACATATCACTGATGCAGTGGTTTTCATTTTTGATGTCTTGCCGCTGAGCAACTTATACTTTCATCAAGTAACTAATCAAAGCTCTAATGAAGCACCATCTATAATGTGACTGGACCGATGAAAAGCGATATTTCCAGCCTTCAAAAATCTTTTGTACATTCCACTATTACCTTCATTCTACATTATGATGAAGCATGTTTCATGCGTGTCATCTGATCGGGAAACCGAATGATATAATATTTCTCGTTATTCTGAATAAAGAAATACCTACTTTCGTTGTGATGCCCTATTTGTATTTGAGATAATATGCCATTGTTCATTATCGTTGCAGATGTTCGATGCCGTTATGAACAACAAGAAGGATGTCTACACGAAATTGATCGAAAAATTGAAAATTAAGTTGACATCAGAAGAGAGGGATTTGATTGAAAAGCCTCTTCTGAAAACTGTGATGAGAAAATGGCTTCCTGCTGGGGATACTCTACTTCAGATGATTGCCATTCACTTGCCTAGTCCAGTGACTGCACAGAAGTATCGAGTAGAAACTCTGTATGAAGGTCCAATGGACGACGATGTAGCCATGGGTGTCCGCAACTGCAATCCAGATAGTCCATTGATGATGTACATCAGTAAGATGGTGCCCACCAGTGACAAAGGCCGATTCTATGCATTCGGTCGTGTATTCTCTGGTGTATGCTCTACCGGACAGAAGGTTCGCATTATGGGTCCCAACTACGTTCCTGGCAAAAAGGAAGATCTGCACGAGAAGGGTATTCAAAGGACAATCTTGATGATGGGTCGTTATGTGGAACCTATTGAAGATGTGCCTTGTGGCAACATTTGCGGTCTTGTCGGTGTGGATCAGTTCTTAGTGAAAACTGGTACTCTTACGACATCTGCTGCTGCTCATAACATGAAGATGATGAAATTCAGTGTATCACCGGTTGTTCGTGTCGCTGTCGACTGCAAGAACCCCTCAGATCTTCCTAAGTTGGTTGAAGGTTTGCGTCGGTTATCTAAGTCAGATCCTATGGTGCAAATCACATCTGAAGAAAGCGGAGAGCATATCGTCGCTGGCGCTGGTGAATTGCATCTTGAAATCTGCCTAAAAGATCTTGAAGAAGACCACGCTGGTATCCCATTGAAAGTTTCTACTCCAGTCGTCTCCTTCCGAGAGACAGTCGGTGAAGAATCAAATCAAACCTGTCTTTCCAAATCTCCCAATAAACACAACCGATTGTACATGCGCGCAGCACCCATCGGTGAAGAATTGAGCGTTGATATTGACAATGGCAAAGTGTCCAACAGACAAGATTTCAAGGAACGTGGTCGATACTTGGCAGATACATACGACTGGGACATCACTGAAGCCAGAAAGATCTGGTGTTTTGGTCCCGACGGCTCAGGCCCCAACATGGTTGTAGATACCACCAAGGGTGTTCAATACCTCAATGAAATTAAAGACAGTGTCGTTGCTGCCTTCAACTGGGCCACGAAGGAGGTAAGTAAAAAAATTCAATCTGTCAAGTGCCTGTCAATAAATTCACGCATTTCTTGTTTAGGGCGTCCTTTGTGACGAGAATATGCGAGGTTGTCGGTTTAATATTCACGACGTGACCCTTCACACTGATGCTATCCATCGTGGTGGCGGTCAGATCATCCCCACAGCTCGCCGCTGCTTCTATGCCTGCGTCCTTACTGCAGCACCCAACCTCATGGAACCTATGTACCTCTGTGAAATTCAATGTCCACAATCGGTCAGCGGTGGTATTTATGGTGTCCTGAATCGACGACGAGGACACGTGTTCTCAAATGATCAAGTTGGAGATTCGCCTATTATGTGTGTAAAGGCTTACCTGCCTGTCATGGAATCTTTCGGTGAGTTCGGTTGATTCAATAGTTGAGGGCATTTTTTGGTCGAATTGAGTGGGATAATACTGATTTATTGGGGAACTGTACTGAATTATTTTTTGAGATACCATAGGTAAATTTCTAACTTTCGCCGTCTAATAGTGTGTTAAGTGTATGCGGAATATCATCCCTACACCACCGCCCATACGGTGGGACTATTTCGGATAGGAAAGAGAAATGTTTCAAAAAGAATCATCCGATTTCATTCGTCTATATCAAGTGTCCTGCGTGGTTTCTTTATGAAATTGTGTATGGAAATGTGTCTTTAACTTATTTCAGTCTTAGACCAGTTCATATAGTCGTCCGTATTGCGGATTGCGCATGTGACGTTACAGCCAAGGGAAGAGGGAAATCCCCCGTTACTCATCGTCATTAGCACGTGACTCGCATCGTCGCCTCGCCTACGTATGCAACTGTCCGTACGCAAAATAAATCGAGTTGAAATATATTCTATATAGTATTTCCGCATTGTCCGTACGCAAAATAAATCGAGTTGGAATATATTCTATATAGTATTTCCGCATTGTCCGTACGCAAAATAAATCGAGTTGAAATATATTCTATATAGTATTTCCGCATTGTGCAGACTGAAGTTTATTCCTCAAGATTCAAGGTGCCAAGGTTTACGTTAAGGTTCTGCTGAATGAAATAAGTCAATTTATTTCATTAAAATCAACTGAGGTTTTGTGGTAAAAGAAAATATCGTGAAACCGGCTCTTAGTATAACTGCAAATGATGCTGTGCTGAATTATAAAAACACCACATTTTCGTATATATTTACTGATAAGGTTGAAGGACCTCAAAAGATAAGTAATAAACCTGCTACACGCAATCATTGTTTTATGTAAAATCAACTTTCCCAAAGTTTTGGTAATTAAGCAAGTAAACTAAGAATTTCTACCCCCTCAACTTCTCAGTGTTTTTATGTTGATTTATTATATTTTCAATATGGAATGTAAGCGCTTTTGCAGTTGATGGGAAAACTTCTTGATTCCATTGAACTACTTTTATCTTTAAACTTGAATTTCTTAAAAGCGACAGAATTTGTGGAATCGGTGCCCATATTCGTTATCAGGAGACTGAAATTGATAAAGTAGAATCGTATAGAATCACGCTGTGATCAAAGTGTTTGCTCTAACACACACGGTCACTGGATTACTTAGTTGCATGAGATGATGTTGAGACTTTGCTAAATGTTATCGACGGAAGGTTAAAAATAGCTGATTTTACTCAGTTTCATTGCAACCGAACTAGACCCAATTTTTCAGATGGTCACTATCATGCCAGGATACAATTGAAGTCGTATTTAATAAATCCATGCTGAATTTGGTTGCTAAAGTTGCGATTTTCTGCTCCGAAGCATTAACCACTAAAAATTATATTTCTTCCATTTCATAGACATCTCTGATAAATTGTTGCTCATCAACCTCTGTAACACTAGAAAACGTGATTTACAGTAGTGAAGCTCTTATTTGAAATGGATCAGGTGATCAGGGTTTATAACGTTAACTAATTCACAATGTCATCTCTTTTACAGGCTTCACTGAAGATCTTCGATCTCAAACCGGTGGACAGGCTTTCCCACAGTGCGTCTTCGACCATTGGCAGTTGATGCCTGGTGATCCATTGGTCGAAGGTTCAAAACCACACGAAATCGTTATGGGAACACGAAAACGTAAAGGACTCAATGAGAACGTGCCGTCTCTAGATCGTTTCCTCGATAAATTGTAACTCATCGAAACTGTGCCACCGCAAAATGTAATATCCGACGTGACTTCACATGGGCTTTTGTTCGGTCAATATACACCGGCTTATTGGATTCCAAATTGTTGTTTTATGTCAGATGTATGATTATGAAAGAGCGCTGAAAATGACCGGAGGGCCCTTTAAGTAAAAAGTTGCAATTTACGGAGTTATTGAGAACAAAGAACGTCTTTTCAAATCAAAATGATTATTAAGCTTGGATAGGAGGATGGTTAGTGGTCACTCTTAGTCCGGAAGTGGAAAGGGGTAAATACACGGTATTGGACACCATTATCTGGGGAGTTGCAAAATTATTGGAGATGGATATTTATGATTCTAGTTGTGAGGAATTGCACGACAGGAGCCAAAAATTCAAATTTGAATTTCAGAAGGCAGAAAAGAAATAAAACGTTCTGTGGACAGGTGGAGTCTGCTTTGTTGATGCTATGACTTGTTCCATTGTTAGGAGTGCGCAGATTTGAGGGCTATATGCTCCTTTAGATAGCATAGAATATCCAGTGACGTTACTAACAGCTGCTGATTATTCAACCTCTAAACAAGTCTTAATAACGTCAACAAAACGGTGATTATTTTTTCCTGCCTTTTGAATTTGCAATTCTTCTAATATAGAATCACAAACCTGTTCTTCAAAACAACCATCTTCAGCATTTTTATAATATCTTAATGGTGATGCATCCATTCTGTCCAATGGGTAAATCCAATTTATTTCACAACATTTCTGTCTTTTCAACTTTGAGACTCAGCAGATCTGCAGATTTCCGTGAAAATTTGCATATATACTCATTTTTTACGCTGAACACGAAAATCTTAGCGGCGACCACACCTAATAAAAACTTTCCATAGAAATCTAGCACTTTTAACCCTTTGCTGCATAGCGTGGTTCACAAACAACAATTATTCAGATGAATGATTGGTGGATAAAGAATCGACGTTAGCCAATCATATCCCTCGCACAGGATTTCCATGATCTGCAGTTTGTGAATCAATGTTTACATCTATCACCGGTCACGTGCTGTTTCATGTGTTCCTGTTATTCAATTTACTATGTAGCCTACGATTACGCTTGACAAGCTCTCAACTTTTGTTGTGTGAAAACAACATCATGCAGCAGCGTTAACATTTCTTATCTCGCTTGCATTCTTTCCTTCGAATATAGAAGATAATTGTTGATCATTTTTCAACTCATCAAGTTATTTTAATACAAAAAACAGTCGACAGTAACGTTTAAATATAAAAACAGAAGTATATACATTCAAATTCAATTGATTTTCTGTAATATTGATCTTATGTTAATAAAGTAAATTCAGATATTTGTTCTATAATACCAATAATATCACGAAATCATTTTGATCCAGTAGTCTATAATCTGTAAGGATATTTTTCTCTAACCGTGTTGCAATTCAACGGAAGGCATATGTACTTATAAGTGGCGAATGCTCCGGGCATGCGGCGCATGCTCACAATTTGTGGCTTTAGAAGCACTTTTAACTGTGAGTTACTATTAATGCGATTCAAGATCAGACTGTAGCAAATCAGACCTTGTCAGCTGTCTATGAAAGCATGCGGAAAGGCAATAGCTACTACACTGCTGCTGCTGCCGCTTCCACTGTAGAAATCTGTTACTGAAAATACAGAT
The DNA here is from genome assembly GCA_907163375.1 of Prostheceraeus crozeri. NCBI lineage: Eukaryota > Metazoa > Platyhelminthes > Polycladida > Euryleptidae > Prostheceraeus > Prostheceraeus crozeri. The sequence goes on along the minus strand of CAJQUW010006088.1, from coordinate 80,666 downwards.
TGTTTCATAAAAAATGGATCACCCTTAAACATCGCCTTAACTTCAACTTTGTCTAACTCCGCCAAACTTGAACGAATTTCTCTGAAATTTGGAAGATATGTCAGTTGTGCTTACTAATATCATTGTTGGAAATTTCAAGCATGAATATTGAGTTGTTTTCCTGTTATAGATAAAAAAAGTAGTAGATAATTTGATCTTCATTTAGCAATGTTACACAAAATCATACCTCACTCTTATAAAATTACATTTGTTTCCTTTGTTATGTAATATGTTGTTCTACAAGCTATCAAGCAAAACAAAAATAAAGAAAATTGGTCAATCAGAGCCAGTATAGCACCATTATTCATCAACAATAATGTAACTGCTACATGTGATTAACTGGACTTCATGTTCCATAGCTTCCTGACTTCGTTGCGGTGGTGTTGGCAGCACTCCTGATTGCTTTTCAGCTAGAAATCTATCTCTTACCGGTTGAAAACAATACAAAGCACAAATGAACAATAGCGAGATCGCATTCACAAAAGGCAAAGTGTCAGCCTTGCTAGAACTAGTGTTTTCTTTGCGAGCTACGCGACTAAATGTCCCTTACACAAATGTGCATCGATGGCATAATGATGATTTTCGACTCTGTCGTAAAGAGGGCTCTGGCCGTCCACGCAAAACATCCAAACGTAGAGACCGCCTAATTTTGAGATTTGTTAAAGTTGATCCAAGTCTCTCGTTAACTGAGATGGCTGCACTAGTCTCGTCTATTTCTAAGTCCACTATTCGTAGAAGACTTATTGAGTCGAATTTCAAGAGTTGTAAGAGGCCCTCTCAGATCGAATTATCAGATCAGCGAAGTTATTTATGGCCGATAATGCTACGTGTCACAGGAGTAGTAAGAGTCTTAACTTATGCAAGTCTCAATTAGGGCTTAGGACATTATCTTGGCCAGTCCGTTCTCCTGATCTGAATCCCATAGAAAATGTATGGAGTATTCTAAAACGTAACGGGGTAAATCCAATTTATTCCACAACATTTCTGTCTTTTCAACTTTGGGTCTCAGATTTCCGTGAACTCATATATTTCCGTATACTCATTTTTTTACGCTGAACACGAAAATCTCAGCGGCGACCACACCAAATAAAAACTTTCCATAGAAATCTAGCACTTTTAAAAAGTCATTTTTTCTACATCTCGGTCAGAGGACAAATTGATGTCGGTCAGATAGATGTCGAATAGGAAACTCTTCGGCTTCTGCATTTGGGTTGCTGATGAAACTGGGAACTTAGGATGAATGCTTGCATGCGGAAAGCGAAGTGACCAAAATGTAACGTGTTACATATAATGTCCGTTGACCGTGACCTACCTTGTCCTCTGACCGAGATTTTTAAGGTCTCGGTCAGAGGACAAATTGATGTCGAACAGGAAACTCTTCGGTTTCAGCATTTGGGTTCATGAGACTGCGGGAACTTAGGAGTAGGACGAATACTTGAACGCGTAAAACGAAGTAATCTAAATGCAATTGCATACATTATCATGTCTTTAGACCGAGACCCTTGTACTCTGACCGAGATCTTCAATTTCAACGTTAAGAGCATGGATTCCTCCTATGTTGTGAAATTTCATCGATTCCTGACAAAATTTCTGGTTTCAGCATCCATATGAAATTTTTGGGAATATTCGAATTCTCTGGTCGAAAAAACGGATAAAAATATTTTTAAATCAATATTGCTCACTTGTAACGGCATCAAACTGAATTTTCTTTACGGATTTATAAACTAGCACACTAGAGGATTCGTTTGGTGCAAAACGTTTAATGGAAGAATCAATATTCTTCGAGAAAAGGTACCTCGGTCAGAGGACAGAAAACGTCTCGGTCAGAGGACATTTTTTTCATTGGACAATGGAAACCCAGTAAAAATTCAATGATTAATATTGATTATAACATTTAAAATTAGACTGTCTTAAAGAGCTGATCTTCTTCTTTCAGATGATATAAATATTAGTGGGTGTATTTGAATGTAGCTGATCGAAAATCCGTGTTGAAGTGAGAGTACTGCAACTTTGGACATGCTTTTTTGGTCTTTTTTCGGCAAAAAACGGCAACTAGTGAAAAAGGTCTTGGCTTTGTGACTTTTTAAAAACCATGCCATAATAGATGAGATCTTTACGGTTCGATTAAAAAAAACTATTGAAATCGGTTCAGAAATATGGATTTTACAAATCAAAGACACATTTTCGTCAAATGTTGTGGAATAAATTGGATTTACCCAACGTTCGTCGTTCACTGCTACCGACAGATGGCGTATCACAACTTACGTCACTGTTAAAAAGAGAGTGGAGAAAGTTAGATCAGTCAAAAATCAACGATATCATCGAATCAATGCCTAGACGAATTGGTAATGTCATTGACAATAAGGGTAGGGCCACAAAATATTAGCTTCTTAAGAACCGTTACTGTATCATAGCTTATCAGATTATATAAGGACATTTAAATATATTAGGGACATGAAATAACATGAAAAATGCTTTCTGTATCATACTTATGTTTTATTTAGTCAAATTTTAGGATGATCCACTTTTTATGAAACGGACTGTAGAATCGCATCGTTCCATGTAACACTTGCATCGCTGCCGAAGGCATCTTCCCGGCATGCGCTCATCGAGAGAGCTGACTAGGAGCTGACATGATCTGAAGATGGATCAATGCCATCAACGCACGTTGCTGACATCAGTAATGAATTCCCTCGCACACGTGAGCTGATGACCAATCACAAGGCGCCATGGGAATGACGACATTGTAGCTCCAATTTGATCGCATGGCCTGCTTAGAAACCGAGTGATGACATGTCTCGCGCGCACGCTTTCTCTCTTCAGAGAGTGTGAGAAATAAACATTTACTGCCATTCCTTCGTCACTTCATTAAGTTTGTGTGAACAGTTACTTGTGTATACGCCGACTCCCAAAACTAAAATGGCTGAAGATCAAATCGCGCCCTTGATTCAGACTCCGTTTAGTAGGAGAGATATAGCCGAGAAAAATGACATAATTTCGAATGGAAGACCGAAGCCGGAACTACCAAACCTCACGCGCATTCACAGGGACAAAAATAAAGAATTTGTAAGGCATTTTCATTCTTCCCAATATGATAATACATTTTGGTTGACTGGTTCGAGTGAGCTGAACAAATTATTTTGTTGGCCATCCTGTTGTTTTCAGGCGACCACAACACATGGTCTAAAACTGGATTTGACAATCTCAAAACGCTATCCATTTCTCTAACACGCCATGAAAAATCACTTAATCACATCAAGTGCTTTCTTCAATTAAACAGCTTCGGGAAAATCTATAGAATCGATCACCAACTTGGTCAACAGAGGCGTATCAATGACATGATGCATAATGAAAAAGTGAAAAAAAATCGCGAAATATTGACTCGCCTTATTGATGTCGTCTGCTCTATCGCCAAGCGTGAGCTTCCTTTCCGAGGCCATGATGAAGCAAAAACTTCGGCCAATAAGGGTAATTATTTAGAGACTCTCGATTTGATAAGTCATTACGATGCAACATTAGTAACCCACTTGAACGAGTCAACCATTTTTAGAGGGACTTCGTCGGCTATTCAGAATGATTTGATCGAGGCGATCAGTTCGTTATTAACTGATCACATCAAACAAGATTTAAAAAACTCAGAATTTGTGTCTCTCATTCTAGATGAAACATCCGATATAGTTAATAAGTCTCAGCTCTCAACTGTTGTACGATACGTTCATGAGAATTGTGAAGTTCAAGAAAGATTTCTTCATTTCACTGATATGAGTTCTGATCGGTCATCTGATGGACTACTACAACACGTGAAGCAATTGTTGATGAACTTTCACATGGAAAGTAAACTTGTTGCCCAAACCTATGATGGTGCTGCCGTGATGGCTGGCCACCAAAACGGATTAAATAAAAAGGTCAGAGACGTTGAGCCAAGTGCAATATTTGTTCATTTTGTTACAGCCATCAACTGAATTTGACACTTCAACAATCAGCCAAATTGATCCCTAAATGTACATCATTTTTCCAAACCCTGTCTTCGATGGCTTCTTTCTTTTCTCGATCGCCTTTAAGGACTGACGCTCTTCAAGATTTTGTTCAAAAAAGATTGCCTCGAGTTGCTCCAACTAGATGGAACTTCACCTCAAGACTGGTAAACACTGTTATGGAAAATTATGAAAATCTGAAGACATTTTTTCAGCATGTATTGGAAAATTCCCAAAACTGGGAAGATGATTGCATTGACAGATGTCTTGGATATATTGCTTTTTCTTGATAAGTTCCAGACTCGCTTTTTGATAACCGTATTTTCTCGTATTTTTTCACTGACAGATACATTATTTGAAATTTTGCAATCAAAAGGTATGGATATCTTGTATTGTGGACAAAAGATCCAGGAATTGATAGAAAATGTCAAAAAAATTAAAGAGAGTGATTTCGAACTTATTTTTCAAGAATCCTTTGTCTTTACTGATGCGTCTTTCGAAATGCGTAGAACTGAAACACTTGTAACGGCATCAAACTGAATTTTCTTTACGGATTTATAAACTAGCACACTAGAGGATTCGTTTGGTGCAAAACGTTTAATGGAAGAATCAATATTCTTCGAGAAAAGGTACCTCGGTCAGAGGACAGAAAACGTCTCGGTCAGAGGACATTTTTTTCATTGGACAATGGAAACCCAGTGAAAATTCAATGATTAATATTGATTATAATATTTAAAATTAGACTGTCTTAAAGAGCTGATCTTCTTCTTTCAGATGATATAAATATGGTACAAAAAATCATGGCCCTATAATTATCACTGCTTTACCTCTCCTATACTATGTGTTTCTGGAATTCTTGTCAGTGAACAGCAATTAAGGTATTCAAAGGTTCCTCTTGTATTTGGAATGAGACAGACAATATTGCGCCAGAATCACCATTTTTGTAGCTGATTAGCCCTAAAGACTCGATGATCGGCGAAAGTTCGCGTCTGCTACTCGTTGCCAGGAGATAATGTGTTTGTCTTTGAGTTTATAAGCTATCAATGCTGGTAAAATATCTATCAATGTCATAAAATTGGTATGCCCTCTTCAACTATTTGCGTCAATTGACGCGTCTCGGTCCTAGGTAGCGTGAGAGAACAGTAAAATAAATGAAGATATCAGTTTCATATCAATTCAATTTGTAGAACTGAATGAGATAGTAAAAAGTCCACAAATCCGAAGCCAATATCTATAATGGTGTAGAAGACAATAGAGCATGCGCCAATTGACGCATCTCGGCGCTCTAGTGTAAATTACCCTTTCGGAAAAAGATAGGCTAACATATTCTTCCAGAGGCCAGCCTAAATCAATTCAAATATTAGCAGAGATGTAAGTGCAAACTTGTCAAAATCTCCTGGTTAAGTCTTTATATCTGAGTATTAGTCTTCACTGTATGTATGTCACTGTATGTCTCACTGTTTGGGCTCGGGTAATATTTTTTATTCTAACACCTGTTATAGATCTCCATTCTAAATCCCAATGTTATGACAATATAATATGTACCAGACAAAGAGAAAAAAGCAAATAATCCAATTGTATGCATTTATTGGTTACTTATCAAAACTTATCACTCAAGGCCACATGGCCTTCAAAACGATTTAACACAAAAATCACTTGCAAACATCACAAAGTGGTCGACGAGTACAGTGGTTGCGGCACACAAACCTTTCACAAATTTGGCATCTTACCTTCACTTGATTTCGCTTTGGACAAATATGGCAACGTCCTCGTTGAACATCACGTTCCGCCACACTGTCGTCGTCCGGATTCATGACGGGTTGGACTTCTACGCCGATTCTTGCCATCGGCATCGTCTCTTTCAGGTTATGCCGAATGTTTGCAGTTTGAGATCTTTCGACGACAAGTGGACGCATCAAGGATGTTGCCAATTCAAGCAAGTACAGGCGTCGTTTGTCCTTGTAGACATATCCCATTTCTTCCAATAAAAGTACGGGTACTTGAATTATCTGTAGATGGTAATGGCAATCAGGGATATCAATGTCTTCGTTATCCGAGGACTCCTCGTCCTCAGTCAATATGTGATCGCGGACTCACTCTCTGTCGCGTCGTCAGTGGCCTCATTTACGTCGTCTTCGTCTACACCAGATAAGATGCCGTGCAAAGCTTGTTCTGCACAAAGGGCCGTATGCATAAAAATGAGAAAATCTTTTTCTCACAATTTTGTGAGATAATCTTATCAATTAATGCATAAAATTTCTCACACTCATAAGCAATTTTTCCAATAGAGAAATTCTTAGTCGTCTCAAAGATGAGAAAAAGGCATGCATAAAAATGAGTTTTGAGATTATCTTGCTAGAAAATCTCATAAAATCATAAGCAACAAATTCGTCGCTCAAGACCGATCAATTAGTGTCATGGAAACTGATGGATGACTAATTCTTAGTCTATATTTTCGCACACACAATATATCTTCAGTCGGTTTCATTTACAATCTTGTTGAGCTTTAGCGTAGGACATGTAAGAAGCAGAAGGATTTTTAATCAATGTCGGGAAGTAGCAAGTAGCCGTTATAAAGCTTTACATCGCTTTGACGAAGAAAATATCGAGTGGTTGGCATCTTATAATCTTCCAAACCTCAGAAACAAGGGGTTGTGCAGCTTCATCTAAAAAGAAGGTGGAGATAACTCTGAGATATCTTGCCAATCCAGGTTTTCAAACTCATATTGCTGAACAAACTGGCTTTCACCAATGTACAGTTTCGAGAACAATAAACGAAACAGTCCCGTTAAATAGCCCAATGGCGAAACAATGGACAAAATTTCCCGTAAATGCTGCTGAGAAACGAAAGGCAAAAGTCAGTTGGTTCGACGAGGTGGGTTTCCATCGTGTATAGGAGCACTTGATTTGTACACACATCAGAATCGATAAACCTAAGGGTGCATTTGGAGATGAATACATCAACCCTCAAAGGAACACCAACATTAAACGTACAAGCCACTTGTAACGAAAAATGGATGTTTACAAGTATCGAAGTAAGTTGACCTGGATCTGTTCACGATAAGCGGATCTTCAAAAATTCAGAAGTGTACAGGTTAGTAGTAACCCATGTTTTATTTAAAGGATATATACATGTAGTATTCTGCAGGGATCTTTTCTGTGACTTCCCCAACAAAAGTGTAAAAGACTCACTTAAAAACTAAACTTAATCCAATCAAAAGTAAATAGTAATTTCACAGCATTGGCATAACTATACTTTTTACTGAACAATGAAGAAAAAAAGGATCGAATAGCAGCAATAATAACAATCACGAAGATGTTAAAGGTAAATCTCCATGAGGCCATAGACCCTGAGACTGTCGGTTGATATATTGGCTGAATCATCGAGCTTAGTGAGTCGAGATTCGTCGGGACATTCGGAGGGATCGACTGATGGTAAAGCACATATCGTAATTATTGTTTATAGAACATGAAACATGGTGTCCGCGGCCTAAAAATGTCCTTGAATATCATTGAGTATCACAGATGGGCCGCTTATGTATATTTATAATAACTTCATATGTCGAAGAATGTAGGAAAAAGTTTTTATCTGATATGTCAGACAAAACTTGAACCGATTTAGTAGACACATAAGTAATTTAAGTTAACCACGATCGATGATTTAGTATACTTCTAGATATCAATTCAAATTCTTGAATCGTGTGAACGGTTGCATAAAAATTCTTTGACCTCTTACCAGCCCGTCCTCATATGTCTCATGTGTCATGCTTAGGTGTCGACTTTCGGCTGTAATCGTTAAATGACATGTAACATCATTTTTTAGTGAAACATGCTTTCCGACATGAGGAATAATATGTACGTTTTCAGCATCGCAACGGGAGGTTCTCTCTATTTTGTATGTGGTGGACATATGGCTTTCCACAGACCTCAAACAGTGATCAATATATAATTTATCAGTTAATAACTTAAATTCCATGGCTTCAGAATTTCTATTGCAGATGTTTTCAGTGAATCAGTTGTATAATGCCCTTAAGTCTTCAGAAATCCTTAACAGTTGGTATAATACTTTTATAAATCTTATTTTTTTATTAAATAACTGTCCCTTATGTCTGACCAGAAAGGCATAATTCGCTTCAATGGCACATATCAGTTTACATCAGGATTGATTGAAATCATGATTTTTATTTATATAAAGAACCTGGTTTACTTTTTCCACTAACTGACTCAGTCCACTTTGCAAATGAGTAAGAAAACACAAGTGATTCCAAATAGTTCAATTAAAACTTAAATAAGCGATTTTCACTACAGAGAAAGTATTACAACTGTGTTAAGGTATAGTCAGTCACTTGCTCATCATGGCAACTATTACTCACATCAACAAGACGTCTTTTCTCTCCTAAGTATTTCTTCTTTAAGCGGACGTAGGACAATTGTTCAAGTAAAATCAATCTCTGCAACTCGGTGTTATTCAGATTTTTCGTTTCTGGAGTCTCACCGGCGAGATCTTTCTCCTTCCTTTTCCCCGGTACCGATGACTTTGCTGAGCATGAGTATTCAGGAAGATTCTCCATGGACGATTCAAATCCAGCTGAGACAGCTCCTTCTAAGCGCGCGAAGGTAGGATTTTCGTCATGCATAAGAAGATTAAGCAGATTTCTCTCCCACTTCAATAAATTGATTGGTTTGTTACCAGTCTTGTTTCTGTCACTTTTATTTTTGACGCGCATCTTCAAATTTGCAATTTTCTTGATCATTTTTTCCTTATCAAAAGGTCGACCCAACAATTGCGTCATAGATGTACACACTTGAGCAATCGCCTCACCTTTCTTCGATTTTTGTTGTGGTGTGTTGCTTTTCTCAAGTAAAACTGGATAGGTATTCAGTATATCGACGAGAATTTCATTTTCATTCTCCAATAATTCTGCTGTGCTTGCAGTAAACATCTCACTGAAGTGCATCGATCGTATAAATGGTAAACGTCCGACGAAAGAAGATATTCGTTTAGCAACATGGAAACAGCGCGATCGAACAATCAATCACAAATGAGGACTACGACAACAAAAATAAGTGATGCATAGTTGGAATTCGTATTTGACTACATGATTGGCTCATGAACAAAAATTCGCTTGTGATTGTATTAAACTAGGAGAATGAGAAAAAGAAATTCTCGTTTGTTTTGCATTAAATGTGATATTGCTCACGATCTCATTGCAGGTGGTGACAAAATCTGTCAATCAACCGCTGCAAATATCTTAGCATTGAAAGAGAATTTCTTCTACTCCGAGCAGAACTTTATGCATACATAAATGAGAAAATCTTAAGTATGAGAATATTTTAGCTTCATATCTGAGAACTTCTTTTTGAGAAAATCTCATTTTTATGCATATGGCCCAAAGTCTTCTAGGTCTGCTACTGCTAGCTATGACAGATTTCATAAAGAATGGATACAATGTTGTGGTATACCTTCGATGCCTTGTGTGATGACTAATCAGTAACGACACTGATCTGCTACCAGAGAGCGCTCGCTAATCATAAGAGCGGTCAACCATGTTGTCATCGCAGTGTCGGTGACCGAACGTAGATGTCAATCAGCACGTGTGAATGTAATCGATGTATTCCACTCTCCAGCGTGGAATAAATGAATCAAACCGACGCGACTGTGCGAAAATAGACCCTCTCTGCCTGCTACCACCTGCAGTCAACCATGGTTTATCTTACTTATATAACCTTGTGAAACTGGAAAACAGTGCAGACAACGTACGTAGGCAACGGAGGCACTTCACTAAGATGTGGTGTGTTAGAAACGTTCAGGCAACGTGTAAGCAACTGGTCAAAAATAACGGTGTTTCAGCAACCTCGAGGCAACTATGTAAAAATGATCGTGTTTCACCAACGTTTTGGCAACGTGTAGGCAACCATTTTTGACAACCGGCAACCAAAGGCAACCGTGGCGTCGTTCAGGCAACGTTGCCGACACCAAGTATGGCTCATTGGGCAATCCCCTGCAGACAATTAAAGTAAATTTCTCGATACGAGTACTGTCATGCAAGTGAGGACACCACAAGGATGAAAGTCACTGACTTTCAGCTTTTGTTTCCACCTCGTTACGAAATTACATGTATTTTTTGGCTACCCGAGCCCAAAAGCCTCTAGATGTAAGGAACTCGGGGCAAAGTGCACACGCCTGCACAAAACCAATCCCTTTAGGCTATGAAGCGAATTTCTCAAAACGAATACTGCCATGCAAGAGAGGATGCCAATAGGATAAAAGTCAGTGACTTTCGGCTTTTGATTCCACCTCGCTACAAAATTACATGCATTTGTTTGCTACCCGAGCCCAAAGCCTCTAGATGCAACGGACTAGGGTTTTAAACAACATTTTCAAGATAAAGAGGGGGACACGGAAGCTTAAGACACGGAAACTGCTTTTTTTTCGGAAATCCAAATCTACGTTACACTTTCCGTCCGGAAACTGAGAGCAGGGGAAAGAAAGTAAGATTAAGAGATACACCGGCTTGCGAATACTAAGAATTGATAGACGTCCACTAATTCTAAGAATTGGCCCCTACTACCTATTTGACTTTTGAAGCGCACCTGTAACGAAATGACATAACAACTTCCTTTCCATATGTATAAAAACTATTGAATTGAGTATCATGATTTTATATCAAACAACAAATTGGACGGAAAGATTTCACTTGTTCAGGTTCATAGCGGTCATGTGGCAATCACTTCACCATGTGCAGCTCCCAGATCATCCACAAGTGGTGGTAGACTCACTCCAGCGCCTTCGGATTGTGTAACAAACAAAGTGCTCTTGACTGGTCTGCAAAAATGGGAGAATTTTTTTGAACATGACGCTGGTGATTTCAGACTTAAAGATTATCTACATTTATGGAACATCAATGGAAACATCTAATCGACTTTAAAAGTCAAAACGTTTATTGCCAACTTGAAAAATGCAATACAAATATGTGATTAGCAATAAAATGGCTATATAAAATGAATGAGAGATGGAGAACGAGATGTACAACTAAGTGAAATGATAATACGGATCGGAATTTACATACATTTATGGAAACATCAAATTGACTGCAATAATAAAAGTAGAAACACAATAAAAATTAAAATTCAATGTCATGATAAGTATTACCATGAAATCTTGAAAAATGTAGATGCAAGCTTTGATTAGGAGAGAAAATTATTAAATCATTTAATTTTTGATTATTATAAAATTATTAAAAGCGACACGATTTCAATGTCGACCTTAAACAAATTGTAAGTAGCATGCAAAAAAAATTCACATGACATGGTAATTACGGTGCGCATTTCAAATTAACTCTAAATGTCAGTCTGTTGCATATTAACGCTTATATTACGAGCATATGATGTTTGCGAGAACGTCGTAATTAAATCTCGAAGATGATATTAAATGTTTATTCTACCGGTTTCAAAAAACATTTAATATCAAAAAAATTAATTTGTTTCAAGATAAACATTCAATATCATCTTCGAGATTTAATTACGACGTTCTCGCAAACATCATATGCTCGCAATTATATCATTAGCATCGTCAATCGATCCGTCGTTCGGAGTTGTTTAACCACATATATGAAACTAATACTTATATTACGGAAAGGGGCTATATAGTTGTCCGCGCTTCCGAAGCACATTTTCCAGAATAACAACGTAAAATGTGCGATTTCTGAACACAGAAAATAAAGTTTAGAAAAATATATCCAGCAGCAAATTAAGATGCCATCACGATCACTGCTGTTCTATTGAAATGAGTGAAACATGCGACTTTTGAAAATGTGCGAATACTGAAAAAAATTTACTGCAAATCATACGCTGATGTCTGCATTCTGTTATTTAAGCTCCATTTACGATTTACGGAAGACAAGACCCCATAAGTAGGAGGAACTGATCTGAGAATCCAATATTGACTTCATTGAAAATTGTCGATTATGCTGGGTCCGTCCATTCCTACGCGAACAATTTCCCAACATCACACTCAGTTATGGCACTTTTGTGCAACCTTAGAATTCGGAGGTTGAAAACGAGTACAAAATCAAAACCAATGCACCTGTCCGGGATACCCTCCTGGGGTCTGCGCGAGGCCTCGCAGGTCGGCGGGCGCGGCGGGCTGGGGAGCGGCGCCGGCGGCGGGGGAGCAGGCGGTGAAGGGTCGCGGTTCGCAGGGTGCGTTGGGGGGGGTCCGGGTCGCACTGGGTCGGGCGTGATGGCTTTCGCTGCGGCGGGGCGGCGTTCTGGCTAGGGCGTGTCTCTCCTTCCAGTCGTCCTCTTCCAGTCTCGTACGCTCCCCTCTCGTGGTAGTCCCGTCTCCTCTCCGTAAAGTATCCCACAAACGCACGTGAATGCGGGGTTTGATCATTTGCAGGGCTTCTACAGAATCTGGAAACCATTTACCAGAATTTCCAAGATATACATTCAAAGAAATTCCAGGATTCATGATTAAATCTCGGATTTAGAAGCGCTTGAAAACCCCAAAATATGTCATAGTTATGTGACAAAGAAGTGTAAAACATGTGAAAAATGTGAAGATTCAGTGTCTAACTGGCAAGAATACTGAAGAAAAACTTTAAGGCTTGCTCATCACCTTGCCAAACTTTGATGTTTCAATCAACAAACGAAATTTAGTGATACAATCACTTTTTTATATTATATTCAGTCTAAGCACGCTAACATACCAGCAGAACAGTGAGTGACCCTTAGCAGCGCCATTCACGTCTTTACTCATTGCTCACCGGACTCAAGCGAATCTGACGCTTAACTGTCTACTGTCGTAGCGTTCTGTTTATGAAATTTAGTGACGAAACGATATTTTGTGATTTGAAAAAAATATTTAAATGATTTTATGCAAGTTTACTGCATATTGAATGACAATCAAGGCTTCGGTAGTACCATACGTTTAGCAGGTCAAAAATATGATAACAGACTATAAGACAAGCAACACTCTTTTTTACAGCCGCGAAATTTGTTTTTCAACCAACATTCATTTTTGGAAAATGAGTTCGATTTCACAGATCTTATATGCTGGCTACAAACAAACCTTTTCCATGTGCCGGTTTCATTTTCCAGGATTTCCAGGACCTGTAGTAACTCTGATTTGACAATCAATTGACAAGTGTGCGTGAAATTGTTCAAACTTCATCGGATGACACAGCGAAAAATCTTGGACTTGATACCCTTCATCAATTTTCCATGCAGTAGACATGTTGCAAGTCTAAATGAGACCATGGATATACGTTTGTCATGCCTCAAAGAAAAATTACAAGCAACCGGGCTGTCGGGGAACATGTCTGAAGAAAAGGCTATAGTCCTACATTATCATTTTGCAGCTAATCGGAATACATGATTATCCACTGTCAGTTTCAATAACCACACTATCTCTGGTTTCCTTAAGTGCCTTCATATGCAAGTGCTTGTTTGACCGATCTCGTAGTAGCTGTCAAATTGCTCTTTTTAATGTAGCAGTTTAATGAAGCACCTTATTCTTCGGAGTTTTTATTTTTCTAGATGATGGGCGGTGGTTTCCATAGCACAGTGGATTGATGCTTGGTCTAGGGATCTTTAGGTCCTGAGGTCGAGCCCCGAAGGTGTCATTGGAAGTTGTCAGAAAGGGCATCCGGACTAAAAGATTACAACGCTCCAGATTAAAGTCTGACTATGTCAGCACCGTCCAAGACCCCAGTTTTGGGGAGCAGTGACGTTAAACCATCAAAAAAGGCGGACTTTGAATGTGAAAGGAGAACTACCCATCCCATGTTGTTGAAGTTTATGTTTCATGACAAATGCTACATTTACAGCATTTCATCATGGCACCCAGCAATTGGTTAATGCAAATAATATTTTCTACCTCATGCAAAATTGCCAACATTTCTAATCGTTTGAAAAGAATCCATAATTTGAATGATGGCTAATCACTGAACACAAGTGACATCTCACCAGGCTAAGGTGGTTTATGTCTCTGCTTCTTGATTACAGTGTGTTTAATCAAATACAGGCTCAGCTCGTATTGCATGCAGAAAGTGAAGAAGAGCTGCGTGAAAAACTTAAGACGTGGAATAGCTGCCGAACATCAAAAGGTTTGAAAGTTAATGTGGCCAAAATGAAAGTGACGAGAACTGCAGTAGGCGAAGGAAAGGAAAGATCCTAATAATCTGCAAATATCCGTGTCTGTTCGAGTAGTGTCGGCTGTAATTCAATACAGTCTACCAGGTGTCGATCACGGACTCACGGACGTTTTAGTGATAAAAAAAGGCAGTCTGACAAGAGCGTCGTCGAACTTCTTGTGTGGTAGATGCTCGCGTGATACACCCGTTATGACAAACAGAAGCCCAATGAAAGCGATCCTTTGGAGGAAGGCGAGTGCAACACTGTTACCCGTTTCTGCTACTTGGGAGACATGTTGGATTCCGATGGTAGAACGGAGGCAGCTGTGACGAATTCAATCGGGCTGGAAGAAATTCCGAGACGCCTCTCCTGACCAGTCGTGCTACTCCACAATGGATGAAGGGCAAGATTTACGACTCATGCGTCAGAGCCTGCACGACGTACGGAAGTGAGACATAGGCAATGACAGTTGAAGGAAAGAGAATAATGGAGGTTGCAGACAGGAGGATGATCAGGTGGATGTGTGAAGATAGAGTTACCAGTGAAGACCTGGAGCGCCTGAACCTGAAGTCGATCGATGAGGTCATGCGGGTGTGCAGATTGCGTTGGTGCGGCCATCTGGTGCGAAAGGATAGCAGCGATTGGGTGACGAAAGTATGGAAGATGAAGATCAGCGGACCAACGCCAAGAGGCCGCCCATAGAAGACCTGTGAAGAAACAGTGTCCACAGACTCACTGCAATTTGTGCCTCAAAGAAGCCACCGCCGTCGATCGGAACAGCTAATGGTATTCCATAAACAATCATCGTCCAATCCAACGGAGGTGGAGAAAAGGACGTTAAATGGATCAAGTAAGTAAATACTCAGCATACAAAAATGCATCAGGTGCGATTGCCATATGCTGTACTTTGCTTTAAATAAATCTGGTTTCTTTCATCAATTTTGTAACTGTATCGTCAGAGGGACAGAAATTGCAGCTTTAACACAATTTCTTTTTTTAAAACAATGTTCAAAAAATTCTTTCGATACCAGATTTTTAGTGTAAGACATGCTTTGTAAAAGGCTAGGTTTAAACTTTGTTTTGTAAACCGTTTCAAAAAAATTGCTTTCTAGGTTGGCTTTTAAAAACGCGCTATTGAACATGAGTTTTATACTCTGTTGTACATGTTAACTTGGTTGTGAAACCTTGTTTTTAAAAATACTTTTAACCCGTAGTTACAAAAAATGTGGCGATAGAAGAATAATAGAATGAAGAGTGTTGCTTTCATTAATTATGATTCGATTGGAGCGCCTCAAAAACAAAATTCTCCGGAGATCAGGATCAATAAACGAGTTCAACATAATTTCTACCATGATCTAAACGTTGGCTACAGTACATTCGCATGGTTGAGATAAGAAAATGAATGGAAAAGCATGTAGAGTGGAGTAATCAGCGAAAGGTTGTATTGGATTCTTTGTTAGACGCAGCATGTCATTAATAAACACAAGGAAGACAATACGCGAAAGAATACTTCATTGAGAGACATCACATCAAATAGAAACCTTATAACATTTAGAGATTCTGAAACACTGTTGCGCATCTGCATGTTTAGTACACATCACACACTGATGATGTTTCTTGATAATGCTAACTACTAGACATTTAACTTCCGATGATATTTTCTATCAATGATTTCGTAGTGTTGTATTGAAAGAAACGACGAAACGAACTCACTCTTCTTCCATGAGTTGATCAGTTTCGGATTGGGTAATCGCTGGAAGAGTCGGTTTTTCTATTTCCCCATCTCCTCCGTTCATTCGAGCGAAGAGATATCGAAGTACGCGTTCTTTCTGCTCCCATGTTAGTTCTCCGATGTCCACTCGTTCAGAAGTTGCCATCCTGTAACGATAAGTGGAATTCAAAAGCTTCATATTATGACACAAAATCAATACAAGAAAAAAAGGGTGTTGGCAAAGCTGAGGTTCATCATGCATTTTACAAGAACATAACGGAAAAGGGGAAATGACAATCTAGAACATAAATCACTAAACTTAACATTGCTCTGAACTAATTTCAACAAACATCTTACCGACTTTCCACTTCTTCGTTCTTTCTGTATATTTGAAAATAGAAGATGCAATTGATTGTTACTTGTTCAGAATACTTTATGAAAATACTGTGATAGAAAACATTATAAATGTGTTGAAAATATATAAAATATAGATCCCATTAACATTGGACTGATGGCCAACCTAGGCTTAATCAGGAAAAATGGTCTAACATGAAAACCTGAGTTCTTAAATGAATCACTGAAACTCTGATTCGGCCACGTACTCATTCATCTCATCATAGTTTCATATCACTTCACTTACAATCTTTCTGCTGCCTCCAAATCTCTGAAAACCGAATTAGTGCTGATGTCGGACTTGTGGAAAGTTCTTATGGCTGGGTATTCTTCCTTTCCAGCGTGGGCCATCAGCATACGACGGCCGTACGCCAGGCGTGCATCTTTGAGATACTGTTTCCTGCAAAAAAACGGTTAAGAATAGAATAGAAAATAAATTTATTCTCCTTACAGATAGGTTTCAATTATACATTTTACAGACGTGAAATATATTTTACATAACAGAATACAATGAAGACATAAAGAATACAATGAAAGAATCCATTGCCACCCTCATCCCTGCCCAGCCCAATGCATGAAGTGAAGTGTGGGACAGCCTTCCTACGATGGCAATCCTCATCTGTCATCACATTAAGGACATCGAGTGAGTGTACCTCCACGCGGACAGACTCGAACCCTGCTTCTTCTGAACCTCCGAACCGATTCATTATTTTTCATGCGACAAATGCAGCTATGACAGAATTCTAAATGGTCAATGCGAGAATAGACCTGCGCCTACCACTTGGAGTTTCGGCTAAATCGCTAAATTCATCCTTATTAGAAAGCAGAACACACGATCATTTGATAAGACTATTGAAAATGAGCATCTATGACGCTAGGAGCAACATTTACATTTCAAAATGGAAGAAAACAATTTTATATCTCAACAAAACAATTCATTTCACAGCAATTCATGACTACTCAAATTGTTTTACCTGAAGTCATAATTTGTTATTATTATAATAGGGATTTTTGATAAGTATTTTGATATAATTATCAAAAACAGAGAAAAACAACATATATTGATGTGACTATTAATTGTATCACTCTGATGAAGCCTGCATGCCTAATAAATTAATTTGTAGGGATCATTTTCAGTAGAGAATATTCATTCAGAAAAAGGTAGGATTGTCGCCTGTCAATAGAGACCGGTCAGGTGGTCAAATGAGAAATTCCGTACTCACTGATTGGCATTGATCTCTCTGCGCACATGCTCCAACGCGTCTAAGAAGAAGGACTCCATCTCTGAGCGTTGTTCCAACACTCGCCTTGCCAACATCTTCACTCGTGTACTCTCTCGTGACTTGAGCTCAAGCAAGCGCTGAAGTTTGGCCAACTCCTTAGAGATGGATTCAGACTCTGTGTTGTGTCGTGCGGCTAATCCAACTTTATCACGCTCAAACTCTTTCACAGCGTGACTGAGAGACAGTTCCAACATCTCCACCTTACTCTCCAACTGCAAAATAGGAGACCAAGCAGTAAGAACAGAAATGGAGGTTTAAAAATATTCATTAATGTGCAAAAGAAACAAATAGAATCATTGATACTCTTTCCAGTTAGCTTAATTTTAATATCAGGATTCTATCGACTTATCTTATATATAAAAGCCGTGGGCCATTTCGGTCACTTGATAGTCAAAATACAGCCTTTCTTACATAACAAATTGGCTGATTCGCTCGCTCACTCATCCCAGTTTCCAGAAGATGCTGGGTATGACGGCTTCTGTTTAATTTTGGGCCTTCATTTCGGCCGATTGGGGGCGTCCACTTCATGGGCTCCAACACGCTTGAGGCATTCTTTCACCACGTTTTCCAGGTCATCGTTTGTCTTCATGCTTCTCTTCTACCATCCGCTTCCATCCACATAAATTTTCTGATTCACTCTGACTCACTTCTTCTCACCACGTGGCCAAACCAACGTAGTCTCTGCTTTCTCGTGATCTCTCTGATGTTCTCAGATCCAGTGCTTTACTGATGCTGCCATTCGATTTTCCGTCCGATTATCTGACACCAGATTTCCATCGTATCATTCGTATATCCACGCAAACAAGCATATTTTCATGGGATGAAAGCAGCGGCCATGATTCGCAGCTGTAGAGCACGGCTTGACACACAGGTTTCCAGGCTGTAACTTTATCTTGGAGTTCACCCTCAGTAGCAGCCATAAGCAGAAGGTCATCAGCATACAACAGTTGTTACGGCAAACCTTTTTGCAGAGCTGGAAACAGCATTGATGACGATTGCAAAGAGCAAAGGACTCAAGATAGAGACTGGTGCACACCAATATCAACCGGGAAGCTATCACTATCTCCGAAAGATATTCTTACTATCGTCGACACACTAAGGTAGAGTGACATGATAATGGTATGGTGACATAACATCACTACTCCCCCATACTGGGAGCTTGAACGGTAATGACATAATCAGACCTTATCTAGAGAGTTGTGCCTACGCCGGATACCCTTCTTGTCGACTTCAAATGTTATCCTTATCAAGTTTACACTTACATCTCTGCTAATAGCTGGACAGTGGCTTCTAGAAGAATTCATTTCTCTATCTTTTTCAGAGGGGAACTTTTCAGATTTACTTTTTCGATCATAAATTTAGATAGGGGATGCTACATATTAAAATAACACCGGAAGTGCATGTTAATTTAGTTGAATTTCCTTTCCTAACGCGATCAATCAAACTAATTTGTGAGCTCTTACTGATGCTTCGAAATTTCGGCTGATCAGCTGATTGCCAGAGAAATTGCAATTTTATCAGGAA
The DNA here is from genome assembly GCA_907163375.1 of Prostheceraeus crozeri. Lineage (NCBI taxonomy): Eukaryota > Metazoa > Platyhelminthes > Polycladida > Euryleptidae > Prostheceraeus > Prostheceraeus crozeri. Next base: position 61,605 of record CAJQUW010006088.1, on the reverse strand, counting down.
AATATAACAATATCCCCCAGCTCTCCTCAGGAAACCTGCATGAAAACTGATTCAAATAGCGATATAAGAGAAGTCGTAAATGATATGATTTCCATTATCTATTTCAAAACAAGTGAACAGTAGATCTTCGTTCACTCAAAATTGTAATTGTTTAATTAGTTCCCACCCGAATGCAATGTTAGACATTATCTGAATCAATTTCGTGATATTTGTGTAATGAAGATTTATCCACCTTTAATGAGAATGAATAAGATATGTAAAACCTCTATTTGAGCGCCACTTTGATGAATTCTTCTATTTTGGAAATTTAGGAGGCTGCACCAAATTCATGCAGGACCCTGACGCCTACTGGAGCGCCTCATTTAAGGCTAAGGTCTGACAGCTCTATGAGAATTGGATGTTGTACGGCGAGATGTGCTGCACCAAATATGGCAACATGCGAGCACCATCCATGGAAGTTCATTTGAAGTCGACGCATGGGACTAGCTGCCGAAGGATGTGATCATCAAGTCGTTCAGGGGATGCAGACTGACCAACGCTCGTGACTGCTCTGACGATCACAAGATCCACTGTTTCAGGTCAGACGGTCCGATTCATACTGGACAGGAACTTCTCCAGCAAGCGCGGTCCAATGCCAACATTACAAGGGTGCGTGAACTTATTCAGCAACTCGACATTAATGAAAATGACGAGGACGGCTGCAACAGCGACGTGTCACTTGATTTTCACCAGTGAATTTGTGATTGCAAATTCACAAGTAATTACCAGTAATCACCCTGTATTCGTGTCTTTTGCTTATGTACAATACATAATTGTTACGTGCTTCTCTTTTCATCCATAAAATTTATCTGCTCAAAATTCTGACCAGCAAGTCGAAAAATAGAGCACCATGGCGCTGAAATAGAGGTTTTACGATATTCCTGTTCGTCAAGGTATGTACATTGCACATGCATAATAATATTACAACTTTAAGCTGTTCACATAAAATTAACTTAATGAGTATTGTAATGTCTACTCTATGGACATTGTGATTATATAACTGCTTGTCAGCATTAATTTTATTTGTCAATGACAAGTCTTAACTCCAAATATTTCCTGGAATATTATTACATGTCATGCTAAACGGGTCGTTTTGGTTTTTCTGATGATTACCGGTCTCAACACCTTAGGAGTCTTTATCAAAACTATGTGAATTTTATTAGAGACGTGATATGAACATTATTTAGACTATTATGCAGTGTCGGTACGTTATGATCGTACAAGTATAATGAACTGATATAAATATATAATACAATATACAATGAATGAATGAAATGATGGTTTAACGTCACTACTCCCCATACTGGGGGCTTGGACGGTGCTGACATACATAGTCAGACTTTAATCTGGAGCTTAATTGTTACGACTTACAGCTGATTATTATAATAATATACAACTTAATTGTTGTATAACGTCGTAAGACGTTGGAGTCGGCTCATGAGATCAACCAACTGAAGAGGGAACTGCTGATCAATGGCTACTGGGATGACGTCACTATCACAATCTTTGAAATGCGTCATTTGCACGCTCTCCATATTTTCTTCGGTTTATCGTATTTGGAGATATCATAATTGTCGACACCATGCATGAATGGATTTTGATGACGGAATTTCAATAACATGATTCACGTGCATTATTGATTCATATTCATTACCATTACAGTTCAAGATCAGATGCACACCAATTTTTCTGCTGCAGCGCTGCTATTGTGAGAAGATTGCGAAATGTTGATGTCAATTGCGACACACGACATAATATGACGGCAAATGTTTCGGTTTCACCTCAGCCAGCTTGCGAAATATTGACGAAAATTGAGAAATCATGGCGCTTGACATTTGCTGGTTGGGTGTGGGTGTAAAGAACATCTCTATGGGACCCACTATTACTCTGCCGGATCAGAATTACAGCGGTGTAAGGAGCATGAATAGCTTTATCAAAATCAATTCAGAGCCTAGTCATTTTTCCAAACAGACAGATTACCTACCGGATCGTTTAGTGCGTCAAGTGATGATATATTTGCGGAAGAAAGGGGTCAAACATTAACATTTGTACTCAACACTATGACATTTTAATGAAGGCTCTCGTAAGGTATTCTAATGGCTTGTTTCCTATAATTTTTCAAAATTCTCAGAATATTCCGCACTTGCCACAAATGAAATGATAAATTGGATTGACCATAAAAGTGAATCACCTAAATTATGCCAAAGTTCTTGTACCTTCCAATCTTGTGTATCAACTCACAATACATCACTCGAGAGCTCTTATTCTGAGTTTTCAAAATAAGTTGTTACACTCGCATTCGTGATCATCTATTCTGCACTGTGGTCAAAAACGACTATCATCCTATCTAGAAATCATAATCTTGACTTGCACAACATAAAAAATGATAATGAACCTTGCACTACGAAAGGGGTACTTCTAAGCATTCTTTAGATACTGATGCAGAATATTGCTAGTTCAAGAGAGAAAAAGTGACATCATTTATCTAGCAGACATCTCGATGTTTACGACAACGCATTCAACCGCGAAAATTCGTATCCTCAGATTTGAACCTAAGATGCTTGTGTTCGGTCTCATCAGAATTGCAGCGATGTAAGGAGCGTGAATAGCTTTATCAAAATCAATTCAGAGCCTAGTCATTTTTCCATACAGACAAGATAAAAAAATTATATTAATTTGATGATGAATAGGCAAAAAATTTTTAACTACTTAACACAACCATTTTCAAAGATTCTTGGATTATGTCGTTAGTCCTGAAGACGGCAATGTCTAGTTGTTGAAATCAATCAGTTTATAAACCATTAAATTACTGCATGAATCAATCGTTCTTGACTTTCCACTTGTATTTAAATTTTGCTAATGATGCAGTTGGATCGGCGACATTATTATTCTGTTATAGTAACTTTAGATTCAGTTATGAATCTTTCATCGCACTTTGCCATCCTTAATGAAGATATCAATTACGTTAGTTGACTTTAATTCAAAATCTAATCGCTGATTACATGATTGAATGTTTTAGGGCCTATGTACCATGTCTGTAAGTCAACTGATTACTGGCGAGTAGTAGGATGAGTTTTCAAACATTAAACACACTGAATTTTCATTTGTTGTAATTCACATGTTGTACATGCAAGACGTGTTTGTCTATGACAAATAATTTGGATCTTATTTGATGTGCCGCTAGCTGTCATTGTTGTAGCTCACATTTAGGTTAAAGCTTGGAAAATGAATTGCACTGAAGACACAAAGCCTATTTGAAAAGTGAGGTCATTAAGTGAAAAGTTGAACTAGCTATTCAATCGACTCTTTTGACCAAAATTCCAGAGAAGTGTCACTTGCTAATCGTCCATTGATTGCTGTTTCTGGCTGAGAAAGCGTGTTTCTGACTAATCCGCCGTATGCCGGTACAGTATATACTTCAAATTATTGTTAAATAACCAATTTGATAAGACACCATATGAAAATGATCAATTGAGGAAGATGTTTCTAATTTCAGACATAATAAACATCGGCCCGGGTAGTAGATATTTCAGGCCCGGCCCGGGTGCTCACAGAACTTATGAGGCCCGACCCCCAGCTCTGTTTACAACAGCGCGTCGAATTGTTTTTAGAATTTATAAATATAAAATTCTCGATTTTTTTTCATAATATCATTTTTATTTTATTTTCCATGTACCAAAAGAAAACTAATCGAGTGAGGACCAAATTTGACTAAATTTATAACTATTTTTTCACAAATCGCAAATCATACAGGGTGGCGCACGTAGACCGCCGGATTTTAAGCTTTTATTACTCCTCAAATATTCATCCGATCGTCATGAAATTTCGACTCATACTACTTTGGAGTATAGGATTTTTGATGATTATACCTGTTGTACTGAGAATTGTCAGAAAATTCTGATTCTATTGACCGAATGACATTTACTCATTTTGTTGACATCGAAAATCTAGATGAAGTTAATTAACTTAACATGAATCGTATTCTGCACAACGAATTGTGCGCAGTCTTGAAGTGAATATTGTTAAGTTACTTCCATGTCATATAAAATACCATTCGACGATTAAATCACTATCTGAAAAGAATCAAACATAGAAGAATGGATGATTATTCGGTTGCAGAACGAGCAAAATGCGCGGCTTGGTACGAATGGCTCAAGAGTCCAGTGGAGGTACAAAGGCTTTATCATTCAGAGTATGGCAAGAACGCGAGAGCACCGGATGCCCGTACCATAAAGCGGTGGCACACAAACCTGTTGACCAGTGGTAGTGTGGTGACTGTCAAGCGGGACCGGGCATCTTCTGAACGAACGGAGCAGAATGTGGAACGAGTTGTGCAGCACTTCGAGGAGGACCCAAACACATCTACCCGTCGTGCATCTAATGCACTTCAAGTGAGTCGCCGCACTATCCAGCGCATCCTCCATGACTATGGATGGCATCCGTACAAGGTCCAGGTGGTGCAGCAATTACACGAAGAAGATCTGGAAAACCGAATGGAGTTCGCAGAACAGGAGCTACAGCGCATCCAAGGTAACCCGAGCCATTTAGTGGAACTAACCTGGTCCGATAAAGCTCACTTGCATCTGGATGGTGGTGTGAATCGCCACAATTGTCGTTATTGGGCCGACCAGAACCCTCACTGGATCAAGCAAGAGTCTATGCACTCGCCACGCACCACCGTCTGGGCGGCAATCTGCCAATCAGGTATTTACGGACCGTTCTTCGACACCTCCGTCAACAAGGATCGGCATCTCAAGATGCTACAGGAGGAATTTTGGCCAGCGGTGCAGTCGGACAGAAGAGGCAGGAGCATCATATTCATGCAGGATGGTGCACCTCCGCACTGGGGACTTCCTGTGCGTGAGTGGTTGAACAAGAAGATGCCTAACAGATGGATGGGACGTGGATCTCCTAACATGCCCTGGCCACCGCGTTCACCTGACCTGACGCCTTGCGATTTCTTCTTGTGAGGTTTTGTCAAGTCCAAGGTTTACCACACACGGCCAACATCCATGCAAGACCTGAAGGACCGCATCATACAAGCATTTCAAGAAGTGACAACTGAGATGTGTCGAGAAACTGCTCTGACTACCAAAAGCGACTCGAATCCGTCCTCGAGAATGGAGGAGGACATGTTGCAGTTCGATGACTACTAACATTTTTTTCTTATGTTTTTCATTTATTTTCTATGACATTTACCTTAATTCGTTTTGGTCTTTATTGATAAAGACGTGGGGGAAATAAAGGGAAAAGTTTATCATTAAATTTTACATGTTAAGATACATTGTTGGTATGTCAATTTTACTACATGTCATTCGGTCAATAGAATCAGAATTTTCTGACAATTCTCAGTACAACAGGTATAATCATCATAAATCCTATACTCCAAACTAGAATGAGTCGAAATTTCATGACGATCGGATGAATATTTGAGGAGTAATAAAAGTTTAAAATCCGGCGGTTTACGTGCGCCACCCTGTATATCTTCCCGTCGTGCTTTTAATGAAATCTTAATTTCTGCAGTTCAGACTGGTTTTATTCTCAAAATGATTTAAATCACTAGTTGTTACATGCCATTCTGTCATATCAATAATTCATCAATTAGATGACGTCATTCTTCCGGCTTCCTTTCTATCTATGTAATAATCATTTTGATATAAAATTCAAAATTTTATGATATTTGTAGCTTTATTCATCCATCCATCCCATTCTGTCCATCGATGACGGCGAAAACTTGGGATGACAATCAATGACAACTTCAAACATTGGCTTTTTTATCCTTCAAATGATGTTGTTTAAGCAAAAATTTTTCATTTTGAAACATTTGCCATTTGCATGCTCAGGTTTGTTGAGATTATTATTTAATTATTATTATTTATTATCAAATTCGACTTATTTGATATCTTGCTTTATTTTCTGACTAGTCAGACTGACCAACAAACTCCGTTCGTACTAGCATTGCTGAAACTGACTACAACGATGTCGTAAAACCCTAGATGGCAGATTTTCATATTCTCTCCTATTCCCTGACTAGGCCTGTGCAGGTGAAAATTTGGGAGTCAATGTAAATTCAAGCAGCATCGACATTTAATCTTGAATCTGTAGTATGCTAAGACGTGTATTATAAATAAGAGAGGCTCAACATATCACGAAGACATCAATTTATTTATTTATTCATTTAGTACACCAATAAGTGCAATGAGCACCAAGGCAACACAGGAAATACATTCAGGAGGGAACAATTAGAAGTTACAATAAAACATAAAAAGCTTTCGTTTAAACTGTTTCACCGTTTCACTGTTCACACTATCGTCGGGGAGGCGGTTCCAGTCATCCATGATGCGGTGGGAAAAGGAGGATAGGTGATGATAAAGTAATAAGCAATCAAGGTGATGATAAAGTAATACAATGTAGCTTATAAAAGGTCAGCAAAAAAGGAAAATACTTCTCATCTGATTCATCACCTCAACACGAGTTGTGAATAAAATGAATTTTTGGCTGTAGCCACGTTATGTCTGCTTTATGACAGCTTAAGTACATAGATACATTTTTTCTGCTTATGATCGTCACAAAACTATACCAGAAAGGTAAGAAACCTTTGTACACTGACAGCTCTTTCAACTACTCGTAATAATCATGCAAGAGTGGTCGATTGAATCTTCAGTGACCTGTCGCGAACCGAGTACCTTTTAGCTTGATATCACGTTACTGCTGAATATCTTTTCATCAATTGCCATGCTTTATCACATGAAGTAATCGAAAACTGTTAAAATCTCAAGAATGCATATCTTGGAATAATGATCCACAGCAGAATTATTGTTAACTTCCTCTTGTTTCGCCTTACGATATTGATTTATGTTTGCACTGCACTTCAGGTGAGCGAAAACTTGATCGTCTATAGCTTCCGATTGTCTAAGGAATCTAAGCCCGTTAGAGGTGATTGAGACGCAAATAAAGGAGGACTACAGGTATTGAAAGTTTGCAATACAGTTACACACAATTCCGATGAAAAATCAACATCATCGTCTTCAAATCCACCATCGGTATGTAGGTGCATATAATAATCTTATAGTTTCAATGCCGTGCATTGATGAGACTGCAACCGGACATTCCATAGATAATCCTAACAACAGTAACTTGATAGTCCATCAAGTCTCGAGATTTCTCAATACTTGTTAAACTTTCGCAATCAAACCGACTGCATATTGACTGCACGTTATGTCACAATTTGCAACACAATTGCGCAATCTCCTAAATATAGTGCAGCAATTATGCAATAAGCAGAGCATCACTTTTCATTTTTGCAGCAGCAGATACAACGAATGAAGCTGGAACCTAGTAATGAAAGTATATATGCGAGATGTGAAGTTACAGCAAATGAGCATTGTCGCCAATTATCATCCTTGTTATAAATTGATTATTTTGTAACAATCTCTTCATTCAAATGCAACTGATGCAATGATTTCTGTTAAATTAGCTTAACACCCGATTTACTTGTCAAGTAATTCATTAATGGTCATTTTGCGGAATCAACTTTCAACTTATCAAATAAGGAGATACTTATTTGGCAGTTTCTATTGCTATTGGCAAATTGCAGCCCAGTACTACCTGTCGCATATCATCATCATCATCTTCATCATTCACTTTAGTGTTTCATTGATGTCAGTCATTTCGCCTATCCATTCTTGCCAGTCACTACTCGAGTTGTGTTGAAACTATGTTTTATGTTTGAATTGTTTTAATAGCACTACTAAACCTTTAATTAATTCCTTTTTTACCTGAAGATAGTCTGTAAATGCTGACCGAAAATGTTTGTAAGTAATATAATTGCTTAACATGAAAACATTCTTTCCAGCATAATTTCATCAATTGTGAAACCGTTATTGGACATTATGTGACTCTACGTTATAGACATTAAGGTGATAATTATTTTGCAGCATTACATGTCTGCTATCGCCGCGGAATTCACTCGTTTCTGATAGCAAGTGAGGATCGTCAGCGATCCGATTGAGGCCAAATCATTTCTATGAAGTTTGAAGATCTTGAAGAGAATTATGAATTCTACACATTAAGAAACGTCAATCTGATCTGAATTGACAGACAAATTCTCTGTTGGACCAGTAACTGGAAATACTCAAGGGATAATGCAAGAAAGATAGGAAATTCACTCAAAAACATCGAATCATCTCATCATTGAAACATCACATATGTCGGATTGCTAGATATCTATGTAATCTAGAGCGGACATGAAATATCTCCAACATGTATTCATAACGGAGAGAAAAAGGAATTGAAAGCAAAGTCATTCCTGAATGTGTCATTTAGTGTTTGTAGTTTGCAATTCTGCCTGTGGATCCATAAAAAGGAAAACTTTCAATACTTAATTATTACTTACTCGTACATTGGACGTATGCAACAGCAATATGCAACATCTCTCATTGACGTTATATCATCGCATCAATGAATTGCACCTGAGATGATTGTAACTGCAGTGATAATTGTGGACTATAAGCCATGAAAAGTCTACCGAATAGAACAGAAAATTCTTGATAAACTGGTAAACAAGCGAATGTTTTATAGAATGAGGCTGGTGTCTTGACAACATGAAAGATAATTCATTCGAAACGATGATCAATTTATGAAAATCAATGACATGGCCGACCAATAAAGATGAAATACCAAAATCGTCTGGAAGCATGCTGGAATATCACTCTGTTAAGGATCGTTTACAATAGATTATGAAGATCAATCATGCAAAAAAATGGGAACATGAATCAATTGTCTGTGGATACACGATCAATTTTTGTAATTTTACGTAGCTTTGTCAACAGTCCATTTTCATTCATATTCAAACAGGTGACATATCTCGTGCGCATCTTGGTCTGCGTGGAAAAATGTAGGCTATACGACATTTACATCACAAGTTATCTCAAATTAAAGACAGAGAAGTCTTGAACTAGACCCGCTACCAGAATCCAGACTGCTGCCATCCTAGTTATATGTTGTCCTCTCTTGAAAAGAGAGGACAATAGCATAGATATCAGATCTCTATGGTCTGGACGAGTGACATTTACTAAAACAGCTCAAATTACATCTACCAAAATATAGTCGAAATGTCAATCTAATGTTGCTGATGACAATATATTCAGAACTTACTCAAGTTAGTTGTCTGTATTAATTATTATGACTCGTCAATCCGCAACTTCTTTAAGATAATTTTCAATTTCGGAAATTTCACAACATTAACATTTTAAAGATATCATTGACTATGTCTTCTACTGAATCGGTTATTATTGGCATTCGTCATACTAGTTTACGTGACATTTGGCTTTAGTAAGTGGTAAATCTCACGTCAAAACCTCTAAATCTGTCTTTTCAATTTCGTGATACCACACAATTGTCACGTGTCCTCTAGTGCACTAACATTTTAACATCACGCGCACATCACGATTTGAAACCTATATTTTTATTTTGAGAGCTCATGTGAGATTGTACTCTTCACGTTTGCTCATCTGTGTATTCAATCTTTTCATCGGGAACAATTAAGTTACTAATATCATCAATGTTACGTGACGCAGGCCGCGCACTTCTTGCTGAATCCGTGAGCATATCGTTTTGGCACATGTTGGCAGGTATTTCTTCCGATGCGGTCCCAAGACTATGCATGTAATTCCAGTCTATCATACTTATCCACCGATATGTTTACACGTGAGAACGAGTATTATTCATCGATACGAGACACACAATTAAGGGAAATATTCTACTTTCCCTATCAGGGATAAAGGCTACCTGTCTCAGACAATTCCAATTTCTGGCATCCATCCAGACAGAGATATTAAACCATGTTTCAGTCACATTGCTGTCCATGAGTTAACATGAATTGACAGTCGATTGCGAAATACAGCGATCGATTGCGAAATAGTCTGAAAATATCTGATCTGTTTAACTTGATGACATTGAATTGCGAAATCCACATGATGATTGCGAAATAATAGCGCTCGCGTGGTATTGGAGCTTTTACATCACGTGACCAACACAGCTGACGTATTATTGTTTAGGAATCGTCACCATCGCGCCTTATTGTACAGATACGCTAAAGTCTACCAAACCCCTATCATTCTCCTTGTAGGCAAGTGTAGAGTGACATGAGGAGAAATGCGCTTGATCACGGTGACGTGACAGAATAAGCATGTGATGAATTTATACGGTAGCGATTTCAATTCAGTCAATAAACAAAACAGCAAAATTAAGACAGCAACGATCACAGAGAACAGTTCAGAGAGAGAGATAGAGAGATCCTTATAATGATTGATATTCAGCTGTGTCAGTCATTCATGGACAATTCATCAAATCAGAAAAAGAGGTTAAAATTACACTTCGTTAAAGCGGCTTTATCACGATAAAATATTCAATAGTTAAACGTACTTAATGAAGCTGCAATTGGGCACAATCGCGCTACAATGCATGACTGCTGCGTCGCCAGATTTCAACCATATAGGTTTTCTTATTGCGAATTGTCAATCACTATCCTCTATGATCGGCATTATTAAAGAAAATGTGCTTTTTCTGAGATGAAACAGAATCAAGATGGAGCAGCCAAAGCAACAAATATAAGTAATGCGATAAAGTAATAATAGTGTAAGAAAGGTCAATCACAATGAGTAGTAGTTACCGAGTTATAAGCCTAGTCTTGGTAAAGGAGCACACTGGGATTTTAAGTGGCAGACTTGCGGACCGAAATTCGTCTATATGATAAAACTCGCAGTAAGTGGAATCAAAGTTTTTGGAGGCGATGAGAAGTCGAGTTCAATGACCAGCAAGTGACCTTGATACGAGGAGGCCAATGTCAAAGAAATTGCATGCCAATTTTGCATCAGGGTATTTTTGTAAGATATTGCTTTATTAAGTACATTCAAACTAATCAAGACAGTCACTATCTCCATCAAATGGAAGATGTGGTAGCCCTTAGTTCAGGGGTTGTCAGAAATTAATTTGCAGTGCAAATAATTTTTTGCAATTTCATGGCAATTGCATTGATTGTTGAAAGTAGTTAATTGTAATTAACTGATGGAAAACAAATAATTACAATCAATGTATTAGTGATGATGCCGAGATGTGGTATAGAAATGGCATGAAGTAAAGTTTAATTAGAATATTAGTTTTTGTCCAAAATTATTCAGTTCAAAATCACTACAAAAAAGGTTTGAATTTAAATAGGGTTGAATTCAGATTTTAGAGAAATGGCGATCGGCGCATTAATGTATTGATAATTGTAATTCGTAAGTCCACTAGCAAACACACATATTCAAGACACACCGAGTAATTGTTTGGTTCTCCGCAAGGCTCGCCTAACTCCGTCAGACGGGATCAACAGACGAAAACTGGGAGTGACTTTGTATAATTGTGTTCAAAGTGCGTGCAACTTCATGCGTTGAATTAAGTAGAAAATGCGAAATTCAGAAATGAAGCATTTGCATTTGATTGATGTAATGGTCATACAATTAATGCCACAATTAATAATTGATTGCTTCCAGGTGCAATTAAATGAATCAATTACTGACCTCTGATAATTGCAATTAATTGACTGACCCAGTGACCCTTGCCACAATTGAAAGTAATAGATCACCATGCTCAATTAAATCTCACCTATTTTTTGAAAATATCTGTCTGTGTCCACGCCAGCAGATGTCGAGATGTCTGATGACTATTATACTCGTAGCACCATATACCAACCTAGCTTATTTTACTCGCAATATGCTTACGATTATAACTGTAACATCACAACAAACATATTATTTATTTTACAACTAATAAAAAATCAGTTTCTACTAGCATCTTGAATGGGTCGCCCATTTCAACATTTCATTACAGCAAAAGTGAAACATCATTTAATCAATTAAATAGAGAGATGCTACTGTAATAATGTAATGACTCACGTCTTTGACTTGTTGCTTCTGTCGTTTGCTCTCGGACACTTTGTCGCGCACCATTTTGTCGGTCAGCTCCTTGTCAGCCTTCAGACGTGCATTTTCCTCACCCAATGATTCTACTTTTTTCTTCAACTGCTCGCCTTCCCTCATGTGATAACCAAGAGCCTCATTCACTCTGACGTTTTCCTTGTAGACAGACCGAGTCGTTTCGTCCAGATTCCTACAAAACATACTTTACTCGTAGCTCCCAGTCTAGTAATAATAAGCGTTTACTATTTAGAACACACCCTCAATAATGAGAAGCGTGAGGTTTTTGACAACCTCCATAAAAAATTAAGGTAAGTTATTTTTTGTAAAATGTGGAAAAACGAACAAAATCTGCTGAGGAAAAAAATAACGTCATTTGGAATATCATTTACAGAAACCGCTATTAGATAATCTTATCATCGTCAAAATGAAGTTTTTTCCAACACTAAAGAGCATTCAGGTATTCAGCAATTGTTTATTTTTTTTACAATATTTTAACTGTTTCGGGGCCAGGTGATACAAAATATGATTTTTATTGCCGACCAAACATTTAAATGGCAATGCTCCAATCCTCAGTTGGCGATATGAAAGAGACACAACATACTCGTATTCACAGCTGCGTCGGGAGTATCCACATAATTCGATGAGAGTGACTTTGCATATTCAGTTATGTTACTAAGTGTGGAATTCAATCCTACAAACAGCGGCGCACCGTAATCCACAATATACTGTGTATACGCTCGTACAGTTGTTGAAACTGTTGCCATTTCGGTTAACGAAAATTATGATGATTGCGAAACTGAGCAATCAATCAATATAATGAAATAATTATCAGAATACTAACAATTACACCGGTCTTTTATGGAAAAAGTTTTATTAGCGAAATGAAACTTAGGAAATTAAGGTTTTAGAAAAGAAGCAAATGAAAGCAGATCTGATGGAGAAATGACATGTAAGATGCACGTAGATGTACGCATATCTCCCCACGACAAAGAGATGAGCGGATATTTCTTTCAGCGATTAAGCAAACAGTTCTTCCCGAAACCTTCGATGCATGAGATATTGCCAATCTCTTTCCATAGCAAACTCGGCTCCTTATATTTAAATTATTTCATGAAACCTCAACGTTACTACTCCCCTTTGGGTAACGTGGAACAAGTGCCAGATTTACTTTCATTTCTTGAAAGGAAGCTATTAATGTTAGGGCATTAGAAATAAGAAATTCATGAGAATTATGAATTTCTAACCAGATTAATTTACCGTAACTTACTTGTAAAGGACAAGCAAAATAACTGACTTACGCTATAGCCTCCAAATGAGCACGTTCTGCCAGTTCAGAGATCTTCTGATTTGCCTCTTGTTGCAACCGCATCTGTAAAGAAGAACATGCTTTAGTGAAGTTAGCATCTCGAGATGTGATGTGATATAACCCAATCAATGTGTATACAAGGAACATTGACAGAAATAGGACACACATTTAGAAATTGAATGCCTAACTTCAAATTATGATGGTAAACCGATGAGCATATGTGTTTCGCCTACACGACTTTGTTTCAACTTGTAATACGTTTCGAGTTGAGCAAGAGTCGAAGTTACGACTCGAGACCTGACCGTTCATCCATAACATCTTCCTTTGATATGATGACAGCTATGTTTTGAGGGCGTCAATGGCAAATTAGAGGGTCGCGTTAGCGGCCCGACAATTTGCCATTGACAGCCCGAAAAATGTAGATGTCATAATCATTGTATGCCATGTTGCGAAATATTTCTATGGTTTCATTTCCAGGCCATGAATTTTCCGGGCCGTTAATGAATTTCTGGGCATTATCAAAGATATCAGTCTTATATACATGGTATACAATGTCTACGGATATACTTGCTCTGTCTTTTTCGATAGCATGTCGCACAGTAAAGCCAGGATAAACAAAAAGTAATCTGCTGTGCAGTCTATTCGATGTGTTTTTGCTATTTTGGTCATTTCGCACTGACGATTCCTTATTGAAATAAGCGAAGCATTAATGCCTGTTTATAACAGCATGCGGAAATTGCTAAAATCAGTGGACATTTTTACGAGTATACTGTGGTCTGAATAACAAACAACTCGTGAATTTGTAAGGAACTGTACTAAATTTTGCAAATATTCAGACATACTATAATGTTTTCATTATTGTTGATCTCTATAGGTTAGTCCACACTTTTTATCTACTCAGGAATCATAGAAATAATGTAGCATAAATTTTGAATAATTTCCAACATACATGTATAGACTCTCTGCTTCTAATGATGGCCTAAGAGGAGGCCGAAATTAATAAAGCGTAAAAATATTGACAATCTTCTGTACTTGTTTTCCAAACGAAATTGATCAAAAAATGAATAACCAAGGCCTCTTCAGTATAATTGGTTTCTTTCAACTCTTACATTAAACACTGGCATCCTATTGTAGAAGGATGTGAAGTAGATTCCATAAAGTAGATGCTGCTTCCTTGAAATAATACGATAGAATACGAGCACAAACCATGGCGAACTTGTCCTCTGAGATCGCTTTTGACTTTCATCTATGTTTTGTCCAGGCCCAGTCCGTATTATTTCCAAGAAGTCGGCTCAACCTCTTTATTATCTGCTAAAATTGGGCAGACCCGCTTGTTTTTGAAATGTTTATGACATGCATAGCGTTTTTGCTGCATGCGAAATCCAAACCAATGTCAAAAAACTGAAGTTGGAGGCACTTACGATGAATGAAGTTCACAATGACTTCGAGTCATCATTGTGGTACTATCGTAGAAAGTGGAAAATACTTCGGCCTGACTGAGGCTCTCGCATAATACTGTGGACTCATTAGATAAATATACATGTATGAATCGACTTCTATCATACCAATCTCAACTTACCTTCTCTTCAAAAAATTTCTGCTCCATTCTTCCCAATGTGTTCTTATGTTCTTTGTTGGCGATGAATAAAGCCTCCTTAATCTGCAAAAGAACGAAAGTATTTGACAGAATATTTTCAACCTCGATAGGAGTTTCATTGAAAACGTAGCATAGAATACAATGACAAGATATTGGCGGTCATTGATTGAGAAGTGAAGTAGTTAATGTGATTATTCATTTCGGTGAAACTTATCTCATCACGTCAAGTTGGTGTTAACATGATGCTAGCTGTGTTGATAAATAAAGACTAACACAAAAACTGCTTGCCAAACAGAGTGTTTTATAGCATGAAATGAAATTGTTAAGAGATCATTCTACAATGTGACACATTTTTTACGATAGGGTTAAGACAGATCAATCAAATTTTATAACGCGGAAGAGTTGAACTTCTAAGAGAGTCTTCTCAACAGTTGTCCGAATAGTACACCTTCAACTTTATGACTTTGTTTGTTTTGAACTGCTGCTGAAACACCGCCTTTGAAAGCCGTCAGACTCATGGAATTGAATGGAAGATAAATGATTGCAATTTCTAACTGCCCAACGCTTCTAGATCCATATTCATCTATTGGGACATAAAAATAACAAAAAGTAAAACAACGGCCTTCAATATTCGGTCACAAGCACACCCAAATTCAAGTAGTATATTTATATCGATATTATCAACATTCATTTAATTCCAAGTTTGTTGCAAGTGCTTCCATCAAACGGTGAATGTCCCTTATGATTTTTCAAACTACTGAAAGTCGCATATTGTGGATGAAGTATTTTTAGAATTTTGCACTGATTTTCAATTATGAAAATCAACTCCAACCATTTTGACTAAAAATATCATCAATGTGCCTATTTATCAACACACATGTAAAGGCACTATCTAATTTAACAATAAATAATCACATGTATACTATTACTTATATATTATTCAATCAAGCATCCGTATTGATATGATCATGTACGCAGTCAATCTGACTATTGTCACGGTCTGGCCGTGCATATGCATTAAATGTGGTAGTTTCGGTTACATCGACATGAAGTTCTGAATCACTTCCACTGCGTCTTCATGTAAGTGCAGTTGATGCAAAAATCATAGGATAGGATTACATTTTCTAAATAGCGTTCGAGATCCTCGTAGTAAGTGTGAGTTGCATGAAAAGTTGTATGAAACACAGATATCGAACCGTGTGATCTAGATATTTCCGCATTTTGGACACACGAGAGTTTGTGTGAAAGTCTATGTCTCGACATAATTTTGTGACGCCATTGTAACTGCGAACGCTATGACAGCGCTGTGATAGCGCTTCAAGTGATGTAGTCATAGAAATTATTAACTGAACTTGAAGTTATCTGAGTTGGTTGAGATTTTTTGTCATAGACTTCATAGACTGATCGGTTAATTGTCGGTTTATTGATGCAATCTACAACTGGACATCGAAGCATGTGCTATAACACTGAGGGCAGTCAGGGCCCAAGCCAAAGCATATTGCGGTTCTGAAATCTGAATTTTAGTATCAATGAGCTACGGTTGACCATGATTGAACTACAAAATACTAAACCGGAATATTGTGGTTCAATATTGTAATGTAAGAAGATATACGAACCCGAACACAATGTCGTTGAAGCATGTAAAAGAGAGGAATTAACTCCATATATTTTTTCCATATCATTTTGTATTTCTGAGATAAAGAATTATACCTGGAAATTCTTTTTTTCTCAGTTTTTCATTAAAATTTAAAGTAAGCTACACTGAAAAATACAAGAGATTCCTGAACAGAAGTTCAGAACAAACAAAAGAATAACAGTTCAACAGGTATTAAGTAAATTAATATATTATATCAACAATATCGAAATTCTCTTATTGATTAAGATATCTGCTTACAATGAATGGAAATTTTCAGTACTCTCTTACTTTGATTACAAAATAGAATTCAATCAGGCAACATAAATACATAACTAATTTGTGAAAAACGCAATTAATAGCTCTGTTTAGGTAATAAGAGTACATTTTAATCTAAAGAATTGTTTGTCTGGGCTTCACGCACAGGTTGTCGCTCCATTGCTGAAAATTCGAGCTTTAGATCTTTTACATGTGAAAAATCAATATTCCATCGCTAAAGTGAACATCACTTCTGAATTATCCTCATGGATTCTGTTAAAGCTAGTATCGATCGTTATCCATGTAAACATTCGTTGATAGAAAGACTGAGGACGTGGAAATGACGCTAGTTATCGGGAAGTCAAAATGACGAACGAAGTCCGATATATCATGATGGACGTCAACGGAACTTCCCTATCTAATTTTACATCGTCTCACCTCATCCAATTCCTTCTGCATCTGCGCACGTTTCCTTCTAAATTCTTTCACCATCTTCAGCTCATTCTGCATCATATGAACGTCATTGGTTTTCTGAGCTAATTGTTCTTCCAACTGTGTGATCTGATGACTCAAATCAGCGATCTGAAAAACGTCATAGTTTAGTTATGGGGTATTCATTTGAACAGTGAATATTGATTGTTTTCATTACGAGTATGAACGCAATAAGATTTCTCCAGCCGTTAATTCACAATGCGTTTACGAATATATCTCCATTTCTGCACTGAGAAGTTGTTTGTGTTCAAGGAAGCGGATAGATGATTGCCGGAGACAATATGTAAACAAATACATGCAATCAATATCAAAGTGTTAAACAAATACGAGTGTGTAGGAAGAACAAATTATGAATTTACTTTCCTTCGCCAATCTTGGGACTCGAGGAAATTGTGGCTGTCCGCGGGGCAGCGAAAAAACGAGTAAGGGATGTGATGTACCCTATAAGGAACCCATCCGCACTCGCACAAATTTGAATTGAGTTTTTACGCTCACCAAATTTCAAAGACTATTACTTTACTTAAAACTGTCAATACTTCCCATTTATTGTCAATTGAAATCAAAGCTTCTCATTCTGAAAGTTCTCACATTCATTCTCAAAACTTCTTCTCATCAAGAGCTGATTTTACCGAAATAGTATCTGGCCTTTAACCCGTAGGTCTAAAAATTCAACCCACACCCTCCTGTAGACAATACACTCGCATCCGCGGGTAAGAACGGGTATGGGTAAAACCGTCGGTGCTTGAAACAAAACCTTCAAATACATGTTCTTTACTTTCCGGTATTTCATATCTTCATGCAGCTTCAAGCTTATATTGTGTAACGTCTCTACAGATTTAGCACGAAGGTGAACAACCATGCACTATCAGTTTCTTTCTATGCGTCGCATCTGCCTGTTTGAATATCGAATAATTAGTAGGCAAAATAATAATTATCTCCAAAATTAGAAACTGATGAAATGTAACGTAGTTTGAACAAACCGTACATCCAGTCCATTAGAAAGCAGGCAGCTCAACCCATTGGTAGTCTCTATCGTGCCAGCAGCAATCTTCTAACACAGACTGTCTGCTATCTTTACAAGTCCACTATTCGTCCTCTGATGGAGAATTGTTGTCATCTATGGTTCGGAGCCCCACAAACGCATCTTAACCTCCTTGAACGGGTTGAGAAGCGGGTCAAGAATCCTATGGGTGAAAAACTTGCTAAGAAGTGGCAGCCGCTCTCCGTCAAACGGGATGTTGCTTCACTCAGTCTCTTCTACAGATACTATTTCGGTAGAAGCAGATCTGCAGTAAATGAGTGCACACCCAAACCTAAGATCTTCTCCAGAAGCACACGCAGAGCTAATGCACTCACATGCGCTCGAAAAGCTCCTTTGTTCGCACGGCAAGGCTTTGGAATCAGCTTCCCCATACCACTTTCCTTGACCAATACAATCTTGATACTTTCAAGAGGCGTGCGAACAGGTTTCTGATGCAGACAGCTTAATCAGATTGGAAGATGTTTTTTTTTCTTTTATTTATTTGAAATAATACAAATTTATTACTTTTCATTGAGTAACCCCTAGCTTCGTTCATGACTCATAGCTGTGCTAGAGGTAAAAATTTTGTAAAAAATGTGCATGATAGCTTACTGGACGCGAATTTCGCTTCAATGAGAGAGAAACCAAGAAACATTTTCCAGTAAATGCAGACTAAATCTGTTCAGTGAAGTGGAAGACAGGTCCCACTGCCAGACTGTCTCACTTCCTCCGAATTGTACTAGTTTTCTGCGCAATAACTACGGCTGCTACCCTCACTTGCTCGCAATGTTGCACCAAATATTTTGAAAAGTTACACTGAGGCACTTGTTAAGCATAGAAGAAGCGTAATTTGCCTCGCGTTCTAGATTATCGCGTGACAGTCAAGCAAAATTTCAAAATCTTGAAGGTAGAAATTTATTTTCTATCTTTTATAACAAGTGCTTACATTTTCTAGAATTCACGTAGGTCATTCCAAATTTAACAAAGCACTAGGAAATAGTGTTAAAGAATTTGAGGCAGACTTCCACAGGCCTCCTTTAAATTATCAATACTTACGATTGACTTTTTGTGACAATTTGTTTCATTTTTAATTATTTTTTTACGATTGACTCTTATCATACTTAACCCACATTTCTCTATGACAGTTATAATGGAATTCTATAAAACTGGATGAATAGAGAAATCATACAGACATGAAGCAAAAAATAGTTAAAAGTTACAATGACAAGTCAGTGGCGAGCGAAACGTCGGGATTTTAATTGACTCTTTTAAAAATAATATCAATGGAGGAGCTCATTTTCGATTCTTTTTTCAAAATACCTGAGCATATCAGGAAATGCGGAAAGATTCGAAGCTATGTCACCGCTATCAACAAATCACTATGCTAGAAGGTCAACGTCTCGACATTGCTCTACTTTCTCTCTGTGGTGCGAAAATGTCATCGGATGCCGAAAAATGATTTCGTACGGATTGCTGGCCGCTGGAATGCTACGATGGCTTATATTTTAGCAAAAGGAGCAGCAACCATGAGATTCCGAAACTCTGAGGTCGCGGAAATTGAGACTTCGTGGCCTAAAATAATCTATCATAAACTTGGATTATCTCATTTTTGTCACCTTTATTACATGATATAACCGTGACTTTCAAAAGATTTCATTTTCATGATATAGACATTTGAAGAGAATTGAATAATGCTCTCTTGGTGGGTTAATAATACTGCATACTCAAAACACTTTCTCTCCATTTTGCTGTGACTAAGATAAGCGATCAAATGAGTTGACTACAATTGAAGCTATTCAGCAGAACATCAGTTAGATCGAAATTCGCACATTTCAGTGCACTGGCCCCAGAACCGGTGGAAGCAGAGCAGCCCTATTACCGCGTACAGTCCTAGTAATAACGGATTAAAGAATCATTTGCCACCAGCATTGTTTGTCTCACGATCACGGAGATCCTGTTAATGACAAGTCATTATATTTATCGCTATCAGGCATATAGCTTGTTGATTCAAACATTCAACTGATAATGAATCTGCAAGAGTGGCAATGTCACAATCTACACCATCAAACAATGATCGGGTCACTGCTGACAAATGAGGTTAATCATGTCATTCCACTAATTTTGTTCGAATTATCAAATGAGACGTTCTGTGGTTGAATACAGCAACTCAAATGAGGCTGCGGTGCAGAGACTGCATGTAAAATCGACGAGATGGCACCAATGGCAAACTCATACAGTGGTGTAGTTTCCATACATATGACTGCACAAATACGGCAGGAACATAGACGACTCATTGGACTTGATTACGAGGACATTTTTCGTCCCTGGGGATTCAGAATGTCATCATTTTGTTCCTTTTCCCTGATAATCCCGGAGGGAACAAGATCTTTGACTGTTATGAAATAAGGTACATGCTGAAAACCATGTGTACCAACCAGTTGTCGTACGGCCGCGTGAATGTGAGAAAAAATTCAGTTCCTGAGAGAAAAATCTGTGCCAATCTGCGTGAATTTCATGGATGATTAAAGCACCTTTTTGCTGTTGATTTCTGGAAATTAACTGTTTTAGATCATTAGGATTCATTTTTACTTGTAAATAAACTCTATTGAAGGCAGGGATGCGAAGTCGGAGTCCCATCAAATGATAGGACTCCGGACTCCGGCCTACAACTAGACCCGAAATACAATACAAACAAATTATTTATCCTCGGGCACAACTGTCACTGTCTTGATGTCAACTTTCTCCGTCAAACAAAAGTACAGAGACAGCAATGCATGCAAAGCTTGTAATAGTTGAGGGAATGAACCGTGATAGTGAAAAACGGATTGTCTTTTCTCTGTTACTTCTATTGATTTGATAAAGAAAAACATTGATATCATTTTTTTTGTTGTTTGTAAGTTGAAATTATTGAAATAATGTTATTTTTTTCAGTCTTTCTACGCATGAAGAACGACTAAAAAAAATAACATTATTTCAATTATTTCAACTTATAAACAACAACAAGAAAAAATAATTGTCTTATCACTCGGTGATTCAGTAGAGAAGACAAGCTTTCCTAGTCTCGATCACACCTACGCACCAAAGGTCACATCAGAGACAAAAATGAAATACTAGTTTGTTTCAGAACATTGCCTCTTACCCTCACGTTAATTGTGTGTGATGGCTCCTCCAAAACGCATATTAAAATCGAAAGTGTACTCATTATTTTTTGGAGAAGGATGGGGGATTTTCCCGCCTGGTGGAGACTGGAGAAAAACCGTGTGAAGCACACATTAACAAGATGGGAGGAGACCATTCGTATGCATCCAACTTAAAGCGACATCTGATAAACTTTCATCGCAAATGATTGATAATTGATACAGCAATGATCACTAAAAATAGGTTCAGGTAAGCCTATAATGATCTATGATGTAGGTTACGTTTTTTTAAAAGCTAGGCTACATATACTTGCCACCCGTAGTCGGAGTCCTATCAAAATGAAAGGACTCCACATCCCTCATTGAAGGCTCTTATGCTTGTTTCATAGGAATGAGAGAATCAAGTTCTTCCAACAGGTGGACTACGGGGATTTGTACCAGGAGCCGCATTGTTATGTAGTTGTGGAATTTCTTTGGAGCTGAAAGATGTTTCGCATCAGAATATCCGTCAGTCGGAACCGGAACGCCTATTTGGTGATGTTCAGGATGTGTAGTGAAATGAAGTGGAGAATTTGTATCTTCATTCGATAGGAGCCGCTTTGTTATGTGGAGACTCGATAGAGCTGAAGGGCATCGCCCATAACGCGATCAAAATGTCAATTAATCTGGACCATTCTTTGAAGTTTAAATTGGGTGGTATATGAAGTATAACTATTGGGAAGTATAAAAAGCACACATGTTGTCATGAGTCGAATTAATGAATTTATTTTCTTTATTCATTATTCATTCATTTATTTTTTACCATTCTCTCAATGTTTCGATATTGAATAGCAAAATTATTGTGGGTTCATAAAGGATTGGGGAACTTCATCAAACATATGATCTTCTGCATGTCGACAATGTCGAAACATTTCTCTGGTGGTCTACTTTTCCGTACAAATACGGGCTTCCGCAAATTTAGGGATGAATTTGTTAGTTTATGAGATCGATGCAAATCTGTAATAAAAAAAATTAGAGGGGTATGGTGTTAGGGTATATAATTGCAGAAAATAACCTTTTTTATTTGTCGATGTTTTGAAGGAAAATCTCGTATGACATAACGTACAAAGTGAAATTATAAATTTTGAGCGTCTCACGCGCTCTTAGTCTTTTTAATCGCCTCAGACTTACGGGTTTTGCATTCTGATTTTAATGTTTTGAGTTATAATCGAAATAGCTGACAAAACAGTTACGAAAGTTGAATGAATTGAAAATAAATGAGTCTATTGCATTGTATAGATAAAGTTCCTTCTGTAACATACACATTTGACTCTCTGGACTATTTGACAGTGAGCTGGTCTGTGTCATATTTATTTATCAACTTTGATTTATTTAGGTAACTCTGTAAATTTCCATAAATCTAGTCTGTTCCTGGTAGGCTCCCTGATTTCTACAGTGCTGTGCATAATAATAGAATAGCTCCAGTCGCGAAGCATCAACTTGAACTGTAGATTAATTCCTTGATCCCTTTCATCATGTGCCGGACAAGTGCTAAAAATATACTTATGATGCTTCAACTGCACTCCAGATGTAATTTGTAGATAGATTTGCATTTATATTACTCTTTGTACCAAGATTTCAACATTCAGATTTCAAGACTTCGGCAATTTTACTTCTGCAAGGTTTCTGTTAAGTAATTGTTTTTTGATCTCCCTATCAATTGAAAATTTTTATTTTGTCAACTATCATATCCAGACATACTTATCCATGCTTAATTGATTTTTTAAATCACATAATATAAAGAATGTACATTTTTCCGCTGATGTTTTTTATTGTGTCATGCAACATAGAGGTTTATTTGCATCTTCTATGTAGGTGTCATGACTAATATACCAATGCCTGTTGCAAGTGGTGACAAAATAATAACAGGCGAAGGTATTTCTTATGTCGAAGGATGGGTATATACTGTATTTTAAATCACATTTAATGTAACGCATATTGCAATACTTCTGGATATAAGATGCATCAAAAGTTCGACATGTGTGTCTAGAGATGCCGCCATTAGAAAACTTAAATAGTATTTTAAGAATTGCCTTGAACACATACAAAACACAAAACATGATAAGCAATAAAGATAATATTCCTTTCAATGAGTTATCTTCCGTAGTGTATCAGTATACTTGTGAGCATTGCAGTCAATGATACGTCGGTTAAACCCGTCGCCTTATATTCACTATGAATAACACAGAACACGTGAAAGGTCGACCAGCATCCAAATATCTCTTCATGTTCACATCCCATAATAAAGATACTTTTAAATTTATTCACGCGCACCCATACACGAAAATTGCTGAATCCATTGTACATAAAGTCATTCCTTCATTCACAGTAACTAATGAATAACCGCAGCCAATCACAGCCGCTTTTCCTATATTGATTTTTCTTGTCTCATTCGCACTGTATATATTGCATCCTTGTTTATTGACCGTTGTCACTGATGATGGTAGCTTGCCTACTGAAACATGTTTGCTGCTAATAAACCTATCAAAAGCTTACGGTTTCTCACTGTCAATGCCGCCATTAGTCTAAAAGTTATTCTAAAAGAGTGTGATTCATAAATGCACATATAAATACGCTCATAAATGCAGATAAGCGTGTATGTCGCAATGATTTTCACTTAATGTAATATGCACTATGTGTTGCTTAAATCAAAATATAGTTTCACACTGCACTCATATGCAGTAAAAGTCTAGAGACCCATAATAATCATTCTACTGAGTCATCTATTTAAGAAAAATGACGCACATGAACTACGGCAGTTTTCAGTTCGCGATTCCATTATTTTAGACATTAGCCATACAGTCATCACTACTGGCCATACGTGGTCTTCGTGGCACAATGGTTAAGTGCTTGCCTAGCGATCTTTCGGTTCAGTGCAGCGGTGGCGGAACGAAAAATAGTGGGGGGCTGTATCCAAGTCAACTTCATCCAATTTCTAGTCGCTCTCCATCCCCTTTCTCTCCTTTCTCCATCTCTCTTTCAAATATATCATAAAAATAGGCTAAATACCTAAACAATGTTCAAAATCAATATTCTTGTCATTACATGAAGCATGATTTTGGTGGAGGAAATTAATGTTTGACTTAAGGAAGTAAAGCAATGTTTTACGTATTCGAGCTATTATTCATGTTGAGTTTGTAAGGCTACTATTTACGTACAACATTCATATCAACTAATTAGAATAAATTGATTCAGAATTAATTGATAAACCCAATAGTAAGAACAGATAAACCGATTATTTGGAATGATAATTCAAACAAAATAAAGGTTTATAGAATTTTCAATGAACCATTATTATTGCTATCATTATACATTTGTACATGTACAGAGTTCACACAAGCCCCTGCGTGTCTGCGTGAAAAATGGAAAATTTCCGCGTACGACCACTGGTACAAGCAGAAATAAACGCGTTTGCTGCCTCTGCGCATGAATTATGCTCGTATTGTAGAAGTCAAATAGATTACTGAAAAGGAACACTGCGTGATAAGCTTATTGAATGAGTAAATTAAAGGTCTCCGTGGTTAAGTGCTTGGCCTAACGATCTTCGGGTCCAGAGGTCGAGCCCCAAGAATGTCATTAGAAGTCGTAAGGAAGGGCATCCGGACTAAGAGAGCACAAAGCTCCAGATTAAGTCTGACTATGTCACTGTTCAAGGGATTAGTGACGTTAAACCACTAAGTCATCTTTTCATCACAGGGTAATTGTAAAATTGTTTGCCTTGCAATCTAGGTTCACGGAAATCTACTTTGTGTATGAAGCAGCAGTTCTCTGCATTATTATCATGAAGACCCAAAGTTTTTCTCACAAAAAACGAAAGGATAATTCAAAACGCGGCATGTTTATTCATAGGTTTCAACATGAGCACCATTTGCACCTCTCAAAACGTCTAAACAAATATCGACTTCTCTCCAAACACTCTCTAGCAGTTTTTCAATGAAATTGTGACTCAATGTTTGATTTATGATGCACTCCCTGCGTGTGAACTATTCATTATCTTACTGAATACAATGTAAAGTCTCATGCCTTTATTTTTTGTGAGTTTAACTGGGACTTCGTGATAATAATGCAAAAACCGTTTCTTCATGCACAAGATAGGTTTTCCGTGAGCCTAGATTGTAATCAGGTGAAGATTTTATAATCACCCTGTATATTTGACGTGACATAATGACATGCGCTATCACCAGAGTTGTCGTAGGAATGGGAATTCCCATGTGGCGTAAGGTGGGAATGGAATTTTATCAGATGGGAAATCACAGGTGTCTGCAGATGCTGCAATATGTGAGATTTCTGTGGGGGTACCTGTTAAATGCAAGCATGCAAGTTAAAATGTATCAAGAGCGCTAGATATCACGCTTACAGCAATTTGATGAAATCGTATGGTGCGCCACAGTATGAGCTGTTATCATATCTGCTGGAATTTGCTGTGTCATTTGCAGGACTGCCGTGGGGATGCCCATCCACACGGATCAAATAGGGATTCCCATCCCCATGGGGATGCGGTGAGGATGGGGATTGATATTTTCCCCATGGGGTTCCTCACATATGAGAAATTCAGAGCTTATCACTGTGTTGATAAAATTACTTCAATAATTTAAGTAAATGTACATACTGTACTACATACATTCTGTCGTCAATGTCCAGAAATAGTGTCTCGAGCGCTCAGCTAACTTCAATTGAACCTTGAATTAGAATTAACTATCCACCAACCACTCATGTGACTTTCGAAGATTCGTGAAAACTAGGGATAACGAATAGCTGAGATTCTTGACTTCCCTACAGCACTTGAAACTTTATCAGAATATGTACAACAAAATTTGTTAGTTTATTGCTTCGACAATTTATAATAATAAGAGTTTTGGTCTTAAGTTTCATGATATTCTGAATTATCATTTGGAAAGTAGAGGCGCAATGTTGGTGGATTCTTTTATAAGCAGATATACTGATCATGCTATAGCTGTATGTAGATTCCTAATGGAAATGTACGGTTGAAATTTATCAAATTATTTTTTTATTCAGAAATGAAACAATGTCATATTGAAGCCAAAGATAGTTAGATAGCCAAGAAATACCAAGCAATCACTAGGAATAATCATATGGGAATAATTTAACAATGCACGAAGTACCAAACATCCCAATTCATGCAATCACACTGGGGATATGGAAGACCCTTCATTAACTTTTATAATACTATATGTAGTACTACTATACAGCCTTATTCCTATTTTCATTAATAAGTTTTGAATAATTACCCAAGATACCCAATACCGACAAATATAAGTGCATACATTTTATTTTCAACATGTGGAACATCGTAATCGTAGGCATATCTTTTGTCCGTATGTAGGAATCTGATAACAACTCGTGTGGGGATATGGGGATCCCCACAGGAATTCCATAGGGATGGGTTGGGGATGGGATAGGAAATCCATCCCCAAGGCAGCCCTGGTCATTTGACACTGGTAATGGAACAACATCAAAGTATTATTTAATATCAAATAGAGGCTTCCCCAATATTTACCGAGATAGAACATTTCATTGAAGTATTACATGTCTGTTCGCTTAACGATGATCTCAAGGATCGACTAGGAGAAGCTACATGTAGTACCAAATTTTCGCTCTTTCTGTCAGTATCAATCATGTTTAATCAGCTTTTCAACGCAGTTCAAAGCACTTAGTGTTGTTTTCATCAATTGTAATAAGTTTACGTATCAATAAATTCAAACCATGAGGAATATAGTGTCTACTAAATACTAGGCTCTATATGCATGCAGCACATCGTACTACCGACACATATGAAGACTAAGGGTATGCGCTAGAAGGTTGGAATGAAAGACGGTGAAAATGCTAGATGGGTAGATTCATTATAGTGATGTCGGAACCATAATGCAAATCAAGTATTTATATTCTTATCAGTTAAATTCAATGCTAAATGGGGACAACATTAAGGGGACTTTAATACAGAACTTACAATAAACTCGTGTATTATGCAAACATGTTTAGTACCATATAAAGTAAGAAATTCCTGCGTTGTATGGAAATTCCCACAGGGTTCACATAGAATTTCCTGTAGGATGGGACAGCTGAAGGAGGGAAAATTCGCGTCCCATGCCAACTCAAGGGCAGAATATGTTAGTTTATTTCCAGTTGAAGTGATTTCAGCAATCATTATTTTTCCGAAGAACAGCAGCTATAGGCAAATACAGAGAATATTTGAGTCCTTTTTAACATTTAACAACGTATTTGCATAATGTAATTGTATGCTTTTTAAACAAACGCTTTGTATTATACAGCATTCAAATACTTTCTATACATGTACTTGCCTACAGACGTAATTCTCGGAAAATCATTGGCTACCAACATGATGACGACCGGCTTGTATTTGAACCGATGCCAAGAAGTCAGATAACTAAGCCGACAGTCTCCGACCAAGCCGGAGTGACAATCACTCTCGCAGATGTGATGACTACCCTTAGAAATCATATTTAGTAATCATTGCATTTTTTTATAAACAATTTCAAATTCCTCACTTACGATGCATGTGCGAGCTAATGAGTAGCGTGAAATTCTTATTTCTACATTTTCACTGTAGTTCAAAATTTAATTCTCCATTAAGGTAATTAAAATATCTAAATATTACATTTGCCGGCAATCTCGAGATAAATCAAATTCAGCACACCCGCACCCTGATGCACGTGACAGGTATGCAAATTAACAAAATACGAGTGCTACATGGAATATTCCGCAAAAAGACGTGATAAATACACGAAATTATACGTGAAAAACACACGAAGAAACGTGAAAATACGCAAATTTATCATGTCATCGATAGAGGCTTAATAGCAAGCACGTGTACTTTTATGTGGGGACGTTTACAAATTATCCAATTGTCCTCAAAGTACATACACATGCATAACATGTTTCAAATAACGGACTTGATATAAAGCTTTCCATTGGGGAACCCCGTCAAAACTGTTTGTTTCTCGAAATTCTTTAAAGTCGACAAAAGACGAACACTTGTTGTCGAAAAGACATGACACTTGGAGAGGCGTGCACATGACCGGTGATATAACTTAGTAGACAAGATTCATGATCTGTTTTTCCCTTCAAAGAGAATAGCTAGTATTATATACTTCTAAACTTTCTGTTCATTATCAAATTTCCTGTGCATTGTGTACATTTTCATCGAAATGTACTGAACAACACTGTCAGACGTCAGTCAATCGGCTGATTCTAGCAATTATTCAGACGACCTTGAATGACGATTACGGAATGCGTTTTGTAACTGCTTATGGAAAAAATGCTTCCGCAATCATACTACTGATACAATTATACAGTAATGTCATGATATAGGCATTTGGATTTGGGTATTGCACATATAAGAAATCACAAGACGTAAATAGCAGTGTGAAAATTTGAGGTGAAGTTTGTGGTTAAATCCAACTCACTATGGCTTCTTTTTCCTTCCGGTGCTGTCGCTTCAGCTCTTTCATTGCTTCATTTTGCTTGTAAATCTGAAAGAGAAAGTCGTTGATAGTGAAAAGGTTAATAAATAGGAGCAGTAAATAATCACCTGATCATCCTTCTCCTGATCTTGCTTTTTCAAGAAAGTGATGACATCAATAGTATCTTTCTCTGTTCTCTGCATTAGATCTTGGAGAGACGAATTTTGATCAGCCAGACCCCTCGCAGCCTCTCTGAAATGATAAATCAAAAGCTGTGATATTGGCGTTTATCTATTTTTGTCAGACATCAGAAACAAGTGAAAATATGAAAACATCTTAGGGAATTGAAATCTGAATCTTGAATTTAATAAATATATTTTTTTAAATGCAAATATGTTGAGAGCTCTATTGACTAATGCGATACCTACTTCTAAATATATATTTAGATCAATAAAAATATATTGGAAAGCTTTTTTCAATCCAAATCTAACAACAATCTTAAACCAAGCAAGAAAGGAAAGAAGGAATCTAATTTTAAGTGTCCTTCATCATATATGGTGCCCTTTATGTGGCGTGGTACACCAAGTAATGCAAACGCCAATCATGCCGGTAGTTGCGGACACGAGCAGGACACAAAGGCCCGCAACAACCACTTTTACCATGTCCACTTTGCCAAAGCGAAGGCAGAAAGATTGGATGCTTCATAAAGCTTCTGAACTTCATCTCTAGCTCTCAGACTCGCCCAACATCCACTTGGAGCCGAGATCGTGCAGAGGCCCCAAGATGTGACCACAGTCTTGCCCTCATCACATCGTCCACCTCAATCACCCAGATCACAGCTGAATCCCTGGGGTCCCTGGGGTTTGCATTGCTCAGACGGCGAGATAAACTTTTTCCAGATCAAAGTAGAAACTTTTACAGGATGAGCGGAAGATGACATTTCTATCATCAGAAGGATTGTAGGCCATCTTTTGATCAGCGACGCACCAACAGCTTCACACTTCTTCCAAAGCTTGGTGGTGACTCAAGCACCCATCAAAAACGAAAACTTCATTGAAACTCCCCTATAGTTGTCTGGCTTTTAATGACTATTTTTAATCTAATTTTAATTTTTAATAACAATTTGTCATAATTTCGTGACCTTGACCACAATTATATTGAAGTCAATGTCGAGGCCATGTGAAAGCATCGAGGAAGTCGAACTCGAAACTCCGGTGCTGATGATTCGCATTTTTAAACTGCTTTTCTAATGTGATGAGCAACCTCACGCACTTAATGACACACATTGTGGACCACTAGTGGACCACTAGTTGCACATGTCAACACTTCTTTGTAGGCCACGTCCGGCGAAGAGACGACTATATCAAAAAATAAAAATCATTCTGACATTGAAAAATTGCCACGTTTTGTAACACGATATCAGCAAACTAAAATGTCCAGTACTGTGCGAGATTATGAGTTTCCAACATCGATTATAGAATTCACAATCGTATGACTATTTTATCGAAGACATTGTGCCGATTGACTGATGATGACAATCGCTAATTATATGAATATATTTCTTGTTGCGGAAATTATTCTGATCATTATTTCTACGTTATAGCTAGCTAGCCACAGTAGATATTTTTACAATCTTATTCTTGCCTCCTAGACATAATATACAGCATAAAGTAATACATAGTGATGCCGAATTTCTACGTGGTGTGATTGGGAAAGGATTTTTATCGAATGTGAATTCCTATACGTGGGATTTCTGTAGGACACCTAATGTGGAATGTTAAAACGTTGCATTACGGCCTCAGTAAAGTTGAAGTATATTGGTTGTGTCACAGAATGACAACGGTTTAAATAACATCAGTCGGAGATTACTGCGTCATGTGACACTTTTGATGGATCATCCTCGAATATTAATAGCACATTTATTGACTTAATGAGGGTCTTATGGATCAAATGGAGAAATTGCATTTATAAAATTTACATTCCTAGTTTTTTCATGGAACTTTCAGTGTAGGGCTTCATTCAGGATTGTGTGACTGAGCTGCGTGCAATGGATGCGCATCAATAAATCCAAACCATTAGGCTTATAATGTTTACAAAAAGTTGGCATCGACATGCAAGTACCTGTAACTGTCTGAACGGGCGCATCCTCACGATGTTAAGAGGAAGAAAATGTTAAGTTTCATTGAAATTAGTTCGGAATGTCAACTATTCGATTAAAAGCAAACACCTGCGGACTGAGACAACAAAGACTAAGTGGCAGTCGACACGAACCACTTCGAATCTGCGTTGACTTTGTAATTATGACATTTATCGATTGTGGGAAGCTAATTTTGAACGAAGTTAGAGAAATAATTACTGTAGAAGTTATATATCTTGCGCATTTTTCTCACTGATTACTTCCTAACTATCTGAGCTGAAGATGTCAGCTTGCGAATGATGTATGTCGAGTTGAAAGTTAATGTGTGACATGGTTGGAGGGTAAGGCCTCAGATACACTGAAGGCAAAGCAAACACGAGCGTCCCGAGCGTCTCGAGCAAGCGTATGTCCGTAACCTATTAATCGATCTGGTTTGCTTTGGTCGCAGTGTGACAGTCTACAACTGCTGTAATGATGACTTTATATTTGCTGCAAAACACAGCTCGGAAACGCTTGGAAAAGCTCGCAATGTGACTGAGGCCTAACACAGTTCGCTTGAAGTTTGATATAATTTAGTTGGTTCGCTTTACTGAACAACTCTTTAAACAACTCTTCTGTGATTGTTAAACAATCGAAGAGCAAAACACATTGCACAGATTCGTTAAATGCTTTTTAAATTTGATAACTATCAAAATTAAAATGCTTTTTTGAATTTAGAGTGAAAAATCATCTTGAGAAACAGGATGAAAATGAGTATATTGATATTATATCTATCCTATTTATCTTGTTTATCAAGAAGATAAACTTATGATTTTCAAACAGAAAATATTTTATCTTATGAAATGTATACACCCTTCAGTAGTATTGAACGGATTTCGGCGTGTACTTACATTCACGTAAAAGTATAGGCTACGCATTTTGAGTCGAACATGCATGCATTGGAGCATATTTCTCATTGTAAGGGTGCACATACCTGTACTCTGTCCGCGACTTCTCTGTCACTTCTAGTCTCGCCTCCCAAATACTTGAATTCACCGCTGCCATTCTCGTCACATTTTCATTTTTCCTTTTCTTCTTATCATCTTTCCTGTAAAACAGAATACAGTTAATGACTGAAAATTTCACCATAAAAAGTCGTGAAATGAAAGTTGATAAGATGCAGAGTCAGTGAAGATATATCATTCGCACGTCGAATAACTGCATTCCGCTTTCAATGATCCCAGAACGATATTTCAGTTGAAATCGTCAAACTAGATTAGGGACGGTTACATGCATAGATATTTAAGTACGTGATTCAGGATTATAACGTTTACCATTCTGACTTCTAGATTTTCCGGAAAATTCAGAGCCTCAATCAACCTGGTTCAGAATCCATCAATAATATAAACACCATAGCTGATGACAATGACATAAAAACACATAATTACAATTATCAATCTGCTATTGCCGAGCTCACGCAACACGAGTCTCAAACGATGGGAAATTATGATGTGAGTTGTAGCATCTTCCTTTTCTAGAATATTGAAGGAGCAGAAGCAGAAAAACATGCAAAGAATGAAGTCTTAATTCAAGATCGATCTACATATAGCAAATCTGCAATGTCTTGTGAGAAGAGTATCAAGATAATGTGCGTTTTTAATCAGTAATATAGCGCCTGACATTTACTGACAACATATGCATATTTTAAGTATAACAGGTGGAAATTTGACGTGGCAATCACGTACTTCATGGACTGGATTTTACAAATATTTCACAATTTTTGTGAAAATTTCGCCTTTAAACTTTTCTTTTAGGACATTTAAAGAGGCAGCTTTTTTAAATTGACTTTTGTGTGTCACGTCCTTGGTTACAAGCGTAAATTTATCCAAAACCTGTTAAGCAGTTTCTCACAAAGGAAATCACAAAAAGGTCAAAAGAAGCACTATTCAGTTTGTCAACCAGAAGCCGATGAGATATTCTGTCAAATCCCTTTTTCAAATCAGTCGTCGAAGTATTCTTCCTATATCCAAAGTGGCTTCTATCGATGTGACTGATGAATTGATGGTGGTAGTGATTCACAATTTCTCTTTCTAAGATACGATCTGGTGTGGGTAATAAGGATATTGGGGACGCCTATTTGTCAATGATGGTATCCCAGATTTTGGCATCGGAACAACATCTCCAATTTTCCACTGTTATTGCAAATCAGCCGTCTCAACACATTCATCGAAAATGTGAGACAGAGGTGTCGAAATAGAATTTGAAAAAATTGACCAGGTTACCCATGGAGTTATCGGAAACCCATGTGAGATGTCGGCTGAATCCCTAGCACTCAATTACACGATGACTCAGGGATAAGCACTCAAGTATGGAGACAAGCATGTTCAGTGCCAAATACATTACTTAAACGTACATGTATAAGAAGGCCTACATGTAAAGATGGAAAATTATAACCTGAGCATTCATTGCGGACAAGAAGATAATACTTCTTGGACTACAAATAAAGCTTGTATCATCAGTCAGATAAACTTCAGTGAATGATCAACATAATGCACGATGATTGCTAGAAAAATTTATTTATGTTTGCAAGAAAAAAAGTCAAATACGTGCTTGCAACTGTAGTAGAAATAATTATCTACTATGCAGTGTTCCGATGTAAATTGTGTATCTATATTGATACGTTTCAAAATCCAAAATCGGAGGACATATTCAATTATCCTATTGATTAATCAAATCATCGCATAATTGGTTAGGAAAAGTCACACTGTGAAGAATGCAAAAAGTAAATAATATTCAAGAATGGCAGCGTGATATACATGCACTGCAAGCAATATATAAAATTGACCTTTAAATCAATGAAGACGTTATTCCAGCGCAATCACTTCACAAAAAAGAACAGAATTCAAATTAGTACGGTATGCAATGCGAATATTCATATCAGCAAATAATAACACAGGCATAATGTTGATATAAGTTGTTGCGATGAAAAGTTTATTTTCACAGTTCCGTACTATTTATCTAAAATAGAGAAGATGCTTATAGTAGGCATAGTTGTTATACAGATACAGCACAAACCAACTTGGGAATCGTGTTTAATAACTTCATGGTATCACCAAATATTACCTCAGTTTCTAATGAAATACATTCATGCATTATATAGAAGATCATTCTTCAGATCACTATCTTGGCACAAGGTCATCAAATATAGCAGTTCGATGCTCACAATATGATGCATGGTTTAACCATCTTTTAGGAAAATCGCTTCCATAACTCGTCATTTGAGCATGATTAGAAATTCAATATTCTTTGTCATGATAACTAGAGTCCACGCGACTTTGCTGTGCAGAAAGCAATTCTCAGTTTCGAAGATATTGTTCTGCACCTGCATGCAATAACTTGGAGTAATGAATCCCAAATGTAATACAGATTTATTTTTATTTGTGTTCTAGTCGTAATTTCAATTATAGATAGGCCTGCATAATTGCAATTTGGCCCACAATTAGACTACTGCGCAGTCGTACTTTCATCACAGAATGCAACTATTCTCCAGAATTCCATTAGCCTTTCAGAGTAGGCCTACAAATAGTTGTACTCTCTTGAGTTTGATAAGTGAATATCATATTTTACAAAACCGACTGCTCACTCAGAGATGGTGCTGAAATGTCAACACCACAATCCATTAACTGTCCACCCACCGACTTCGGTCGCTGAGGCA
Organism: Prostheceraeus crozeri; assembly: GCA_907163375.1. Lineage (NCBI taxonomy): Eukaryota > Metazoa > Platyhelminthes > Polycladida > Euryleptidae > Prostheceraeus > Prostheceraeus crozeri. Next base: position 26,850 of record CAJQUW010006088.1, on the reverse strand, counting down.
AACGAATTGTGTCTTATCTTAACTTTAACAGACGGAAAATAGCTGCGCGTCTTGGTGGATTTGAACCACCGACCTCTGGCATTCTAGGCCAACGCTCTACCAACTGAGCTATCGACGAGCGACAGAACGACATAAGTCCTCAATTGAAGAACCTGCGTAGGAGAATCCGATAGCTTCATCCTCCAAGACAACATAGCATTAACCGTCAAGCCAAACTACTGAAGCAAGTTATCAGTAATTCAAAGCCAGCATTATACTTTGAAACGGGGACTTAGTCCACACAAGTATTCAAAGAAAGCTGCAATGATAATTTTAACAGACGGAAAATAGCTGCGCGTCTTGGTGGATTTGAACCACCGACCTCTGGCATTCTAGGCCAACGCTCTACCAACTGAGCTATCGACGAGCGACAGAACGACATAAGTCCTCAATTGAAGAACCTGCGTAGGAGAATCCGATAGCTTCATCCTCCAAGACAACATAGCATTAACCGTCAAGCCAAACTACTGAAGCAAGTTATCAGTAATTCAAAGCCAGCATTATACTTTGAAACGGGGACTTAGTCCACACAAGTATTCAAAGAAAGCTGCAATGATAATTTTAACAGACGGAAAATAGCTGCGCGTCTTGGTGATTTGAACCACCGACCTCTGGCATTCTAGGCCAACGCTCTACCAACTGAGCTATCGACGAGCGACAGAACGACATAAGTCCTCAATTGAAGAACCTGCGTAGGAGAATCCGATAGCTTCATCCTCCAAGACAACATAGCATTAACCGTCAAGCCAAACTACTGAAGCAAGTTATCAGTAATTCAAAGCCAGCATTATACTTTGAAACGGGGACTTAGTCCACACAAGTATTCAAAGAAAGCTGCAATGATAATTTTAACAGACGGAAAATAGCTGCGCGTCTTGGTGGATTTGAACCACCGACCTCTGGCATTCTAGGCCAACGCTCTACCAACTGAGCTATCGACGAGCGACAGAACGACATAAGTCCTCAATTGAAGAACCTGCGTAGGAGAATCCGATAGCTTCATCCTCCAAGACAACATAGCATTAACCGTCAAGCCAAACTACTGAAGCAAGTTATCAGTAATTCAAAGCCAGCATTATACTTTGAAACGGGGACTTAGTCCACACAAGTATTCAAAGAAAGCTGCAATGATAATTTTAACAGACGGAAAATAGCTGCGCGTCTTGGTGGATTTGAACCACCGACCTCTGGCATTCTAGGCCAACGCTCTACCAACTGAGCTATCGACGAGCGACAGAACGACATAAGTCCTCAATTGAAGAACCTGCGTAGGAGAATCCGATAGCTTCATCCTCCAAGACAACATAGCATTAACCGTCAAGCCAAACTACTGAAGCAAGTTATCAGTAATTCAAAGCCAGCATTATACTTTGAAACGGGGACTTAGTCCACACAAGTATTCAAAGAAAGCTGCAATGATAATTTTAACAGACGGAAAATAGCTGCGCGTCTTGGTGGATTTGAACCACCGACCTCTGGCATTCTAGGCCAACGCTCTACCAACTGAGCTATCGACGAGCGACAGAACGACATAAGTCCTCAATTGAAGAACCTGCGTAGGAGAATCCGATAGCTTCATCCTCCAAGACAACATAGCATTAACCGTCAAGCCAAACTACTGAAGCAAGTTATCAGTAATTCAAAGCCAGCATTATACTTTGAAACGGGGACTTAGTCCACACAAGTATTCAAAGAAAGCTGCAATGATAATTTTAACAGACGGAAAATAGCTGCGCGTCTTGGTGGATTTGAACCACCGACCTCTGGCATTCTAGGCCAACGCTCTACCAACTGAGCTATCGACGAGCGACAGAACGACATAAGTCCTCAATTGAAGAACCTGCGTAGGAGAATCCGATAGCTTCATCCTCCAAGACAACATAGCATTAACCGTCAAGCCAAACTACTGAAGCAAGTTATCAGTAATTCAAAGCCAGCATTATACTTTGAAACGGGGACTTAGTCCACACAAGTATTCAAAGAAAGCTGCAATGATAATTTTAACAGACGGAAAATAGCTGCGCGTCTTGGTGGATTTGAACCACCGACCTCTGGCATTCTAGGCCAACGCTCTACCAACTGAGCTATCGACGAGCGACAGAACGACATAAGTCCTCAATTGAAGAACCTGCGTAGGAGAATCCGATAGCTTCATCCTCCAAGACAACATAGCATTAACCGTCAAGCCAAACTACTGAAGCAAGTTATCAGTAATTCAAAGCCAGCATTATACTTTGAAACGGGGACTTAGTCCACACAAGTATTCAAAGAAAGCTGCAATGATAATTTTAACAGACGGAAAATAGCTGCGCGTCTTGGTGGATTTGAACCACCGACCTCTGGCATTCTAGGCCAACGCTCTACCAACTGAGCTATCGACGAGCGACAGAACGACATAAGTCCTCAATTGAAGAACCTGCGTAGGAGAATCCGATAGCTTCATCCTCCAAGACAACATAGCATTAACCGTCAAGCCAAACTACTGAAGCAAGTTATCAGTAATTCAAAGCCAGCATTATACTTTGAAACGGGGACTTAGTCCACACAAGTATTCAAAGAAAGCTGCAATGATAATTTTAACAGACGGAAAATAGCTGCGCGTCTTGGTGGATTTGAACCACCGACCTCTGGCATTCTAGGCCAACGCTCTACCAACTGAGCTATCGACGAGCGACAGAACGACATAAGTCCTCAATTGAAGAACCTGCGTAGGAGAATCCGATAGCTTCATCCTCCAAGACAACATAGCATTAACCGTCAAGCCAAACTACTGAAGCAAGTTATCAGTAATTCAAAGCCAGCATTATACTTTGAAACGGGGACTTAGTCCACACAAGTATTCAAAGAAAGCTGCAATGATAATTTTAACAGACGGAAAATAGCTGCGCGTCTTGGTGGATTTGAACCACCGACCTCTGGCATTCTAGGCCAACGCTCTACCAACTGAGCTATCGACGAGCGACAGAACGACATAAGTCCTCAATTGAAGAACCTGCGTAGGAGAATCCGATAGCTTCATCCTCCAAGACAACATAGCATTAACCGTCAAGCCAAACTACTGAAGCAAGTTATCAGTAATTCAAAGCCAGCATTATACTTTGAAACGGGGACTTAGTCCACACAAGTATTCAAAGAAAGCTGCAATGATAATTTTAACAGACGGAAAATAGCTGCGCGTCTTGGTGGATTTGAACCACCGACCTCTGGCATTCTAGGCCAACGCTCTACCAACTGAGCTATCGACGAGCGACAGAACGACATAAGTCCTCAATTGAAGAACCTGCGTAGGAGAATCCGATAGCTTCATCCTCCAAGACAACATAGCATTAACCGTCAAGCCAAACTACTGAAGCAAGTTATCAGTAATTCAAAGCCAGCATTATACTTTGAAACGGGGACTTAGTCCCACACAAGTATTCAAAGAAAGCTGCAATGATAATTTTAACAGACGGAAAATAGCTGCGCGTCTTGGTGGATTTGAACCACCGACCTCTGGCATTCTAGGCCAACGCTCTACCAACTGAGCTATCGACGAGCGACAGAACGACATAAGTCCTCAATTGAAGAACCTGCGTAGGAGAATCCGATAGCTTCATCCTCCAAGACAACATAGCATTAACCGTCAAGCCAAACTACTGAAGCAAGTTATCAGTAATTCAAAGCCAGCATTATACTTTGAAACGGGGACTTAGTCCACACAAGTATTCAAAGAAAGCTGCAATGATAATTTTAACAGACGGAAAATAGCTGCGCGTCTTGGTGGATTTGAACCACCGACCTCTGGCATTCTAGGCCAACGCTCTACCAACTGAGCTATCGACGAGCGACAGAAACGACATAAGTCCTCAATTGAAGAACCTGCGTAGGAGAATCCGATAGCTTCATCCTCCAAGACAACATAGCATTAACCGTCAAGCCAAACTACTGAAGCAAGTTATCAGTAATTCAAAGCCAGCATTATACTTTGAAACGGGGACTTAGTCCACACAAGTATTCAAAGAAAGCTGCAATGATAATTTTAACAGACGGAAAATAGCTGCGCGTCTTGGTGGATTTGAACCACCGACCTCTGGCATTCTAGGCCAACGCTCTACCAACTGAGCTATCGACGAGCGACAGAACGACATAAGTCCTCAATTGAAGAACCTGCGTAGGAGAATCCGATAGCTTCATCCTCCAAGACAACATAGCATTAAACGTCAAGCCAAACTACTGAAGCAAGTTATCAGTAATTCAAAGCCAGCATTATACTTTGAAACGGGGACTTAGTCCACACAAGTATTCAAAGAAAGCTGCAATGATAATTTTAACAGACGGAAAATAGCTGCGCGTCTTGGTGGATTTGAACCACCGACCTCTGGCATTCTAGGCCAACGCTCTACCAACTGAGCTATCGACGAGCGACAGAACGACATAAGTCCTCAATTGAAGAACCTGCGTAGGAGAATCCGATAGCTTCATCCTCCAAGACAACATAGCATTAACCGTCAAGCCAAACTACTGAAGCAAGTTATCAGTAATTCAAAGCCAGCATTATACTTTGAAACGGGGACTTAGTCCACACAAGTATTCAAAGAAAGCTGCAATGATAATTTTAACAGACGGAAAATAGCTGCGCGTCTTGGTGGATTTGAACCACCGACCTCTGGCATTCTAGGCCAACGCTCTACCAACTGAGCTATCGACGAGCGACAGAACGACATAAGTCCTCAATTGAAGAACCTGCGTAGGAGAATCCGATAGCTTCATCCTCCAAGACAACATAGCATTAACCGTCAAGCCAACTACTGAAGCAAGTTATCAGTAATTCAAAGCCAGCATTATACTTTGAAACGGGGACTTAGTCCACACAAGTATTCAAAGAAAGCTGCAATGATAAGTTAAACAGACGGAAAATAGCTGCGCGTCTTGGTGGATTTGAACCACCGACCTCTGGCATTCTAGGCCAACGCTCTACCAACTGAGCTATCGACGAGCGACAGAACGACATAAGTCCTCAATTGAAGAACCTGCGTAGGAGAATCCGATAGCTTCATCCTCCAAGACAACATAGCATTAACCGTCAAGCCAAACTACTGAAGCAAGTTATCAGTAATTCAAAGCCAGCATTATACTTTGAAACGGGGACTTAGTCCACACAAGTATTCAAAGAAAGCTGCAATGATAATTTTAACAGACGGAAAATAGCTGCGCGTCTTGGTGGATTTGAACCACCGACCTCTGGCATTCTAGGCCAACGCTCTACCAACTGAGCTATCGACGAGCGACAGAACGACATAAGTCCTCAATTGAAGAACCTGCGTAGGAGAATCCGATAGCTTCATCCTCCAAGACAACATAGCATTAACCGTCAAGCCAAACTACTGAAGCAAGTTATCAGTAATTCAAAGCCAGCATTATACTTTGAAACGGGGACTTAGTCCACACAAGTATTCAAAGAAAGCTGCAATGATAATTTTAACAGACGGAAAATAGCTGCGCGTCTTGGTGGATTTGAACCACCGACCTCTGGCATTCTAGGCCAACGCTCTACCAACTGAGCTATCGACGAGCGACAGAACGACATAAGTCCTCAATTGAAGAACCTGCGTAGGAGAATCCGATAGCTTCATCCTCCAAGACAACATAGCATTAACCGTCAAGCCAAACTACTGAAGCAAGTTATCAGTAATTCAAAGCCAGCATTATACTTTGAAACGGGGACTTAGTCCACACAAGTATTCAAAGAAAGCTGCAATGATAATTTTAACAGACGGAAAATAGCTGCGCGTCTTGGTGGATTTGAACCACCGACCTCTGGCATTCTAGGCCAACGCTCTACCAACTGAGCTATCGACGAGCGACAGAACGACATAAGTCCTCAATTGAAGAACCTGCGTAGGAGAATCCGATAGCTTCATCCTCCAAGACAACATAGCATTAACCGTCAAGCCAAACTACTGAAGCAAGTTATCAGTAATTCAAAGCCAGCATTATACTTTGAAACGGGGACTTAGTCCACACAAGTATTCAAAGAAAGCTGCAATGATAATTTTAACAGACGGAAAATAGCTGCGCGTCTTGGTGGATTTGAACCACCGACCTCTGGCATTCTAGGCCAACGCTCTACCAACTGAGCTATCGACGAGCGACAGAACGACATAAGTCCTCAATTGAAGAACCTGCGTAGGAGAATCCGATAGCTTCATCCTCCAAGACAACATAGCATTAACCGTCAAGCCAAACTACTGAAGCAAGTTATCAGTAATTCAAAGCCAGCATTATACTTTGAAACGGGGACTTAGTCCACACAAGTATTCAAAGAAAGCTGCAATGATAATTTTAACAGACGGAAAATAGCTGCGCGTCTTGGTGGATTTGAACCACCGACCTCTGGCATTCTAGGCCAACGCTCTACCAACTGAGCTATCGACGAGCGACAGAACGACATAAGTCCTCAATTGAAGAACCTGCGTAGGAGAATCCGATAGCTTCATCCTCCAAGACAACATAGCATTAACCGTCAAGCCAAACTACTGAAGCAAGTTATCAGTAATTCAAAGCCAGCATTATACTTTGAAACGGGGACTTAGTCCACACAAGTATTCAAAGAAAGCTGCAATGATAATTTTAACAGACGGAAAATAGCTGCGCGTCTTGGTGGATTTGAACCACCGACCTCTGGCATTCTAGGCCAACGCTCTACCAACTGAGCTATCGACGAGCGACAGAACGACATAAGTCCTCAATTGAAGAACCTGCGTAGGAGAATCCGATAGCTTCATCCTCCAAGACAACATAGCATTAACCGTCAAGCCAAACTACTGAAGCAAGTTATCAGTAATTCAAAGCCAGCATTATACTTTGAAACGGGGACTTAGTCCACACAAGTATTCAAAGAAAGCTGCAATGATAATTTTAACAGACGGAAAATAGCTGCGCGTCTTGGTGGATTTGAACCACCGACCTCTGGCATTCTAGGCCAACGCTCTACCAACTGAGCTATCGACGAGCGACAGAACGACATAAGTCCTCAATTGAAGAACCTGCGTAGGAGAATCCGATAGCTTCATCCTCCAAGACAACATAGCATTAACCGTCAAGCCAAACTACTGAAGCAAGTTATCAGTAATTCAAAGCCAGCATTATACTTTGAAACGGGGACTTAGTCACACAAGTATTCAAAGAAAGCTGCAATGATAATTTTAACAGACGGAAAATAGCTGCGCGTCTTGGTGGATTTGAACCACCGACCTCTGGCATTCTAGGCCAACGCTCTACCAACTGAGCTATCGACGAGCGACAGAACGACATAAGTCCTCAATTGAAGAACCTGCGTAGGAGAATCCGATAGCTTCATCCTCCAAGACAACATAGCATTAACCGTCAAGCCAAACTACTGAAGCAAGTTATCAGTAATTCAAAGCCAGCATTATACTTTGAAACGGGGACTTAGTCCACACAAGTATTCAAAGAAAGCTGCAATGATAATTTTAACAGACGGAAAATAGCTGCGCGTCTTGGTGGATTTGAACCACCGACCTCTGGCATTCTAGGCCAACGCTCTACCAACTGAGCTATCGACGAGCGACAGAACGACATAAGTCCTCAATTGAAGAACCTGCGTAGGAGAATCCGATAGCTTCATCCTCCAAGACAACATAGCATTAACCGTCAAGCCAAACTACTGAAGCAAGTTATCAGTAATTCAAAGCCAGCATTATACTTTGAAACGGGGACTTAGTCCACACAAGTATTCAAAGAAAGCTGCAATGATAATTTTAACAGACGGAAAATAGCTGCGCGTCTTGGTGGATTTGAACCACCGACCTCTGGCATTCTAGGCCAACGCTCTACCAACTGAGCTATCGACGAGCGACAGAACGACATAAGTCCTCAATTGAAGAACCTGCGTAGGAGAATCCGATAGCTTCATCCTCCAAGACAACATAGCATTAACCGTCAAGCCAAACTACTGAAGCAAGTTATCAGTAATTCAAAGCCAGCATTATACTTTGAAACGGGGACTTAGTCCACACAAGTATTCAAAGAAAGCTGCAATGATAATTTTAACAGACGGAAAATAGCTGCGCGTCTTGGTGGATTTGAACCACCGACCTCTGGCATTCTAGGCCAACGCTCTACCAACTGAGCTATCGACGAGCGACAGAACGACATAAGTCCTCAATTGAAGAACCTGCGTAGGAGAATCCGATAGCTTCATCCTCCAAGACAACATAGCATTAACCGTCAAGCCAAACTACTGAAGCAAGTTATCAGTAATTCAAAGCCAGCATTATACTTTGAAACGGGGACTTAGTCCACACAAGTATTCAAAGAAAGCTGCAATGATAATTTTAACAGACGGAAAATAGCTGCGCGTCTTGGTGGATTTGAACCACCGACCTCTGGCATTCTAGGCCAACGCTCTACCAACTGAGCTATCGACGAGCGACAGAACGACATAAGTCCTCAATTGAAGAACCTGCGTAGGAGAATCCGATAGCTTCATCCTCCAAGACAACATAGCATTAACCGTCAAGCCAAACTACTGAAGCAAGTTATCAGTAATTCAAAGCCAGCATTATACTTTGAAACGGGGACTTAGTCCACACAAGTATTCAAAGAAAGCTGCAATGATAATTTTAACAGACGGAAAATAGCTGCGCGTCTTGGTGGATTTGAACCACCGACCTCTGGCATTCTAGGCCAACGCTCTACCAACTGAGCTATCGACGAGCGACAGAACGACATAAGTCCTCAATTGAAGAACCTGCGTAGGAGAATCCGATAGCTTCATCCTCCAAGACAACATAGCATTAACCGTCAAGCCAAACTACTGAAGCAAGTTATCAGTAATTCAAAGCCAGCATTATACTTTGAAACGGGGACTTAGTCCACACAAGTATTCAAAGAAAGCTGCAATGATAATTTTAACAGACGGAAAATAGCTGCGCGTCTTGGTGGATTTGAACCACCGACCTCTGGCATTCTAGGCCAACGCTCTACCAACTGAGCTATCGACGAGCGACAGAACGACATAAGTCCTCAATTGAAGAACCTGCGTAGGAGAATCCGATAGCTTCATCCTCCAAGACAACATAGCATTAACCGTCAAGCCAAACTACTGAAGCAAGTTATCAGTAATTCAAAGCCAGCATTATACTTTGAAACGGGGACTTAGTCCACACAAGTATTCAAAGAAAGCTGCAATGATAATTTTAACAGACGGAAAATAGCTGCGCGTCTTGGTGGATTTGAACCACCGACCTCTGGCATTCTAGGCCAACGCTCTACCAACTGAGCTATCGACGAGCGACAGAACGACATAAGTCCTCAATTGAAGAACCTGCGTAGGAGAATCCGATAGCTTCATCCTCCAAGACAACATAGCATTAACCGTCAAGCCAAACTACTGAAGCAAGTTATCAGTAATTCAAAGCCAGCATTATACTTTGAAACGGGGACTTAGTCCACACAAGTATTCAAAGAAAGCTGCAATGATAATTTTAACAGACGGAAAATAGCTGCGCGTCTTGGTGGATTTGAACCACCGACCTCTGGCATTCTAGGCCAACGCTCTACCAACTGAGCTATCGACGAGCGACAGAACGACATAAGTCCTCAATTGAAGAACCTGCGTAGGAGAATCCGATAGCTTCATCCTCCAAGACAACATAGCATTAACCGTCAAGCCAAACTACTGAAGCAAGTTATCAGTAATTCAAAGCCAGCATTATACTTTGAAACGGGGACTTAGTCCACACAAGTATTCAAAGAAAGCTGCAATGATAATTTTAACAGACGGAAAATAGCTGCGCGTCTTGGTGGATTTGAACCACCGACCTCTGGCATTCTAGGCCAACGCTCTACCAACTGAGCTATCGACGAGCGACAGAACGACATAAGTCCTCAATTGAAGAACCTGCGTAGGAGAATCCGATAGCTTCATCCTCCAAGACAACATAGCATTAACCGTCAAGCCAAACTACTGAAGCAAGTTATCAGTAATTCAAAGCCAGCATTATACTTTGAAACGGGGACTTAGTCCACACAAGTATTCAAAGAAAGCTGCAATGATAATTTTAACAGACGGAAAATAGCTGCGCGTCTTGGTGGATTTGAACCACCGACCTCTGGCATTCTAGGCCAACGCTCTACCAACTGAGCTATCGACGAGCGACAGAACGACATAAGTCCTCAATTGAAGAACCTGCGTAGGAGAATCCGATAGCTTCATCCTCCAAGACAACATAGCATTAACCGTCAAGCCAAACTACTGAAGCAAGTTATCAGTAATTCAAAGCCAGCATTATACTTTGAAACGGGGACTTAGTCCACACAAGTATTCAAAGAAAGCTGCAATGATAATTTTAACAGACGGAAAATAGCTGCGCGTCTTGGTGGATTTGAACCACCGACCTCTGGCATTCTAGGCCAACGCTCTACCAACTGAGCTATCGACGAGCGACAGAACGACATAAGTCCTCAATTGAAGAACCTGCGTAGGAGAATCCGATAGCTTCATCCTCCAAGACAACATAGCATTAACCGTCAAGCCAAACTACTGAAGCAAGTTATCAGTAATTCAAAGCCAGCATTATACTTTGAAACGGGGACTTAGTCCACACAAGTATTCAAAGAAAGCTGCAATGATAATTTTAACAGACGGAAAATAGCTGCGCGTCTTGGTGGATTTGAACCACCGACCTCTGGCATTCTAGGCCAACGCTCTACCAACTGAGCTATCGACGAGCGACAGAACGACATAAGTCCTCAATTGAAGAACCTGCGTAGGAGAATCCGATAGCTTCATCCTCCAAGACAACATAGCATTAACCGTCAAGCCAAACTACTGAAGCAAGTTATCAGTAATTCAAAGCCAGCATTATACTTTGAAACGGGGACTTAGTCCACACAAGTATTCAAAGAAAGCTGCAATGATAATTTTAACAGACGGAAAATAGCTGCGCGTCTTGGTGGATTTGAACCACCGACCTCTGGCATTCTAGGCCAACGCTCTACCAACTGAGCTATCGACGAGCGACAGAACGACATAAGTCCTCAATTGAAGAACCTGCGTAGGAGAATCCGATAGCTTCATCCTCCAAGACAACATAGCATTAACCGTCAAGCCAAACTACTGAAGCAAGTTATCAGTAATTCAAAGCCAGCATTATACTTTGAAACGGGGACTTAGTCCACACAAGTATTCAAAGAAAGCTGCAATGATAATTTTAACAGACGGAAAATAGCTGCGCGTCTTGGTGGATTTGAACCACCGACCTCTGGCATTCTAGGCCAACGCTCTACCAACTGAGCTATCGACGAGCGACAGAACGACATAAGTCCTCAATTGAAGAACCTGCGTAGGAGAATCCGATAGCTTCATCCTCCAAGACAACATAGCATTAACCGTCAAGCCAAACTACTGAAGCAAGTTATCAGTAATTCAAAGCCAGCATTATACTTTGAAACGGGGACTTAGTCCACACAAGTATTCAAAGAAAGCTGCAATGATAATTTTAACAGACGGAAAATAGCTGCGCGTCTTGGTGGATTTGAACCACCGACCTCTGGCATTCTAGGCCAACGCTCTACCAACTGAGCTATCGACGAGCGACAGAACGACATAAGTCCTCAATTGAAGAACCTGCGTAGGAGAATCCGATAGCTTCATCCTCCAAGACAACATAGCATTAACCGTCAAGCCAAACTACTGAAGCAAGTTATCAGTAATTCAAAGCCAGCATTATACTTTGAAACGGGGACTTAGTCCACACAAGTATTCAAAGAAAGCTGCAATGATAATTTTAACAGACGGAAAATAGCTGCGCGTCTTGGTGGATTTGAACCACCGACCTCTGGCATTCTAGGCCAACGCTCTACCAACTGAGCTATCGACGAGCGACAGAACGACATAAGTCCTCAATTGAAGAACCTGCGTAGGAGAATCCGATAGCTTCATCCTCCAAGACAACATAGCATTAACCGTCAAGCCAAACTACTGAAGCAAGTTATCAGTAATTCAAAGCCAGCATTATACTTTGAAACGGGGACTTAGTCCACACAAGTATTCAAAGAAAGCTGCAATGATAATTTTAACAGACGGAAAATAGCTGCGCGTCTTGGTGGATTTGAACCACCGACCTCTGGCATTCTAGGCCAACGCTCTACCAACTGAGCTATCGACGAGCGACAGAACGACATAAGTCCTCAATTGAAGAACCTGCGTAGGAGAATCCGATAGCTTCATCCTCCAAGACAACATAGCATTAACCGTCAAGCCAAACTACTGAAGCAAGTTATCAGTAATTCAAAGCCAGCATTATACTTTGAAACGGGGACTTAGTCCACACAAGTATTCAAAGAAAGCTGCAATGATAATTTTAACAGACGGAAAATAGCTGCGCGTCTTGGTGGATTTGAACCACCGACCTCTGGCATTCTAGGCCAACGCTCTACCAACTGAGCTATCGACGAGCGACAGAACGACATAAGTCCTCAATTGAAGAACCTGCGTAGGAGAATCCGATAGCTTCATCCTCCAAGACAACATAGCATTAACCGTCAAGCCAAACTACTGAAGCAAGTTATCAGTAATTCAAAGCCAGCATTATACTTTGAAACGGGGACTTAGTCCACACAAGTATTCAAAGAAAGCTGCAATGATAATTTTAACAGACGGAAAATAGCTGCGCGTCTTGGTGGATTTGAACCACCGACCTCTGGCATTCTAGGCCAACGCTCTACCAACTGAGCTATCGACGAGCGACAGAACGACATAAGTCCTCAATTGAAGAACCTGCGTAGGAGAATCCGATAGCTTCATCCTCCAAGACAACATAGCATTAACCGTCAAGCCAAACTACTGAAGCAAGTTATCAGTAATTCAAAGCCAGCATTATACTTTGAAACGGGGACTTAGTCCACACAAGTATTCAAAGAAAGCTGCAATGATAATTTTAACAGACGGAAAATAGCTGCGCGTCTTGGTGGATTTGAACCACCGACCTCTGGCATTCTAGGCCAACGCTCTACCAACTGAGCTATCGACGAGCGACAGAACGACATAAGTCCTCAATTGAAGAACCTGCGTAGGAGAATCCGATAGCTTCATCCTCCAAGACAACATAGCATTAACCGTCAAGCCAAACTACTGAAGCAAGTTATCAGTAATTCAAAGCCAGCATTATACTTTGAAACGGGGACTTAGTCCACACAAGTATTCAAAGAAAGCTGCAATGATAATTTTAACAGACGGAAAATAGCTGCGCGTCTTGGTGGATTTGAACCACCGACCTCTGGCATTCTAGGCCAACGCTCTACCAACTGAGCTATCGACGAGCGACAGAACGACATAAGTCCTCAATTGAAGAACCTGCGTAGGAGAATCCGATAGCTTCATCCTCCAAGACAACATAGCATTAACCGTCAAGCCAAACTACTGAAGCAAGTTATCAGTAATTCAAAGCCAGCATTATACTTTGAAACGGGGACTTAGTCCACACAAGTATTCAAAGAAAGCTGCAATGATAATTTTAACAGACGGAAAATAGCTGCGCGTCTTGGTGGATTTGAACCACCGACCTCTGGCATTCTAGGCCAACGCTCTACCAACTGAGCTATCGACGAGCGACAGAACGACATAAGTCCTCAATTGAAGAACCTGCGTAGGAGAATCCGATAGCTTCATCCTCCAAGACAACATAGCATTAACCGTCAAGCCAAACTACTGAAGCAAGTTATCAGTAATTCAAAGCCAGCATTATACTTTGAAACGGGGACTTAGTCCACACAAGTATTCAAAGAAAGCTGCAATGATAATTTTAACAGACGGAAAATAGCTGCGCGTCTTGGTGGATTTGAACCACCGACCTCTGGCATTCTAGGCCAACGCTCTACCAACTGAGCTATCGACGAGCGACAGAACGACATAAGTCCTCAATTGAAGAACCTGCGTAGGAGAATCCGATAGCTTCATCCTCCAAGACAACATAGCATTAACCGTCAAGCCAAACTACTGAAGCAAGTTATCAGTAATTCAAAGCCAGCATTATACTTTGAAACGGGGACTTAGTCCACACAAGTATTCAAAGAAAGCTGCAATGATAATTTTAACAGACGGAAAATAGCTGCGCGTCTTGGTGGATTTGAACCACCGACCTCTGGCATTCTAGGCCAACGCTCTACCAACTGAGCTATCGACGAGCGACAGAACGACATAAGTCCTCAATTGAAGAACCTGCGTAGGAGAATCCGATAGCTTCATCCTCCAAGACAACATAGCATTAACCGTCAAGCCAAACTACTGAAGCAAGTTATCAGTAATTCAAAGCCAGCATTATACTTTGAAACGGGGACTTAGTCCACACAAGTATTCAAAGAAAGCTGCAATGATAATTTTAACAGACGGAAAATAGCTGCGCGTCTTGGTGGATTTGAACCACCGACCTCTGGCATTCTAGGCCAACGCTCTACCAACTGAGCTATCGACGAGCGACAGAACGACATAAGTCCTCAATTGAAGAACCTGCGTAGGAGAATCCGATAGCTTCATCCTCCAAGACAACATAGCATTAACCGTCAAGCCAAACTACTGAAGCAAGTTATCAGTAATTCAAAGCCAGCATTATACTTTGAAACGGGGACTTAGTCCACACAAGTATTCAAAGAAAGCTGCAATGATAATTTTAACAGACGGAAAATAGCTGCGCGTCTTGGTGGATTTGAACCACCGACCTCTGGCATTCTAGGCCAACGCTCTACCAACTGAGCTATCGACGAGCGACAGAACGGGGACTTAACTGAGCTATCGACGAGCGACAGAACGACATAAGTCCTCAATTGAAGAACCTGCGTAGGAGAATCCGATAGCTTCATCCTCCAAGACAACATAGCATTAACCGTCAAGCCAAACTACTGAAGCAAGTTATCAGTAATTCAAAGCCAGCATTATACTTTGAAACGGGGACTTAGTCCACACAAGTATTCAAAGAAAGCTGCAATGATAATTTTAACAGACGGAAAATAGCTGCGCGTCTTGGTGGATTTGAACCACCGACCTCTGGCATTCTAGGCCAACGCTCTACCAACTGAGCTATCGACGAGCGACAGAACGACATAAGTCCTCAATTGAAGAACCTGCGTAGGAGAATCCGATAGCTTCATCCTCCAAGACAACATAGCATTAACCGTCAAGCCAAACTACTGAAGCAAGTTATCAGTAATTCAAAGCCAGCATTATACTTTGAAACGGGGACTTAGTCCACACAAGTATTCAAAGAAAGCTGCAATGATAATTTTAACAGACGGAAAATAGCTGCGCGTCTTGGTGGATTTGAACCACCGACCTCTGGCATTCTAGGCCAACGCTCTACCAACTGAGCTATCGACGAGCGACAGAACGACATAAGTCCTCAATTGAAGAACCTGCGTAGGAGAATCCGATAGCTTCATCCTCCAAGACAACATAGCATTAACCGTCAAGCCAAACTACTGAAGCAAGTTATCAGTAATTCAAAGCCAGCATTATACTTTGAAACGGGGACTTAGTCCACACAAGTATTCAAAGAAAGCTGCAATGATAATTTTAACAGACGGAAAATAGCTGCGCGTCTTGGTGGATTTGAACCACCGACCTCTGGCATTCTAGGCCAACGCTCTACCAACTGAGCTATCGACGAGCGACAGAACGACATAAGTCCTCAATTGAAGAACCTGCGTAGGAGAATCCGATAGCTTCATCCTCCAAGACAACATAGCATTAACCGTCAAGCCAAACTACTGAAGCAAGTTATCAGTAATTCAAAGCCAGCATTATACTTTGAAACGGGGACTTAGTCCACACAAGTATTCAAAGAAAGCTGCAATGATAATTTTAACAGACGGAAAATAGCTGCGCGTCTTGGTGGATTTGAACCACCGACCTCTGGCATTCTAGGCCAACGCTCTACCAACTGAGCTATCGACGAGCGACAGAACGACATAAGTCCTCAATTGAAGAACCTGCGTAGGAGAATCCGATAGCTTCATCCTCCAAGACAACATAGCATTAACCGTCAAGCCAAACTACTGAAGCAAGTTATCAGTAATTCAAAGCCAGCATTATACTTTGAAACGGGGACTTAGTCCACACAAGTATTCAAAGAAAGCTGCAATGATAATTTTAACAGACGGAAAATAGCTGCGCGTCTTGGTGGATTTGAACCACCGACCTCTGGCATTCTAGGCCAACGCTCTACCAACTGAGCTATCGACGAGCGACAGAACGACATAAGTCCTCAATTGAAGAACCTGCGTAGGAGAATCCGATAGCTTCATCCTCCAAGACAACATAGCATTAACCGTCAAGCCAAACTACTGAAGCAAGTTATCAGTAATTCAAAGCCAGCATTATACTTTGAAACGGGGACTTAGTCCACACAAGTATTCAAAGAAAGCTGCAATGATAATTTTAACAGACGGAAAATAGCTGCGCGTCTTGGTGGATTTGAACCACCGACCTCTGGCATTCTAGGCCAACGCTCTACCAACTGAGCTATCGACGAGCGACAGAACGACATAAGTCCTCAATTGAAGAACCTGCGTAGGAGAATCCGATAGCTTCATCCTCCAAGACAACATAGCATTAACCGTCAAGCCAAACTACTGAAGCAAGTTATCAGTAATTCAAAGCCAGCATTATACTTTGAAACGGGGACTTAGTCCACACAAGTATTCAAAGAAAGCTGCAATGATAATTTTAACAGACGGAAAATAGCTGCGCGTCTTGGTGGATTTGAACCACCGACCTCTGGCATTCTAGGCCAACGCTCTACCAACTGAGCTATCGACGAGCGACAGAACGACATAAGTCCTCAATTGAAGAACCTGCGTAGGAGAATCCGATAGCTTCATCCTCCAAGACAACATAGCATTAACCGTCAAGCCAAACTACTGAAGCAAGTTATCAGTAATTCAAAGCCAGCATTATACTTTGAAACGGGGACTTAGTCCACACAAGTATTCAAAGAAAGCTGCAATGATAATTTTAACAGACGGAAAATAGCTGCGCGTCTTGGTGGATTTGAACCACCGACCTCTGGCATTCTAGGCCAACGCTCTACCAACTGAGCTATCGACGAGCGACAGAACGACATAAGTCCTCAATTGAAGAACCTGCGTAGGAGAATCCGATAGCTTCATCCTCCAAGACAACATAGCATTAACCGTCAAGCCAAACTACTGAAGCAAGTTATCAGTAATTCAAAGCCAGCATTATACTTTGAAACGGGGACTTAGTCCACACAAGTATTCAAAGAAAGCTGCAATGATAATTTTAACAGACGGAAAATAGCTGCGCGTCTTGGTGGATTTGAACCACCGACCTCTGGCATTCTAGGCCAACGCTCTACCAACTGAGCTATCGACGAGCGACAGAACGACATAAGTCCTCAATTGAAGAACCTGCGTAGGAGAATCCGATAGCTTCATCCTCCAAGACAACATAGCATTAACCGTCAAGCCAAACTACTGAAGCAAGTTATCAGTAATTCAAAGCCAGCATTATACTTTGAAACGGGGACTTAGTCCACACAAGTATTCAAAGAAAGCTGCAATGATAATTTTAACAGACGGAAAATAGCTGCGCGTCTTGGTGGATTTGAACCACCGACCTCTGGCATTCTAGGCCAACGCTCTACCAACTGAGCTATCGACGAGCGACAGAACGACATAAGTCCTCAATTGAAGAACCTGCGTAGGAGAATCCGATAGCTTCATCCTCCAAGACAACATAGCATTAACCGTCAAGCCAAACTACTGAAGCAAGTTATCAGTAATTCAAAGCCAGCATTATACTTTGAAACGGGGACTTAGTCCACACAAGTATTCAAAGAAAGCTGCAATGATAATTTTAACAGACGGAAAATAGCTGCGCGTCTTGGTGGATTTGAACCACCGACCTCTGGCATTCTAGGCCAACGCTCTACCAACTGAGCTATCGACGAGCGACAGAACGACATAAGTCCTCAATTGAAGAACCTGCGTAGGAGAATCCGATAGCTTCATCCTCCAAGACAACATAGCATTAACCGTCAAGCCAAACTACTGAAGCAAGTTATCAGTAATTCAAAGCCAGCATTATACTTTGAAACGGGGACTTAGTCCACACAAGTATTCAAAGAAAGCTGCAATGATAATTTTAACAGACGGAAAATAGCTGCGCGTCTTGGTGGATTTGAACCACCGACCTCTGGCATTCTAGGCCAACGCTCTACCAACTGAGCTATCGACGAGCGACAGAACGACATAAGTCCTCAATTGAAGAACCTGCGTAGGAGAATCCGATAGCTTCATCCTCCAAGACAACATAGCATTAACCGTCAAGCCAAACTACTGAAGCAAGTTATCAGTAATTCAAAGCCAGCATTATACTTTGAAACGGGGACTTAGTCCACACAAGTATTCAAAGAAAGCTGCAATGATAATTTTAACAGACGGAAAATAGCTGCGCGTCTTGGTGGATTTGAACCACCGACCTCTGGCATTCTAGGCCAACGCTCTACCAACTGAGCTATCGACGAGCGACAGAACGACATAAGTCCTCAATTGAAGAACCTGCGTAGGAGAATCCGATAGCTTCATCCTCCAAGACAACATAGCATTAACCGTCAAGCCAAACTACTGAAGCAAGTTATCAGTAATTCAAAGCCAGCATTATACTTTGAAACGGGGACTTAGTCCACACAAGTATTCAAAGAAAGCTGCAATGATAATTTTAACAGACGGAAAATAGCTGCGCGTCTTGGTGGATTTGAACCACCGACCTCTGGCATTCTAGGCCAACGCTCTACCAACTGAGCTATCGACGAGCGACAGAACGACATAAGTCCTCAATTGAAGAACCTGCGTAGGAGAATCCGATAGCTTCATCCTCCAAGACAACATAGCATTAACCGTCAAGCCAAACTACTGAAGCAAGTTATCAGTAATTCAAAGCCAGCATTATACTTTGAAACGGGGACTTAGTCCACACAAGTATTCAAAGAAAGCTGCAATGATAATTTTAACAGACGGAAAATAGCTGCGCGTCTTGGTGGATTTGAACCACCGACCTCTGGCATTCTAGGCCAACGCTCTACCAACTGAGCTATCGACGAGCGACAGAACGACATAAGTCCTCAATTGAAGAACCTGCGTAGGAGAATCCGATAGCTTCATCCTCCAAGACAACATAGCATTAACCGTCAAGCCAAACTACTGAAGCAAGTTATCAGTAATTCAAAGCCAGCATTATACTTTGAAACGGGGACTTAGTCCACACAAGTATTCAAAGAAAGCTGCAATGATAATTTTAACAGACGGAAAATAGCTGCGCGTCTTGGTGGATTTGAACCACCGACCTCTGGCATTCTAGGCCAACGCTCTACCAACTGAGCTATCGACGAGCGACAGAACGACATAAGTCCTCAATTGAAGAACCTGCGTAGGAGAATCCGATAGCTTCATCCTCCAAGACAACATAGCATTAACCGTCAAGCCAAACTACTGAAGCAAGTTATCAGTAATTCAAAGCCAGCATTATACTTTGAAACGGGGACTTAGTCCACACAAGTATTCAAAGAAAGCTGCAATGATAATTTTAACAGACGGAAAATAGCTGCGCGTCTTGGTGGATTTGAACCACCGACCTCTGGCATTCTAGGCCAACGCTCTACCAACTGAGCTATCGACGAGCGACAGAACGACATAAGTCCTCAATTGAAGAACCTGCGTAGGAGAATCCGATAGCTTCATCCTCCAAGACAACATAGCATTAACCGTCAAGCCAAACTACTGAAGCAAGTTATCAGTAATTCAAAGCCAGCATTATACTTTGAAACGGGGACTTAGTCCACACAAGTATTCAAAGAAAGCTGCAATGATAATTTTAACAGACGGAAAATAGCTGCGCGTCTTGGTGGATTTGAACCACCGACCTCTGGCATTCTAGGCCAACGCTCTACCAACTGAGCTATCGACGAGCGACAGAACGACATAAGTCCTCAATTGAAGAACCTGCGTAGGAGAATCCGATAGCTTCATCCTCCAAGACAACATAGCATTAACCGTCAAGCCAAACTACTGAAGCAAGTTATCAGTAATTCAAAGCCAGCATTATACTTTGAAACGGGGACTTAGTCCACACAAGTATTCAAAGAAAGCTGCAATGATAATTTTAACAGACGGAAAATAGCTGCGCGTCTTGGTGGATTTGAACCACCGACCTCTGGCATTCTAGGCCAACGCTCTACCAACTGAGCTATCGACGAGCGACAGAACGACATAAGTCCTCAATTGAAGAACCTGCGTAGGAGAATCCGATAGCTTCATCCTCCAAGACAACATAGCATTAACCGTCAAGCCAAACTACTGAAGCAAGTTATCAGTAATTCAAAGCCAGCATTATACTTTGAAACGGGGACTTAGTCCACACAAGTATTCAAAGAAAGCTGCAATGATAATTTTAACAGACGGAAAATAGCTGCGCGTCTTGGTGGATTTGAACCACCGACCTCTGGCATTCTAGGCCAACGCTCTACCAACTGAGCTATCGACGAGCGACAGAACGACATAAGTCCTCAATTGAAGAACCTGCGTAGGAGAATCCGATAGCTTCATCCTCCAAGACAACATAGCATTAACCGTCAAGCCAAACTACTGAAGCAAGTTATCAGTAATTCAAAGCCAGCATTATACTTTGAAACGGGGACTTAGTCCACACAAGTATTCAAAGAAAGCTGCAATGATAATTTTAACAGACGGAAAATAGCTGCGCGTCTTGGTGGATTTGAACCACCGACCTCTGGCATTCTAGGCCAACGCTCTACCAACTGAGCTATCGACGAGCGACAGAACGACATAAGTCCTCAATTGAAGAACCTGCGTAGGAGAATCCGATAGCTTCATCCTCCAAGACAACATAGCATTAACCGTCAAGCCAAACTACTGAAGCAAGTTATCAGTAATTCAAAGCCAGCATTATACTTTGAAACGGGGACTTAGTCCACACAAGTATTCAAAGAAAGCTGCAATGATAATTTTAACAGACGGAAAATAGCTGCGCGTCTTGGTGGATTTGAACCACCGACCTCTGGCATTCTAGGCCAACGCTCTACCAACTGAGCTATCGACGAGCGACAGAACGACATAAGTCCTCAATTGAAGAACCTGCGTAGGAGAATCCGATAGCTTCATCCTCCAAGACAACATAGCATTAACCGTCAAGCCAAACTACTGAAGCAAGTTATCAGTAATTCAAAGCCAGCATTATACTTTGAAACGGGGACTTAGTCCACACAAGTATTCAAAGAAAGCTGCAATGATAATTTTAACAGACGGAAAATAGCTGCGCGTCTTGGTGGATTTGAACCACCGACCTCTGGCATTCTAGGCCAACGCTCTACCAACTGAGCTATCGACGAGCGACAGAACGACATAAGTCCTCAATTGAAGAACCTGCGTAGGAGAATCCGATAGCTTCATCCTCCAAGACAACATAGCATTAACCGTCAAGCCAAACTACTGAAGCAAGTTATCAGTAATTCAAAGCCAGCATTATACTTTGAAACGGGGACTTAGTCCACACAAGTATTCAAAGAAAGCTGCAATGATAATTTTAACAGACGGAAAATAGCTGCGCGTCTTGGTGGATTTGAACCACCGACCTCTGGCATTCTAGGCCAACGCTCTACCAACTGAGCTATCGACGAGCGACAGAACGACATAAGTCCTCAATTGAAGAACCTGCGTAGGAGAATCCGATAGCTTCATCCTCCAAGACAACATAGCATTAACCGTCAAGCCAAACTACTGAAGCAAGTTATCAGTAATTCAAAGCCAGCATTATACTTTGAAACGGGGACTTAGTCCACACAAGTATTCAAAGAAAGCTGCAATGATAATTTTAACAGACGGAAAATAGCTGCGCGTCTTGGTGGATTTGAACCACCGACCTCTGGCATTCTAGGCCAACGCTCTACCAACTGAGCTATCGACGAGCGACAGAACGACATAAGTCCTCAATTGAAGAACCTGCGTAGGAGAATCCGATAGCTTCATCCTCCAAGACAACATAGCATTAACCGTCAAGCCAAACTACTGAAGCAAGTTATCAGTAATTCAAAGCCAGCATTATACTTTGAAACGGGGACTTAGTCCACACAAGTATTCAAAGAAAGCTGCAATGATAATTTTAACAGACGGAAAATAGCTGCGCGTCTTGGTGGATTTGAACCACCGACCTCTGGCATTCTAGGCCAACGCTCTACCAACTGAGCTATCGACGAGCGACAGAACGACATAAGTCCTCAATTGAAGAACCTGCGTAGGAGAATCCGATAGCTTCATCCTCCAAGACAACATAGCATTAACCGTCAAGCCAAACTACTGAAGCAAGTTATCAGTAATTCAAAGCCAGCATTATACTTTGAAACGGGGACTTAGTCCACACAAGTATTCAAAGAAAGCTGCAATGATAATTTTAACAGACGGAAAATAGCTGCGCGTCTTGGTGGATTTGAACCACCGACCTCTGGCATTCTAGGCCAACGCTCTACCAACTGAGCTATCGACGAGCGACAGAACGACATAAGTCCTCAATTGAAGAACCTGCGTAGGAGAATCCGATAGCTTCATCCTCCAAGACAACATAGCATTAACCGTCAAGCCAAACTACTGAAGCAAGTTATCAGTAATTCAAAGCCAGCATTATACTTTGAAACGGGGACTTAGTCCACACAAGTATTCAAAGAAAGCTGCAATGATAATTTTAACAGACGGAAAATAGCTGCGCGTCTTGGTGGATTTGAACCACCGACCTCTGGCATTCTAGGCCAACGCTCTACCAACTGAGCTATCGACGAGCGACAGAACGACATAAGTCCTCAATTGAAGAACCTGCGTAGGAGAATCCGATAGCTTCATCCTCCAAGACAACATAGCATTAACCGTCAAGCCAAACTACTGAAGCAAGTTATCAGTAATTCAAAGCCAGCATTATACTTTGAAACGGGGACTTAGTCCACACAAGTATTCAAAGAAAGCTGCAATGATAATTTTAACAGACGGAAAATAGCTGCGCGTCTTGGTGGATTTGAACCACCGACCTCTGGCATTCTAGGCCAACGCTCTACCAACTGAGCTATCGACGAGCGACAGAACGACATAAGTCCTCAATTGAAGAACCTGCGTAGGAGAATCCGATAGCTTCATCCTCCAAGACAACATAGCATTAACCGTCAAGCCAAACTACTGAAGCAAGTTATCAGTAATTCAAAGCCAGCATTATACTTTGAAACGGGGACTTAGTCCACACAAGTATTCAAAGAAAGCTGCAATGATAATTTTAACAGACGGAAAATAGCTGCGCGTCTTGGTGGATTTGAACCACCGACCTCTGGCATTCTAGGCCAACGCTCTACCAACTGAGCTATCGACGAGCGACAGAACGACATAAGTCCTCAATTGAAGAACCTGCGTAGGAGAATCCGATAGCTTCATCCTCCAAGACAACATAGCATTAACCGTCAAGCCAAACTACTGAAGCAAGTTATCAGTAATTCAAAGCCAGCATTATACTTTGAAACGGGGACTTAGTCCACACAAGTATTCAAAGAAAGCTGCAATGATAATTTTAACAGACGGAAAATAGCTGCGCGTCTTGGTGGATTTGAACCACCGACCTCTGGCATTCTAGGCCAACGCTCTACCAACTGAGCTATCGACGAGCGACAGAACGACATAAGTCCTCAATTGAAGAACCTGCGTAGGAGAATCCGATAGCTTCATCCTCCAAGACAACATAGCATTAACCGTCAAGCCAAACTACTGAAGCAAGTTATCAGTAATTCAAAGCCAGCATTATACTTTGAAACGGGGACTTAGTCCACACAAGTATTCAAAGAAAGCTGCAATGATAATTTTAACAGACGGAAAATAGCTGCGCGTCTTGGTGGATTTGAACCACCGACCTCTGGCATTCTAGGCCAACGCTCTACCAACTGAGCTATCGACGAGCGACAGAACGACATAAGTCCTCAATTGAAGAACCTGCGTAGGAGAATCCGATAGCTTCATCCTCCAAGACAACATAGCATTAACCGTCAAGCCAAACTACTGAAGCAAGTTATCAGTAATTCAAAGCCAGCATTATACTTTGAAACGGGGACTTAGTCCACACAAGTATTCAAAGAAAGCTGCAATGATAATTTTAACAGACGGAAAATAGCTGCGCGTCTTGGTGGATTTGAACCACCGACCTCTGGCATTCTAGGCCAACGCTCTACCAACTGAGCTATCGACGAGCGACAGAACGACATAAGTCCTCAATTGAAGAACCTGCGTAGGAGAATCCGATAGCTTCATCCTCCAAGACAACATAGCATTAACCGTCAAGCCAAACTACTGAAGCAAGTTATCAGTAATTCAAAGCCAGCATTATACTTTGAAACGGGGACTTAGTCCACACAAGTATTCAAAGAAAGCTGCAATGATAATTTTAACAGACGGAAAATAGCTGCGCGTCTTGGTGGATTTGAACCACCGACCTCTGGCATTCTAGGCAAACGCTCTACCAACTGAGCTATCGACGAGCGACAGAACGACATAAGTCCTCAATTGAAGAACCTGCGTAGGAGAATCCGATAGCTTCATCCTCCAAGACAACATAGCATTAACCGTCAAGCCAAACTACTGAAGCAAGTTATCAGTAATTCAAAGCCAGCATTATACTTTGAAACGGGGACTTAGTCCACACAAGTATTCAAAGAAAGCTGCAATGATAATTTTAACAGACGGAAAATAGCTGCGCGTCTTGGTGGATTTGAACCACCGACCTCTGGCATTCTAGGCCAACGCTCTACCAACTGAGCTATCGACGAGCGACAGAACGACATAAGTCCTCAATTGAAGAACCTGCGTAGGAGAATCCGATAGCTTCATCCTCCAAGACAACATAGCATTAACCGTCAAGCCAAACTACTGAAGCAAGTTATCAGTAATTCAAAGCCAGCATTATACTTTGAAACGGGGACTTAGTCCACACAAGTATTCAAAGAAAGCTGCAATGATAATTTTAACAGACGGAAAATAGCTGCGCGTCTTGGTGGATTTGAACCACCGACCTCTGGCATTCTAGGCCAACGCTCTACCAACTGAGCTATCGACGAGCGACAGAACGACATAAGTCCTCAATTGAAGAACCTGCGTAGGAGAATCCGATAGCTTCATCCTCCAAGACAACATAGCATTAACCGTCAAGCCAAACTACTGAAGCAAGTTATCAGTAATTCAAAGCCAGCATTATACTTTGAAACGGGGACTTAGTCCACACAAGTATTCAAAGAAAGCTGCAATGATAATTTTAACAGACGGAAAATAGCTGCGCGTCTTGGTGGATTTGAACCACCGACCTCTGGCATTCTAGGCCAACGCTCTACCAACTGAGCTATCGACGAGCGACAGAACGACATAAGTCCTCAATTGAAGAACCTGCGTAGGAGAATCCGATAGCTTCATCCTCCAAGACAACATAGCATTAACCGTCAAGCCAACTACTGAAGCAAGTTATCAGTAATTCAAAGCCAGCATTATACTTTGAAACGGGGACTTAGTCCACACAAGTATTCAAAGAAAGCTGCAATGATAATTTTAACAGACGGAAAATAGCTGCGCGTCTTGGTGGATTTGAACCACCGACCTCTGGCATTCTAGGCCAACGCTCTACCAACTGAGCTATCGACGAGCGACAGAACGACATAAGTCCTCAATTGAAGAACCTGCGTAGGAGAATCCGATAGCTTCATCCTCCAAGACAACATAGCATTAACCGTCAAGCCAAACTACTGAAGCAAGTTATCAGTAATTCAAAGCCAGCATTATACTTTGAAACGGGGACTTAGTCCACACAAGTATTCAAAGAAAGCTGCAATGATAATTTTAACAGACGGAAAATAGCTGCGCGTCTTGGTGGATTTGAACCACCGACCTCTGGCATTCTAGGCCAACGCTCTACCAACTGAGCTATCGACGAGCGACAAGAACGACATAAGTCCTGGGTTGAAAAAATTTTTCCCGGTTCAATTGGTCAAGAAACACTAATTTATACATAGAATTCTTGAATATACTACTATTTTGGGTAAATATGGTGTCTAAGAGAAGTGTTTCCGACCCTCCACCCAGCTCCAACTGATAGATGATGGTGACCAGGGTTAGTGTGGAGGGATGAGGTGGGTGGAAAAAATTTTTCCCGGTTCAATTGGTCAAGAAACACTAATTTATACATAGAATTCTTGAATATACTACTATTTTGGGTAAATATGGTGTCTAAGAGAAGTGTTTCCGACCCTCCACCCAGCTCCAACTGATAGATGATGGTGACCAGGGTTGAGGGTTTTTGTGATGTTGTGGAGGGGAATGGGAGGTGAGTGTATGGGTCGTGAAAAAATTTTTTTTTGCCCGGTTCAATTGGTCATGAAACACTAATTTATACATAGATACATAGGAATTCTTGAATATACTACTATTTTGGGTTAAAATATGGGTGTTCCTAATGATGAAGTGTTTCCGACCCTTCCACCCAGCTCCAACTGAGTTAGATGGGATGGTTGACCAGGGTGTAGTGGGGTAGGGATGAGATGTGGAGGGGTGGAAAATAGATTTTTCCCGGGTATTTTTTCAATAGGTCAAAGAAGAAACACTAATTTATACATTGAGATTCTTGAATATACTACTATTTTGGGTAAATATGGTGTCTAAGAGAAGTGTTTCCGACCCTCCCCACCCAGCTCCAACTGATGAATGATGGTGACC